>CAXITT010000133.1:1264928-1369492 GCA_964033795.1 Lymnaea stagnalis | reverse complement strand
ATCCTCTCATTCTCTACATTAATCTCTCATCCTCTCATACTACATTAACCTTTCATTCTCTCATTCTCTACATAAACCTCTCATCCTCTCATTCTCTACATTAACCTTTTATTCTCTCATTCTCTACATTAACCTCTCCTACTCTCATTTTCTACATTAATCTCTCATCCTCTCATTCTCTACATTAACCTCTTATTCTGTCATTCTCTACATTAACCTCTCATCCTCTCATTCTCTACATTAACCTCTTATTCTCTCATTCTCTACATTAACCTCTCGTCATCTCATTATCTACATTTACCTCTTATTCTCTCATTCTCTACATTAACCTCTCATCCTCTCATTCCCTACATTAACCACTCATCCTCTAATTCTCTAAGTTAACCTCTCATCCTCTCATTCTCTACATTAACCTCTAATTCTCTCATTCTCAGCATTAAACTCTTATTCTCTCATTCTCTACATTAACCTCTCATCCTCTCAATCTCTACATTAACCTCTTATTCTCTCATTCTCTACATTAACCTCTCATTCTCTACATCAACCTCCCATCCTCTCATTCTATACATTAACCACTCATCCTCTCATTCTCTAAATTAACCTCTCCTCCTCTCATTCTCTACATTAAACTCTCATCTTCTCATTCTCTACATTAAACTCTCATTCTCTCATTCTCTACATTAATCTCTCATCCTCTCATTCTCTACATTAACCACTAACCCCTCATTCTCTACATTAACTCTTCATTCTCTCATTCTCTACATTAACCTCTCATCCTCTCATTCTCTACATTAATCTCTCATCCTCTCATTCTCTACATTAACCTTTCATTCTCTCATTCTCTACATAAACCTCTCATCCTCTCATTCTCTACATTAACCTCTTATTCTCTCATTCTCTACATTAACCTCTCATCCTCTCATTCTCTACATTAACCTCTCATTCTCTCACTTTCTACATAAACCTCTCATCCTCTCATTCTCTACTTTAACCTCTCATTCTCTCATTTACTACATTAAACTCTCATCCTCTCATTCTCTACATTAACCTCTCATTCTCTCATTCTCTACATTAACCTCTCCTACTCTCATTTTCTACATTAACCTCTCATCCTCTCATTCTCTACATTAACCTCTCATCCTCTCATTCTCCACATGAACCTCTCATCCTTTAATTCTCTACATTAACCTCTCATTCTCTCTTTGTCTACATTAACCTCTGATCCTCTCATTCTCTACATTAACCTCTCATCCTCACATTCTCTACATTAACCTCTCATCCCCTCATTCTCTACATTTACCTTTCATTCTCTCATTCTCTACATAAACCTCTCATCCTCTCATTCTCTACATTAACCTCTCATCCTCTCATTCTCTACATTAACCTCTTATTCTCTCATTCTCTACATTAACCTCTCATCCTCTCATTCCCTACATTAACCACTCATTCTCTAATTCTCTAAATTAACCTCTCATCCTCTCATTCTCAACATTAACCTCTCATACTCTCATTCTCTGCATTAAACTCTCATTCTCTCATTCTCTACATTAACCTCTCATCCTCTAAATCTCTACATTAACCTCTTATTCTCTCATTCTCTACATTAACCGCTCATTCTCTACATTAACCTCCCATCCTCTCATTCTCTACATTAACCACTCAACCTCTCATTCTGTACATTAACCTCTCCTCCTCTCATTCTCTTCATTAACCTCTCATCCTCTCATTCTCTACATTAACCTCTCATTCTCTCATTCTCTACATTAATCTCTCATCCTCTCATTCTCTACATTAACCACTAACCCCTCATTCTCTACATTAACTCTTCATTCTCTCATTCTCTACATTAACCTCTAATCCTCTCATTTTCTACATTAATCTCTCATCCTCTCATTCTCTAAATTAACCTTTCATTCTCTCATTCTCTACATAAAACTCTCATCCTCTCATTCTCTACATTAACCACTCATCCTCTCATTCTCTACATTAACCTCTCATTCTCTAAATTAACCTCTCATGATTTCATTCTCTACATCAACCTCTCATTCTCTCATTCTCTACAATAACCTCTCACCCCTCATTCTCTACATTAACCTTTCATTCTCTCATTCTCTACTTTAACCTCTCATTCTCTCATTCTCTACATTAACCTCTCATCCTCTCATTTTCTACATTAACCTCTCATCCTCTCATTCTCTACATTAACCTCTCATCCTCTCATTCTCTACATTTATCTCTGATCCACTCATTCTTAACATTAACCTCTCATCCTCTCATTCTCTACTTTAACCTCTCATTCTCATTCTCTTCGTTAAATTCACATCCTCTCATTCTCTACATTAATCTCTCATTCTCTCATTCTCTACATTAACCTCTCATCATCTCATTCTCTACATTTATCTCTGATCCTCTCATTCTTAACATTAACCTCTCATCTTCTCATTCTCTACATTAAGCTCTCATTCTCATTCTCTTCATTAAACTCACATCCTCTCATTCTCTACATTAACCTCTCATTCTCTCATTCTCTACATTAACCTCTCATCCTCTCATTCTCTACATTAACCTCTCATCCTCTCATTCTGTAAATTAACCTCTCATCCTCTCATTCTGTACATTAACCTCTCATTCTCTAAATTAACCTCTCATTCTCTCATTCTCTACATTAACCTCTCATCATCTCATTCTCTACATTAACCTCTCATCCTCTCATTCTGTACATTAGTGTCTCATCCTCTCATTCTGTACATTAACCTCTCATTCTCTCATTCTCTACATTAACATCTCATTCTCTCATTCTCTACTTTAACCTCTAATCCCTTCATTCTCTACATTAACCTCTCATACTCTCATTCGTTACATTAACCTCTCATTCTCTCATTCTCTACATTAACCTCTCATCGTCTCAGTCTCTGCATTATCCTTTCATTCTCTCATTCTCTACATTAACCTCTCATCCTCTCATTTTCTACATAAATCTCTCATTCTCTTATTCTCTACATTAACCCCTTATCCTCTCATTCTCTTCATTAACCTCTCATCCTCTCATTCTTTACATTAAACTCTCCTTTTCTAAATTAGCCTCTCATCCTTTCATTCACTACATTAACCTCTCATTCTCTACATTAACCTCTCATCCTCTCATTCTCTACATTAAGCTTTCATTCTCTCATTCTCTACATTAACCTCTCATTCTCTATGTTTACCTCTCATCCTCTCATTCTCTTCATTAACCACTCATCCCCTCATTCTCTACATTAACCTCTCATTCTCTCATTCTCTCATTCTCCACATTAACCTCTCATCCTCTCATTTTCTACATTAACCTCTCATTCTCTACATTAACCTCTCATCCTCTTATTCTCTACATTAACCTCTCATTCTCTCATTCTCTACATTAACCTCTCATCCTCTCATTCTCTACATTTATCTCTGATCCTCTCTATCTTAACATTAACCTCTCATCCTCTCATTCTCTACATTAACCTCTCATTCTCATTCTCTTCATTAAATTCACATCCTCTCATTCTCTACATTAACCTCTCATTCTCTCATTCTCTACATTAACCTCTCCTCCTCTCATTCTCTTCATTAAACTCTCATCCTCTCATTCTCTACATTAACCTCTCATTCTCTCATTCTCTACATTAATCTCTCATCCTCTCATTCTCTACATTAACCACTAACCCCTCATTCTCTACATTAACTCTTCATTCTCTCATTCTCTACATTAACCTCTCATCCTCTAATTTTCTACATTAATCTCTCATCCTCTCATTCTCTAAATTAACCTTTCATTCTCTCTTTCTCTACATAAACCTCTCATCCTCTCATTCTCTACATTAACCACTCATCCTCACATTCTCTACATTAACTTCTCATTCTCTACATTAACCTCTCATCCTTTCATTCTCTACATCAACCTCTCATTCTCTCATTCTCTACATTAACCTCTCACCCCTCATTCTCTACATTAATCTTTCATTCTCTCATTCTCTACATTAACCTCTCATTCTCTCATTCTCTACATTAACCTCTCATCCTCTCATTTTCTACATTAACCTCTCATCCTCTCATTCTCTACATTAACCTCTCATCCTCTCATTCTCTACATTAACCTCTCATTCTCTCATTCTCTACATTAACCTCTCATCCTCTCATTCTCTACATTTATCTCTGATCCTCTCATTCTTAACATTAACCTCTCATCCTCTCATTCTCTACTTTAACCTCTCATTCTCATTCTCTTCGTTAAATTCACATGCTCTCATTCTCTACATTAACCTCTCATTCTCTCATTCTCTACATTAACCTCTCATCATCTCATTCTCTACATTTATCTCTGATCATCTCATTCTTAACATTAACCTCTCATCCTCTCATTCTCTACATAAGCTCTCATTCTCATTCTCTTCATTAAACTCACATCCTCTCATTCTCTACATTAACCTCTCATTCTCTCATTCTCTACATTAACCTCTCATCCTCTCATTCTCTACATTAACCTCTCATCCTCTCATTCTGTACATTAACCTCTCATCCTCTCATTCTGTACATTAACCTCTCATTCTCTACATTAACCTCTCATCCTCTCATTCTCTACATTAACCTCTCATCATCTCATTCTGTACATTAGTCTCTCATCCTCTCATTCTGTACATTAACCTCTCATTCTCTCATTCTCTACATAAACCTCTCATCCTCTCATTCTCTACTTTAAACTCTAATCCCTTCATTCTCTACATTAACCTCTCATAATCTCATTCGTTACATTAACCTCTCATTCTCTCATTCTCTACATTAACGTCTCATCCTCTCATTCTCTACATTAACCTCTCATCGTCTCAGTCTCTGCATTATCCTTTCATTCTCTCATTCTCTACATTAACCTCTCATCCTCTCATTCTCTACATAAATCTCTCATTCTCTTATACTCTACATTAACCCCTCATCCTCTCATTCTCTACATTAAACTCTCCTTTCCTAAATTAGCCTCTCATCCTCTCATTCACTACATTAATCTCTCATTCTCTACATTAACCTCTCATCCTCCCATTCTCTACATTAACCTTTCATTCTCTCATTCTCTACATTAACCTCTCATTCTCTCATTCTCTATGTTTACCTCTCATCCTCTCATTCTCTTCATTAACCACTCATCCTCTCATTCTCTACATTAACCTCTCATTCTCTCATTCTCTCATTCTCCACATTAACCTCTCATCCTCTCATTTTCTACATTAACCTCTCATTCTCTACATTAACCTCTCATCCTCTTATTCTCTACATTAACCTCTCATTCTCTCATTCTCTACATTAACCTCTCATCCTCTCATTCTCTACATTTATCTCTGATCCTCTCATTCTTAACATTAACCTCTCATCCTCTCATTCTCTATATTAACCTCTCATTCTCATTCTCTTCATTAAATTCACATCCTCTTATTCTCTACATTAACCTCTCATTCTCTCATTCTCTACATTAACACCTCATCCTCTCATTCTCTACATTAACCTCTAATCCTCTCATTCTCTACATTAACCTCTCATCCTGTCATTCTCTACATTAACCTCTCATTCTCTACATGAACCTCTAATCCCTTCATTCTCTACATTAACCTCTCATCGTCTCATTCTCTACATTAACCTCTCATCCTCTCATTCTCTACAATAACCTCTCATCCTCTCATTCTCTATATTAACATCTCATCCTCTCAGTCTCTACATTAACCTCTCATCCGCTGATTCTCTACATTAACCTCTCATCCTCTCAGTCGCTACATTAACCTCTCATTCTCTCATATTCTACACTAACCTCTCATCCCCTCATTCTCTACATTAACCTTTCATTCTCTCATTCTCTACATTAACCTCTCATTCTCTTATTCTCTACATTAACCTCTCATCCTCTCATTCTCTACATTAACCACTCATCCTCTCATTCTCTACATTAACCTCTCATTCTCTCATTCTCTACATTAACCTCTCATTCTCTCATTCTCTACATTAACCTCTTATCGTCTCATTCTCTACATTAACCTCTTATCCTCTTATTCTCTACATTAACCTCTCATCCCCTCATTCTCTACATTAACCTCTCATCCTCTCATTCTCTACATTAACCTCTCATTCTCTCATTCTCTACATTAACCTCTCATCCTCTCATTCTCTACATTAACCACTCATCCTCTCATTCTCTACATTAACCTCTTATTCTCTACATTAACCTATTATCCTCTCATTCTCTACATTAACCTCTCATCCTCTCATTCTCTACATTAACCTCTCATCCTCTCATTCTCTACATTAACCTCTCATCCTCTCTTTCTCTACATTAACATCTCATTCTCTCATTCTCTACATAAACCTCTCATCCTCTCATTCTCTACATTAACCTCTAATCCCTTCATTCTCTACATTAACCTCTCATACTCTCATTCTCTACATTAACCTCTCATCCTCTCATTCTCTACATTAACCTCTCATCCTCTCATTCTCTACATTAACCTCTCATCCTCTCATTCTCTACATAAACCTCTCATCCTCTAATACTCTACATTAACCTCTAATTCTCATTCTCTTCTTTAAACTCTCATCCCTCTCATTTATTTATTTATTTATTTAGGCATTTTTATGTAGCGCTTACCTTAAAGCTCTAAGCGCTTTACAATTATTAAAAACATGTAAACTAACTAAAATAAAAATGATACATTAGGGTAGTAACTACTATACTATAGAAACAATTAAAATGGCTATAAAACGAGGACACTTTGGCACGTTTTGGCCTATATTACAGGATTAACCCGAGACAGAAAATGAGGCATGGCCAGGAGGTTGCATCACAGGTCATAGGCGGACCTAAACAGATGGGTTTTAAGGGACTTTTTAAAAATGGACGAGGTTTCACAATGACGGATATGGAAGGGGAGCTGCGTTCATAACGTGGGCCCATGGAAGTAGAAGGAGCGTTCACCGATGGTCTTCGTTTCAGTTTTTGGGATTGAGAGGGTTCTATTGTCAATGGAGGAGCGTAGTTGTCGTGTGTGGATGTAAGGAAGCAACAGTTCAGAGAGAGACAGGAAAGTGAGGGTCAGTGAACGAGTTGAAGCATAGATTGGCAGACTTGTACTTGATGCGAGAGGATATTGGAAGCCAGTGGAGTTGCCGCACGTGTGGTTGAATGTGGTCATGTTTCTTTGATTTAAAAATGAGTTTACATGCTGAGTTCTGTGCCTTCTGAAGTTTGTCTATGTGGTGTTGAGGAATGCCTGCGAGAAGAGTGTTACAGTAGTCAAATTTTGAAAGAATGAGTGAAGAGACGAGAGTTTTTGTGGCATCAAAGGAGAGGAGGTGTCTAATGGTGCTGATTTTTCTAATTTCGTTATATGCTGATCTACATATATTTATGACATGTTTGTCCATGGAGAGGGTGTCTGTAAGTGTGACTCCAAGGTTTCTGGCAGAGGAAGAGAGTGTGATGTCAGAGTTGCCAATAGCTATAGAAGAAGGAGCGGATGGAGGGAGATGTTTGTTTTGAGAGTGGATGAGAAGGATTTCCGTTTTATCATCATTTAGCTTCAGTTTGTTGCAAGTCAACCAACGCTTTACGTCGTCCACGCACTCCTGTATGTGAAGGATTGTGGCATCAAGTTGATCAGGAAAGCAAGAGTCACTGATTTGGGTGTCATCAGCAAAGGATTGACTGGAAACTGAGTGGTGGCTAATGAGAGATGATAGAGGTTTAGTGTAGAGGAGGAAAAGTACCGGCCCAAGGACCGATCCTTGAGGAACACCAATAGACAGGGCTGAAGATTTGGAAGAGCGGTTGGAAATAGAGACTGTTTGAGTTCTGTCAGAAAGATATGATTGAAACCAGTTTAAAGCTGAGCCTGTAAGTCCGAAAGAAAGATGAAGGCGGTCAAGAAGAATCTGGTGGTCAATGGTATCAAATGCAGCAGAGAGATCTAACGAGTGAGAATAGAGAGTTTGCCATCGTCCATCGCGCGCAGGAGGTCGCTCATGACTCGGACCAGTGCTGTTTCTGTGCTATGACCAAGTCGGTAGGCGGACTTAGAGGAAGAATAGAGATTGCGAGAGTGAAGATAGTCAGAGAGCTGGGAGAGTATGAGTTTTTCTATGATTTTTGAGAGGAAGGAGAGGTTGCTGACGGGGCGGTAATTCTTGAGTGTGTTTGCATCAAGTGAGGGTTTCATTAGGAGTGGCAGGACTATCGACCGTGTAAAAATGGGAGGGAAGATGCCAGAGAGAATCGAAGAATTTATGATGGAGGTGAGTGCTGGGAGGAGGACTTCAAGGCATTCTACAAGCAGTGGGGCGGGGATCGGATCGAGGGCACAAGACGTGGGAGCAGACCTGATGATGACTCGCCTCACCTCATCCTTAGTCACAGGCAGGAATCTATCAAATGATTCTGTCTGACTAACGTCCTCCGAGAATGGTGAGGAAGGTGTAGGGGTCACACTGTCTAGCTCTTCCCTGATCGTTTGCACCCTGGTGATGAAAAAGTCCGCAAAGGCGTCAGGGAGTTGCTCTGGTGCAATGTCGGTAGGGAGGGTGAAATTCTTGCTGTTGCCAAGAAGACGGTGACTAGCGCTGAACAGCGCCTTGGTTGATGCACATGATTCGACCTTTGAGCTCCAGTAGTCATCCTTTGCCTTCTGTACAATCTCTGCCACCGCTTCCTTCGCTGTCCAAAAGATCTGTCTGTCGACACTCAGTCCAGTCTTTACCCAGCGTCTTTCAGCGCGTCTTTGCACGAGTTTTGCAAGACGGAGTTGGTCACTAACGCCTGCATACCATGGTGACGAGCGACCGGTCGGGACACGTCGCGCCATAGGAGGGGCGTGCTCGTCCAAGAGTGCTCGGTGGCCATCGTCCAGATGCTGAGTGTTGAGCTCAGCACCTAGCGCTTCAAGCATTGCCTTAATGCCGGCTTTGAAGGCTGCTCTGTCTATAGCATTTATGTCACGCACAGTCCTGTAGACAGGTGGGTTCTTTGGGGGAACTACGTTGAGTGTAGTGAGCACCGCTGCATGGTCAGAGGAGAGCATATGACTCATAGTACAGCTGTCCACCAAGTGGTCGTCATCACGGTACACCACCCAGTCGATGATGCCCTGGCTAAACCTTGTGAGGATGTCAAGTACCTTGCTAGTAAGGTGATCAGTCGGGACGTCATAGTGAACGTTAAGGTCGCCCACGATCACACTTGTTCCATGGAGCATGTTGCAGTAGTCAAGTAGGTCAGGGAGCTCAGAGAGGAAGGTGGAGTTTAGGAGCTTGTTCTTCTTACTGGGGGGAGTGCGGTACAAACAGAAAATGTGGACAGTGTGGGGCGTGTTGAGGGTGAACTGAACAAGTTCTATAGAGGTGTGCTGGAATGGGAAAGTGGAGGTGAAAGTCACTGGGAGGTGGCTGCGATAAATGACAGCGAGGCCGTCACCTCGCGTAGCACGCGGAAAGGACTTAATATCGAAACCCGGTGGCGTGAGGTCAGCGCACTTGGCATCATCCCCTGTTGTGATGATCTGGAGCTGGACTTTATAAAATTTCTTTCCCCTCAACTACGCCTTTGAATACCCTGTACTATAACCCCATTCCCTCCCTATGTTTTGCCCCGCAGTAGACTATCCCGAGTGGTTTCCCTTTGTGTTATGACATTTCTACTCAAGGCTGCTCATCACAAAAAGCGTGAAATTTGTGTTCACTCCTCCTGGACTCTGAACCTTGAGAAATTATTACCATCACCCCCTGTAACGGACTATGTTTTCACATGAAAACAGAGAGGTAGCATGAGTGAACAGTGAATTGTGTTGACCATGTATTTTGAGAGGACAATGTGAACTCCACGTTTTTGGAGAGTAAAATTATGTTTTTGTCAGAGCGGTTGTTTTCCACGCTTTGCTGGTAATGAAGTATGAGTTGACTGAGATAGTGAGAGCTGAGAGTAGAGAACAGTAGCGTGAGAGCTGTGTGATTAGAGAGTTGAGCTGAGTTGACAGTAGTGTGAGGACGTGTCTTTCTTAATGATGGAATACTATAGATATATATGTGAAATTACATTCATGCAAGGATTATTTATTAATATTATCAGTATAAAGTGTGTTCAATAAAGTACTGTAAGTTTAACCAGGATTCAGTATTCTTATTTGCGTGCCCGGATTATAAGTGGAAGAATGAAGAAGCCTTAGTCGGCATCCTGAAATATCAACATAACATAAGTAACCATACTACTGACATAACCCACAGCATAAGAAATAAGATCCCACGCCATGTCAGAGTAGTTGTGTTACACCCCCCTAATATCTGCCCTGGAGACAGCCAAGCGGAGTAGCGCCCCTTCGTTGTTATTGCATTTCTGAACCAGATTTGCTCACGCATAAGCGTGAATTTGTATTTTCACTTCACCCCGAAAAACCTTGAGGGTAGGAGGTCAAACCCGCTACATCGAAAGTGATTGTCATTGGACGGAAAAACATACAACATTTGAATCACCCAATTGAATCATCACCTAATCGCCACCCAACTCGAATAAATAGTCTGAACAAGCAACAATCTGTCTTTTATGATCATGCTCAATTGACCATGAACGCCTGGAGGATCTGGACTTAGAACTTCTCTAGCGTGATTCATAACTGCAACCTAGGGCTTAGCAAGTACACGTCTTTTAAGATCTGATCACTCAATTGTGAACGCTTGAAGTAACTGGACTTAGTACTTCACTAGCGAGATACTTAACTGCGACTGCTACCTAGAGTAACAGTAAGTACGCAACCATGATTTTGGTATCATGTTATTGCCCATGTATTTATATTATTCGTTCGTGTTTGATCTTATCCTAATAATGCCTATATTCATCTATATTGATATTATGAATTCTATTATTGATTTTGCCGCGTGCTACGACCCGCCGCCATTCCATCATGGGGATGGTAGGTGTTGCTCTAAAGTGCACATGTCTCTTTTAAAAAGAAGACAATACGAATGTCATGTACCTATAATTTAAATGATTGTTAATGCTACCATGTCCCATACTTTATTAATTGAAATGTTTGCTTGGTCCAACATTGTCGCGAAGCAAGATCTGCTAACGCCGACAATGATCACACTTATAATTCCATCCACAATTTGGATGTATATGCACGAGCTATGTCACCTTCCATACATCGATCTGAATTCGTTGCTGTTGGAACGGGACTTATCAGCTTATGGATATTCGCCTGGATACTTATCCATTTTTGTATCATTTTGCCTTTAGCCTGGTTTCTATTACTGGGCCGACTTACCTTGAGCTGACGCTAGGGGATTGATCTACATCCTACACCAAACTACCTGTCAGCTACCAAAAGGACTTCGAGATCCAGGGACTCTCACCACCAAGATTCATCACGGGAGAGTCATTTTCCCTATCGCAAACATTCCACGGAATCTACGACCGGGAACTCCGACTTCGCTACGCCTAGAACAGCTCCGAAGGCCGGAACAGGGACACGCTTCTAGAACTGAAGGAACTCCCTCACTGTGTGATCCACCGAGATCATCACTAGGTCTATAAAGGATAAGTCCACCAAGATTGAGCATAGAACTTGAGCAAAAATGTAGCATTTTTATGATGATACCGCTTGAATGTTAGGGACACTTGCTTTGCATTAATATACCTTTCTAATTGGGATGAAATCCGTTTGATGTATAAATGTTAAGTACCAGGAGTGCATAAAGGAGGATTTTGTAAATATAATGTATATTCAATAAATACTCATAGTTATTTATCCTTTACTTAAGACTTCGTTTCAGTCTATACTATATGTATATAGATAGGTGTTATGTCTGTGTGGTAATTTGGCTCAAATAACGTACTCCTAGACAGAGAGCCAAGAGGAGATCTCATACGAGAGATACTCCACACATATATATTAAAAGTCAAATCACCACACCTGTTGACCTCAACCAAGTCTCCGTCAGGAACAGCACGTCAACAAATTCGTCCTTTACGAACTCTACTATCTTTGTTCGCTTCGCCCCGCACTTTGAGCCCACGGATTGGCAGTTATAGTGGCCTACTCGTAGTTGGTCTGGAAGCTTCTGGCGGCCGCTGATGACAATGACGTTGCTGCGCCAAATACGTCCGGAGTCAAGTGGGACCCATGGTACGCGCTTGGGACGAACAGGAAGGCGTTCAAACACATCTGTCACCACGTGGATATGCATCGATTGCTGCGTCTCAAAAGGCCAATTTACTTTCATTGAATCTTTGAGGGCAAACTGGGGAGAAGTGGGTTGATGCATATGGTCAGGTGTTGAGGTGGAAGGAGCTGAGTGATGAGATCTCATCTTCCTTTTTCCCCCGCGAAACTTCTTGCAGTTTTCTTTTTTATTAATTGAAGTGTTCTACATCGTGCAAGAATTTCACTACTAAGGAGATAGCTATCAGCTAGAAAGTTACGCAGCTGGCGCAGTCTAGTGGATGAGTAATACTTCTCACCCTCTTATTCTCTACATTAACCTCTTATCCTCTCATTCTCTACGTTTACTTCTCATCCTCTCATTCTCTACATTAACATCTCATTCTCTTATTTTCTACGTTAACCTCTAATCCTCTCATTCTCTACATTAACCAGTCATCGTCTCATTCTCTACATTAAACTCTCATCCTCATTCTCTACATTAACATCTCATTCTCTTATTTTCTACGTTAACCTCTAATCCTCTTACTCTCTACATTAACCAGTCATCTTCTCATTCTTTACATTTACCACTCATTCTCTACATTAACCAGTCATCGTCTCATTCTCTACATTAACCTCTCATTCTCTACATTAACCTCTCATCCTCTCATTCTCTACATGAACCTCTCATCCTCTCATTCTCTAAATTAACCACTTTTCTTATTGCTCTCTCCTCTTCATCTTACATTTATAAACACACGTACGTTGTAAGGTATCCTTGTTGGCATAGCAAAAGATTGTGTGTTGGAGTTAGTTCATCAAGACATTGGTGTAAAATATAACCAGAGACACTGAGTTCGGGTCAAATCATGCCAGTAAAAGTAAAATATAACCTGGCACTGAGTTGGGGCAAATCATGCGAGTAAAAGTAAAATATAACCTGGCACTGAGTTGGGGTCAAATCATGCCAGTAAAAGTAAAATATAACCTGGCACTGAGTTGGGGTCAAATCATGCCAGTAAAAGTAAAATATAACCTGGCACTGAGTTGGGGCAAATCATGCCAGTAAAAGTCAAATATAACCTGGCACTGAGTTGGGGCAAATCATGCCAGTAAAAGTAAAATATAACCTGGCACTGAGTTGGGGTCAAAACATGCCAGTAAAAGTAAAATATAACCTGGCACTGAGTTGGGGCAAATCATGCCAGTAAAAGTAAAATATAACCTGGCACTGAGTTGGGGCAAATCATGCCAGTAAAATATAAACAGACAATGAGTTGGGGCAAACCATGCCAGTAAAATATAACCAGAAACTCAGACGCTGAGTTGGGACATATCAGGCCAAAGCTTGTAAAGAGACACAAGTTGAAATAATTCTTTTGAACAAAATAATGGAGCATTTAAAATACACTTACAACTTAAATCGTGATCGTATAACGGTGAAATCTACTGGCATAAGGGCATATAAAAACTAAGAAATGGTTTGAAATACTGATGTTAGGAAGTGGGGGTTGTGGCCTATATGTTAACTTAACAAGAAAGTTTGCTTTGGAACGTCAGTGTGAGTGGGGTTAAGTATCGGTAACGAATCGGTAATGAACATTTAACAACGTGCCTAAACTGTTGACTAATGTACTCTTCAAATTAAATCCACTATGGCTGGTGGATTTGTTGAAGATAGAAAAGTCATATCTGACACTGCCAGTTAATCCAGGGCCAGTTTCTTATTATCGACCTCAAATGGTATTTAAATTTGCCCAATGCGATTACAAAAGAAACAAAAAAGTTTCAGTAACGTATTTTATTTAGAAAAAAAGTACTAAACTAATAATAATAATAACAAATGGATCAAATGTCACAAAATTTGTGATCAGGTGTGACCGTAGTCGGATAATTAAGGGGCCCAAAGTTTTTATGTTGAAAATAATTGTAAAAATATCTCATATTGCATTGACTATCATAATACTCTCGGAAAATAAAAAAAAATATTTATGACCCACGAGCGCTCATAGCGACTAATCATCATGGGAATCACAATTTATTGTATACTAGTCCCCCCGTCCCTTCCCCCCCCCCCACCCATTTTCAGTTTTTAAAAAAAGGTAAAAATCTCATGGTTTTTATTTCATCATTTTTAATCCCATACTAATGTAGTGACACGACCTTTTTTTTTTTTTTGTTATCCCCCTTTATTTTTGCCAAACATTGGAACTGGGAAAAAAATACATTTGTTAAAATCTACTTACCCGGTGTCACCTTTTATTCAAAGTTCATATAATTATATGGGGAGAAAAAAAAAGTGAACTAAAAAAGCCACAAAACTAGAGCGGTTGTCATCATATGGTGATATATACGTTCGAGGAGTGAATATAGGCCTACGTTTTGTTTTGTTTTATTGAATTAATTATGTTCATTCATTTTTTTAAGTTGGCTATGTTTGTTAAATTGGCATACAGAGGGGTGAGCCCAGCCCTAGGCTAGGGTACCAGCCTATATAAAACCAATCATAATTATAATACTAATATAAGCGACTGTTATTTTTTATGATACAATGATAACAAAAGATAAAAATGATTGTTAATCATTGGAGGTTTTTTAAGGTGGAAAAATATTCTGCAAAACCAAAAATCCGTTAGCTAAAAAAAAAATTAATGTGCGAAAAGAGAACACAAGTTTACGTTAAAAACCATCAGAGTAAAACATGAAAAAAAACAAAAAAAAAAAAACAAACTCGGCCGTCGCAAGCTAGAACCCATATCATTAGAAATTAAAATGTATGTGGCGTGGAAAAATATTCTGCAAAACAAAAAATCCGTTAGCTAAAAAAAAAATTAATGTGCGAAAAGAGAACACAAGTTTACGTTAAAAACCATCAGAGTAAAACATGAAAAAAAACAAAAAAAAAAAAACAAACTCGGCTGTCGAAAGCTAGAACCCATATCATTAGAACTTCAAATGTGTGTGGCTTTTTAAAAATAAAAATTGAACCGTAGTCTACATATCTATAAAATAAGCTAAGAGTGTTTGTCTCTGTCTTTAACTGTTTTGGCTTAGCTGTCGAAGGCTTTTGGCAGAAACGTTCGCACTTTCTGTTATTGTCCTGCAAGAATTCCCCAATTTAAAAAGAAATCCTTATTGCTTTAACCTGAACGCAGCTCCCCCCTCCCCCCCCCCTTTCCTCCAAACCATAGTATTTAATTTTCACGTTTATTTGTTTTAACTATTAGTAAAGTTAATTGCGGAATCAAAATAAACGATCATGGTTGAATTAAGGGTGAAAGAATGTAGCAGGGGGCCTTCAAAAGTCGAGTGACGGTTCTGCATGTGACTAATCACTGAACATAAAATAGTGCGGTTAACCGGGGAGGGGGGTGGAAATGTTGGACAGTTGTTGACAAGGGGGTTAGATTAGTTGACGTCAACAATAATTTTTTTTTCTATTAAAATTTTAATCTTAAAAATTTACTGGTTCGTACATTATTTTAACAATATAGTGAGTGTAAATAGTCTTATAAAAATATATGTTTAGGCTTTTAACAATATAAGAGTAATTTAATCTGTGTCTGTCTGTGCTATGCATATGGCTCGTCAGAATGCGAACAAACATTGTTATTGCAAGAGAAGTCAAAAGTTGCCATCTCTTCACCTGTCATTTTTCTCTTAATCCGCTCTCTAGAATGATTAACACATCATTGTACACGGTGTTCAATTTAAATAAAATACCAAAATCATAGGTCAACTCCTATAACGTCTTCTTGGATTGATTACATTCGTCAGTTCTTTCATACGTTGAAGCGTCGTACTATTCTCACTATCAATTAACAAACTCAACTCCTCTTCATAATAACTATAACTTTAATATCTAAGTAAATATAATAAACATCCTATCACTCCAAGGTTCCACTCAAGACTGCCGCACGACTAAAACATACGTCACAACACGGCATAGACAATACGTCACGACTCAGCATAAAAATACGTCATAAATACAATGGCGGGAAGAGCGTTCACTAACTATAATAGTCAAGCGCGGGAAAAGCGTTCAACAACTAATGAACATAATATTGAGTCGCAACAATTACTAATGAACGCTCATACTCGACAGTGCTGATCGATGAATTTGGACCTAATAATATCCAATCAATACTGGGCCGATCTAGTTATTTCCATAAAATTCGCTATTTAAAAAAAAACAAAAAAAAAAAAAAACTACAGGTCTATCTATTTCCTTTTGAAACGCATTTAAATGGATTTTTAAATTGTAGCTTTATTGTTTATCTGACAGATTTTTTATAGGGATCCCTGTCTCATGGAACACTCAGTTGTTAAATTAGAGAATTGGGTACTGCTGGTGCTTCTCTTGCAACTTATATGTACCATAGTTATAGTAGTGCATTGATTTGTAACATTTTTCTTAATCGTAACATAATTACGCTATCAAGTTTTGTTTGACATGTTTCGAGGAGAAGACTAAATTCAATCTAGAATTTTCCAGAAATGTCTTTATTTTTCTACAACGATTTATAATTAGTGGTGAAACTTATTGCATTTTCAGCTTCATCCTATTCATAATACTATGGGGAACCGAATTCCAATGTAAATATAATAACACAGAGGAACTGTATTATATACATAAATATATACAAAACTATATCGGATCTTATCAAAAATACACATTTTGTATATATATATATATATATATATATATATATATATATATATATATATATATATATGTGTGTGTGTGTGTGTGTATATATATATATAGAGAGATAGATATATATATATATATAATATATACATATATATTCCACAGTACAAAGCAATTTAAATAAAACCAGCAAAATCGGGGGGGGGGGGGACAAATGCCCCACTGCCCTACCCAAATGATGTCCCTGATACCCATTGTTACGATACAGCAACACCTGGCTACTCCATGGGAAGATGATAGCAGCTAAAAACTATACTATAATTGTCAGCTATACTGACAATAATCATATCTATACTTCCACAAACAGTGATGTTTAGTCCTTAACAACCTTTTAATTGATTCTACATTATAAAATTTAAGTGTAAAAACTTTTTTAATTTGTTGATTAACAAGCTAAACACGTAATAAAATTTTTACCTACAATTTTATGTGTCATTTAAATAGATCAGCACAAAGTAAAATGTATTTATACATTTATTTATAATATAACTATATTTTTTAAAAATATTGGGGGGGGGGGGGGGGGGGGTAAAACATTGCTTAAAATTTTTGACGTAATTAATGGACGACCCCCAAAGGGTCATTAAGTAAAGTAGAATAACATGATATAACATTGATAGTGAATTACAAAGCCTGTGTGAATGATTTTGTGGAGAAGCAACTGTTTCCCCACCATAAAAAAAATCCCTGGTTTCAATCACGAAGCTACATGGTTTAACAAATCCAGTCCAGGTTTTGTAGTAAGACTCTTACAATTTTGAAGTTTACAATTTGTTTGAATATCCGCTGTTTCGTCTGCAACTTTGTTATTATTCTGAAGTCTGAAGCACGAAAATTAAAAAGGCAAGTGGCGAAGCAGGTCCAGTCAGCCTATAATTATAGGCATACTTAATATTAAATAAAAAAAATAATTCAGTTTTAATTATCGTCCTAAGGCTTAAGCCGTTCCAACATGAAAGCAACAAATAAGCTAGTCAAGGAATCAACAAACTAAACTAAAACAAGTAACATAACAAGTGAAACACTCACCAACTCAATACCACTTGCGTCCATTATCAGTGTATCATCACACAACAACTTCCATTGTTTGAGAAAGCTTTACATTAATGATAAATAATTCTAATTTATTAATCACCTTCTTTCATCCTTCAAGTTACAAATTCTAGGACCACCTTACAAAAATAGGAAATTGTACCCTGCCTTGGCCTTGATGGGTAAATTTATGATTATGACCAGTTTTCGGCCCATGGAAATTTTTTAGGGTGCTTTTACTCTTATCTATTAATTAATTTTGAATACATTTCTTTTAGTAAGATAGCTGTATTTTATATCAAATTAAAGGAAATTAGACAGAGAATAATAATAAGTAACAGATAAAACAATATGGCAACAATATTTAAAATTTTTCTAGTTATATTATGAGATAAAATATTTTGTATTTTTACAAATGTACACCAAATCTGAATTTACCAGACTACCATAATATGGTCTGTGTAGCTGGTATCCTATTCTGCTTCAATCCTCAGAAAGTATATCCATTTTTTATCATAATGCAGTTACACTTTGAAAATATTTCATTTAGCGACAGAGTTATACCCATTTTTGTAACGTTAGTAGTATTATTATCTGAATGCTCACTGTTGCCATAGTAACAAAGTGGTTTTTAAACAAATTCATAACTTTTGAACCCTTTTGAGCTAGAAAGTTGATCTTGGTGGGTTTTTTTTAATCCATTCTCTAACTCTAGGCTCTATACATCCGTGGTATCTTTATATTTAAAAAAAATGTTTTGAAATTTTTATGCAATTGCAGACAATCACCATCATTACTATTACTATCGCCATTCAATTACTATTTCCATTAATCATTTGGCATTTACAGTCCCATCAGAATGCTGAAAATCATCACTGGAATCAGATTCAAATGATTCATGGTTATTGTCCGATGTTTCAGCATCAATAATTAGCAATAAAAGTCCTTTTGTTTGCAAAATTGACTACTTACGTGGTTTAGCATCAGCTGACATGCTTGGAGTAGGCGTGGCCATTGCTTTGTTTACAAAAGTTTCAACACAAATTGAACTATTATTTGAAAAAACACATGTAAACAAGCCCTACTTCTAACAGGAAGGTGGTTGAAGAGTTATCCTTTGTTTAAGAACATAAAAAAAAGTCAGGTTGATAGCCGCAGGAAACGAAATAAACTACATAAATTATTTCAACAGTATACCGTGGGTTATAATCAGTCAAATCCACAGTATACTGTGGCTTGGCACAGAAAGAGTTAATGTACTCATAAGCAATGTGTTAGGCAGACATCTTTTTGGCTACAAAAAAAAGATATTCATGCATTAGCATCAACATAGTTGTCACTGTCAAGAGACATAAAGAATTCATCACAGTTTTTAAAAAACAAAATGATCAATTATTTGTTCTGATACATTCCAACCTAGAATATAACTACCATACCTAATGTAAGAAAGTTTCAATAATAATAGACATGTTGCTCCATTGACTTTGTGTAGTGTCATCACATCCATTGTGTGAGCCTATTTGGATTTTACATTAGTCAGTGACAGATTAACTGACCTAAAGGCAAAGTGGTGAAAACTCGCGGCCCTTTTTTTAAAAAAAGTTATTTGATAGTGAATGTATGTTGAATGATGCTAGTTGTCATTAATTCTCACTATTTTCATGAGCATTAATCTATTATGGAAATACTCCACACTCCCCTTTCATACCCCATAACTGAATTTTGGAAAATGGGGAAAAAATGTCTTGAATACTAAAAAAAAATAATACAATTCAATTCTTTTAGTGATCCTATCCTATTTCAGTCTTAATATGAATCCATTTTCATCTCTACGGGGCATAGTTTGCCTAAACTTGACAGTTTTAGCATTTTGTTTCATAATAGTAGATGTTGAATCTACCCTTTCAAAAAGTCAAAGGGGAAAGAAAAAGAAGGAAACTAAGGTAATTAATATTTGTTTTTGTTGTTATTTTCTGTAATTTACTATCCTTAATTCAAAGAGAAATTATGGGATATATGAAGTTTAAACTAAAATTTAATTTTCAGTTTCAAATTCTCAATATATTAAAACAAATAAATTATTAATTGCTGAACTGACTTTTATGTATGTTTTTGTTTTCTTTTTTTATAAGGCATATACGATTACAATGTTTGAGCTGTTTGAGTTTATTTATTTATAATGTGATTCTATTGTTTAGACAATCTAAATGAGACAAATACAATGTTTGTAAAAAGTTATTTGATTTTATCAACATCCAGAGCCAGTGGCCATTTAGGCCTTAGACCATGGTGAAGAATACAGAAGTGGGGTGTCTGTAGGGTGTTTATGTAACCTAGGAATTATGAATGGTAGTTAAAATATAAAAATATGTTCTCAAATTTTATGCAATGAAAAAGATAATTAGGAACTGCCTCATTGGGATCTTTGCAGAAGGGGCAAAATTTGTGTTATGTCTGGATTTATATGGTTGACAGTTAAGATTAAAGTAAGATTTTTCTAATTTCAAAAGATCGTTATTTGCAGGTTGAAATTGCTGACAAAAATGTTGTTGACAGAGGGCTTGTAACAATAAATCCAACCATTAGAGAAATTCTACGTGAACATTCTCAATATTTTGATAGAGACAGGGAAGTGAAAAACTTTGAAGGAGAAACTCTTGCATATGTAACACCTGTAAGTGTCTGTTTAGACTAAGATATTAGAGCTATTTTTGTGTGTGCACTAAATACATTAAAGAAATTTACTTAAACTTAATTGATTTAAGCTACCAGCAGTTAATATTAATTATATTAAATTAAGATCTTGTCTAAATGTAATGAAATCATTAATAATGATTCTTTTTCTTTAAATTGGCTATGGTTGATTGGAAGCCATTGTGTTCACGAGTGTATAGTTATGATTTTTCTCTTGCAGTTTTCTTAACCTTTTATTTTATGTGATAATTGCTAGAAACAATTAATGACAAAATATTGACACCCATCCAGTGGAATAATCATGGTTATGATATTGCTAAACTATTTGGAGCAAAGTTTAACTTTGTTTCACCGGTCTGGCTTCAAGTGAAACGTCAGCCTGGAGGAGCGTTTCAAATACAGGGTACACATGATGTTGACAAAGGTATGTGAGTTATAAACATTGTTAAATTAAATATTTTCAAAGTGGTTTATTAAGCCGCATATCTTTAATTCTCCCACTATTTTTATGTGATTTTACTGACATAATTTCCACAGGAAAGATATAAATAGCACCAACAGAAAATAACAATTAACTTCAAAACTAATTGATTTTGATTTCAATGAAAAAATTTTATAGGTCTTAAAAACAGAGTGCTAAAAAAAAATTCACACTACTCATTTCTAATATTTACACATCCACTTCATGTTCACTTATCAAAGAAATCATGCAAACAAGCTCCCAAAACATCTAATTTTGTTTCTGTGGAAGGAGATGATTTGTTTTCTAATTAGTTCAATAAACACCAGAATCAAGAGCAAAGTATAAATAATTGAAGAAGTAACCAAATGAAATTTATATATATACTAAGGTTTAAACGGGTGCAGTTTTTTTACACCGCTTGTGGGTATTTTGGGAAGTGTCCAAGTATTACAAAAAAAGAGTTAACTTCTCATGTTCAATAATCAATGCTGGCCTTTAAGCACTAGTCCTACAGACACTCCTACACCTCACCTGTGGCTTTTTATTGATTAATATAAATATAATAGTCGTCTCCTAATAAAAAAATGAAAAGAACTATTTAACTGAGTTCAAGGGGGGACGTTCCTGGGGTGCCGTCACACGGACTTGTGGCGGGGAAACCAAGAGGTGTGCCGGGGGGTGAGGGAGTTATTAAGAGCTTGCGCTC
The DNA here is from genome assembly GCA_964033795.1 of Lymnaea stagnalis. Taxonomy (NCBI): domain Eukaryota; kingdom Metazoa; phylum Mollusca; class Gastropoda; family Lymnaeidae; genus Lymnaea; species Lymnaea stagnalis. The sequence continues at coordinate 1,347,701 of CAXITT010000133.1, read as the reverse complement.
GACGGCCCACCGACACCATTTCCCAATGTGACTTGAGTTCGACCATCACACATGATGCTCTGCATGACAGCCTTTTTTTTTTCACTCAGTACTATTGATATAAAGCGTGTAGTTGGGAAAAGGAGGGTTTGGATGAGGAAGCAGGACACACGAGAAGCAAAATATTTATAAGATATATTGATATAAAAGTTTATTTTTATTTTAACAGCTACAAACAATTTTAATACTAAATTTTGTTAGAACTATTTTTCATGGAATTCTGGTAATTCTCATCGCTTCGTTATTAAAAAAAATAGATGGAAGAATTGTTGAAAAGTACAAAATGTACCTATTGTCTCCCCTTGAAATTAATTTTTCGGAGTAATTTCTATCGCATTAGGTTGGATCGCTGATGTTGTACAAGGTCGTAAGACACATTTGGGTGAGAAATCAATATTATTACGCCTACTATTAACATGCAGTGTTGATAATACAATAATGCATCACTTGTTATAAATTATTTTTATAACTTGGTTATTTTATGATAATAAATGGGAGAGATTGCACTCAAGCAAAGAAGAAGTTGTTTTGTCGCATCCTTTTTTAAGGTTCTCTCGACCTTGATTTCATTTATTTCCTTGATTATTTTAAAACCAATCATGGGAATATTTATAGACAGCCATTAAAATGTCTTTCTTTCAGTCCCGAGGGTACTTTTTGATGGATGGAGCCCTGAAGATTACAATGCTATATTCAAGAATGAAGATCTCATGGAAGACTGTATTGAAGTTATATTGAATACAATAAAGGTTTGTAGAGCTAACATTTACTTTGAAATAATTTGTTCTTTTATCAATTCTTTGTTTTTAAAAATCTTGTGAATCAAAAAAAATTATGGCTGGGTCAAAATACTTATTTTAAAAGTACAGCCATTTTTTAATTTCAGTTTCAATCAGGGTACTTTAAATGTAGCAATATTATCATTGACATTCTAGAAAAAATAAAAACGCTTTTAAGGCAGTTAAAAATTAAACTCTTTCATCAAAATTCTAAAAAGAAGTAGTCCTATCTCTGTTGACTTTTTTTATTATAATATGACAAAATTTGTCACACCTTAGCCACAGATTTTTCTTAATTACTTAACAACTAATTTTGCAAAATGGCATTGAGGAAAAAAATATTCATGTCTTTTAACCATTTTTTAAATTTCATGTGCCTGCTCAGAGTAATAATATGCTATGATTTGCTCTGTAAATTTGATGCATAATGTTTGTAAATTGAACAGTGAGACATCAAGATTCCCCTGTAATTGTATGCCTGTTAATCTTGACATATTTTAACTAAGACTGATGTGAATTAAATGTAAACACATTTTATCCATGACCATGGTATGTTTACATTTATTATTATTATTATGTAATCCCTATATTAAAACGCACAAGATCATACTTTAATAGATCACTGCAACACATTGGCCGGGACTTACATTGAAGTGAGCGATATGAACTTTCACTTTGATCAGCCACAGAACCCCTCCACTGCCAAGATGATGAATCTTAGGACTTATTTAGTTTTCAGCAATCAGTCGACCAACCGACTCATAATAGTGGACATGTTCTTGATTGGGGACTAAATAGGCCTCAGGATGGTGTAGTTAGATCTACTTTAATCACTCAAGAGCTGTCCTTTGACCACTTCTGTGTTTTTTGCAAGCTTAGTGTTAAGGCCCACAATCCTCTCCTTGAGTTCAGGGAGGTCCGCAGACTGCAAACTATAAACAGGGATGCCTTTAAGCACGACCTGAGTTTAGACTTGTCCCCCGCCCTCTGCCCTACTTTTGAAACGCTAGACCATGCATTGCGGGCTTGCTTGACTGCACGCTCCTGTCACAGTTAGCGCAAAAAAAAACCTAGTCTGTGCTCTTGTTCTATCTCATCTTGACTATTGCAACTCTCCTCTGTCAGGTTCACTAAAACATTTCATAGAAAAACTACAAAAGGTTCAAAACTCAGCTGCTAGGCTAGTTTTAAAAGCAAAAAAACGTGAGCAATACTCCACTAACTTCAGTGGCTCCCTATACAGACAGGCATTGATTACAAGCTGTCTGTTCTCTGTCACAACTTTTTCTTGGATTCCTGCCCTTCCTATCTAACCGAACTTCTTTCTGTCTATTCACCCCTTTGACAGCTTCGCTCCTCCGCCGACTGGCGTATTCTGTCCTTTCCCAAGACACGCACTAAAACATATGGTGAATGATCTTTCTCTTTCTGCAACCCCAAACAATGGAATTCTCTCCCACTACACATCCGCAATATACCGACCACCCAGGTCTTCAAAACTGCCCTCAAGACACATCTCTTTAAACTCTACTATCCCGACTGATTCCCCCCTCTGACCGATAAACGATGCTGCTGGCTGCCGTCCATGGTTTGACATGTAAAAGTTCTGGGGTGGGTGGGGTGAATATACATTTGTTTTTGTTTTGTTGCTATACAGCTGTTTTTTTAATTAAATAAATGTAGGTAATTTCTTAAAGTCACAATTATGTTTGCTAAAAAATTTTATGTACAGCCAGGTGAGCCCAGCCCTAGGCTGAGGTACAGCACTATATAAGCATAAGACCACAAATAATAATAATAATTTATAAAAATGATGACGCTATTCACCTTTTATTATTTATTTTGTTAAATTTCTTTTCCCTTTTTTACAGACGTACAAATGGCCAGGTGCCGTTATTGAAGTTTGGTCTCAGCTTGGTGGCAAATATAGAAAGTAAGTTACTACACACATATATAAATAAATACTAATAAACTAATAGATCTCATGCCATCGGAGGCTGCCTGTTCCCCATAATCTTGCCACTCCTACCATCTCCCCACCCATACTAACTCTCACCTCAAACCCCATCCCGTGCCACATTCTCATCCACTACCTTTGCCTTTTACCTCTTTGATACTCCACCTTATCTCGCTATGTCGTTCCTACTATAGAGTAATTTACTCAATGTGCATAATTTATTGAAAAATCAGGGCAACATAAAATAAATGGGGAAAAAAATCAACATGCAAATACCATTTGAAGCATAATATAAACTATGATTAATAAACTGAAAGTAATTTAACTTCAGAGAATTAAATAGAAATACATTTTATGGCAATCACAAATTAATTGTGCCAAACACTTCACAAAAAAAAAAAAAATGTACATGAGACAATTAAATTGAAAGGCAATATATAGAATATGGCAAACCAATTATGCAGAATATTTTAAATACATAATTATAGGAAATGATATAATTCTGTTATAAAATTAAATGATATATTTATCTGTCTTTAATATGTTGGGTTCAATATTTTACATATATCATAATATTTAAGAATACATTTCGGGAAGATGCACTTAAGAGCATTATGATAACTAAATAGACACTCAGAAATGATGCATTTAACATGTTAAAATATCTGAGGTAGTTTTTAAGAAACAATTAGTGCAGATATAGATGGGATTTATATTTTATTATTTAATGTGCTGTTTTATACATAAATAAAATCTCTTAAAGTTTAAAGATGCAAATAATTAATCTATATCAAGACATTTACAAATCATTTGAATGATCATGTTTATAAATTTAAATGTTAAGTTGCTTTAAATTATTATATTTAATCTTTTCTCTATTTTATCAGTTGTTATTCCCTTTGGAAAACTTTCAGGAGTTATAAATGACACAGGCTATTGATAACCTAATTTGGGATTTCACATTAAATGAAAGTATGTTTAAACAATAAATCTATTCATGTTATGTCTTTCAGAGAACTGATTCACCTAATCAATCACATGGGAGAGATGTTTCATGCTGTTAAAAAAGAGCTCATCATTGTAATTCCACCTCCTCTCTATGGCCGGTAACACTCAGGAACTACTACAATTTGTTAATAGCCCGTACTTATTTCTCTATATTAAGAGCACATTGTTTTAATAAGCAAACTTTCCCAAGGTTGAGCCTTATACATCCCCAAGGTGACATTCTTAGGTGGTTATATATATAAAGGCTGAGACTATTTGCACCCAGGTATTAGAAGTGAGAGGTTGGGATTAAAAAAACTATTTAAAATATTATTGTTGGGTTTGTAAGACAAAATGAGGTATCAAATGAATGATAATTGAATGGACTGTTGTTTGTAAACTTACTTCTTCAGTTTAACTAAAATAAATGGATAGCCGTTTAGACTAAATCCTATTTGGATGTCATTTGTGGTAGTTTGTGGTATATATATATATATAAACATTTCTTTCATTAAAACCATTGAAGGAAACAATTGTGTTTTAATTATATCCTAGTAAATTGGTCCTTACATTTTAGTGACATCTGATTCTTAAAACGTATGATGTATTAACTTAATTTAAATTTAAGATCTTTTGCCTTGATGCCCCAAAAATGCTACTGAAATGTTGCAGAGATGTTGAGGGTCTGATAAGCAAAGAGGATGTTGATGCCATGGCTAAAAATGTGGATAAATTTAGTCTGATGACCTATGACTTTTCTGGTCCCAACAGGTAAAATAATTCTGACTCAATTCTATTTTATTTAGTTCAATTGTGCACAAAAAAAAACCCCACCAAAGCCAACACAGATAGATTTTTAAAATAGTAGATTATAGTATAAAAAAATGTGTGAAAGTTATTTATTCAAATTAAGGTTTGAAAATTAGGCCATTTAAATTAGTATTCTTAATTTAATGACATTCATGTTTTTATTTTTTGTACACATTTTCATATTAAAACTTTCAATAACATTAATTATTTTTAAATCGCATAAATGCCATGAAATAAATACTGTTATTTTAAGAAAATAAAAACATATCTAATTTGCATGAACAGACCAGGTCCAAACAGCCCATTACAGTGGGTTAAGGACTGTATCTTTAAACTGGCCCCTGAATCAGATTCTCCTATCAGAAAAAAGCTGCTAGTTGGACTGAATTTTTATGGTTTACGTTACATAGCTAATGAAGAAGGAACATTAATGAATGGAGAGCATGTTATTGGATCTCAGTAAGTATATCATTGGCAAAAACATTGTATGGACAGGAGTCTTTATATTATTTAAAGTGTTTGTTTAATAACTTTAATAACTTTAATCAGTCAGAAATGTATTATACATTTTATTAATATGGCTAAGCCAGTAATGATATATCATTCAGAAATGAGTGCTACATTGGAGTCATATTCCTCTTATTATCTCTTAGATTTTCCACACCCTCATGAATAAAAGAATTTTGATGCTGATCAATGTTAAAGAAAGAAGGCCTATCCTTGCAAGATTTTCATTTGCTATTAGATTGATGAATTATTTTTTTTATTTATACAGATTTGCTGAGTATTTGAAGAAGTCCAAGTCATCTCGCGTGCTCTGGAACAGCCAGACAGCGGAACATAGCTTTGAGTACACGTAAGCTTCATTCATTAACTTTAAAATTATAAATTATCCAGGCTTTAAAACATTTGTCTAGAAAAGTCATCAAAATATTTTTTTTAAAAAGTCATTTTTTATATACAGTTTCAAAGAATTGAAATCATGCATTGACAATTTTAATTTGTGATCTTGGGAATGTTTAATGTGAGGTGATTTTTTAGCCATATAAAGATTTGACCAACTTTTCAACTGTGTTTACAGAGATTCAAAAGGTAAATTTAGCATGGTGTACCCTTCACTGAAATCCATACAAGACCGTCTTAACTTGGCAAGGGAAATGGGTACTGGGATCTCAATCTGGGAGGTTGGTCAAGGTTTAGACTACTTCTACGACTTGCTTTGATATTTCTATTATTAGATATTGAGTTATGGTTTTAAATATACCTTTTTATGTTGATCAATGTCAAGAATTGTATAATTATGTCTTGAGGAAAAAGTCAACCTTTTATGGTCATAGAATTTTGATTTAATTTCTAAGCTATCATTGATTAATTGTTAATCCACATTAACTTTAAAAAAATATGTTCAAGTTTTCTGTTGCTAGTCTTATAAAAAGGTATGTGAATTTTGAATTAGTAAGCTTATTCAAGAATTCTTTGCCAAGCATACATGCCAACCTGTGGTAGTCAACCCAGTACAGGAGAGAGATCGATATTGTCTAAGTCTGACTTTCTTTTTGAAGTTGGGTTCAGCAATCTTTGATTGAACGCTTCCAACTGTGTAGAATAACAAACATTAAAGAATATAGAAAATCATCTCAGATATCCATCCTCTAAATCATATAGTGTTTTTAGTGGGGTTGCCTACTCAAAATCCATTAATGTTACACTGAAATCTTTTTATTTTTAAATGTGATTTTGTTTACCCTATTAAGAGGCCCTATTTTAATTGGATCAGTGCTGTGGGTCACTTTGCTTCTATATAATGTGATCATTGCTCAAAAAATTTTGTTTGAAAATGCACTCCTTTTAATTAATTTGGAGCAAATAATGTAAATTTAAAAAAAAAAAGTGCTCTTAATGATAAAACTTATTTTAAATTGTATGATGCTGTACGCAATAGACTAACGTATTATTAATAATATAACCCTTTTTAAAAATGTTATTAGTTATTAATTAAAAGAGTACTTGCATTATATTCTTTATGATGTACATTCATAATTTTAATTCCCATAAATTGATCTTAATATGAGTTAAAAATAAGTTTAAACAATAATTTGTAAGATAAACAATTTATTAAGTAGGGTCCCAAAAGGTTGAAAATTCTGCTTTAAAGTTGTTTTTCAAGGACTATAAAATTACAAGATGATACTGTGTGAGATAGAATGTAAAATTATTATGAAAATAATTTTATCAAGAATATTAAATTTATGACATGCATTGACATATTTATTTGTGTAAATTCTTCCTTTTCATAGAGAGAGATGACTTTAAAAACTTGAAGTTGTTTGAGTTGTTGTTCACTATTGTTGAATTATTTATTTGACTTTAAATTAATTTGTTTAATGTGCATGAGAAGATGAGGCTATTTTTTATTACCAGCTCAAAATAATATTTATATGTGCTGTCAGGTGTTATAAAATTTCATTCCACCCTTGCAGTTGTATCATGTTCAATTTTATCATTAAATTGTTATTGCAATATTGACAGTTTATCAATTTTTCTTAAATCTTCAATGTATGTATGTATGTATGTTATTTTTGTTTTAATTCTTAGACAATTAAGCCATAATGTGATTAAATAATATAAACACATTTTACCTTTTCAAAGAAAACTGTATGTTGATGTACAGTAGTACCCAGTTATGTCGACAGCCTCAGGGTTTGCCAAAAAGCATCAAGATAACTGATGATCGAGATAACCAAAAACCAATATGCCGGCAATATATTAACATGTGCTTGAAATTTCTTTATGTACATGATGTGCGTTAATAAATACAGGTACTTCAGTAAAAAAAAAATATTTAAAAAAAATATTACAGTTATATTATTTAGAGCAAATTTCAAATTTAAAAAAATTAAACCAGAATCAACTTTTTAACTTAAGTACTTTTTGAGCTACGAATTTTAAAAGTGTGAGATTGTTTGGTATTTTCTACTATGGACGAAGCCTCAACATTTTGTGATCTCATTCTGCCCATCTTGTCTTGCCCAATGACTATATAGTTTATATAACGTAACACATCCCCTTATTACTAAAATACTATTTAGGGAATATTTATTTTGAACTTTCAACTTTGGCACAGACCATTTAATTAAAGCTGTCTCTGACCAATGGTTTCATAGCTTTTGCACGTGTCAAACTCTTATGAATGAAACTCTAGTATAGTCATTATGCAAGTGACAGTGAATGGCTGCTCATGACAATGTTTTGCACACGGCAAATTATGATCATTTATAATATGGACTCTTACCTGGTTTTTAAACCTCGAATTAAAACATATTTATTTAAATTACTTCTAGGTTCATTCTAAAACACAAGCCCTATATTTGGAGAAATAAATAATTATTTTTAGTTATTAAAAACTTGTTTATTTGTTGTTTGCTATTTCTTCTTGCGAAGTTCAAAAGCCGGCGATGGGTCATGGGGATCGAGATAACTGAGGTTAAGTGACAAGTTTGGCTGCCTTTTGCGCTCGAGATATCAGCTTTCGGCGACATAAAAGAATCGACTTAACCGAGGAGAAAATGCTAAGACAAAGAGAGAATTTGGCGGTCCCACTTCAAAAACGTTGACTTACAGGATTGGCAAGTTAACTGAGGTCGACATAAGTGGATTCGACTGTAACTACTTTTTGACCTATATATATAATATGATATATAAATTACATCCTTCCATCTTCGCAAGACCATGGAGTAGCTATGTACACTTCAAGGAATGGGTCACTAGGCCAATCCTGGAATCGCAACCTTGACTGCATTTCTTGCAGGAAAATAATGACTCCTGGTTAGATTTGGCCTTCCGTATTGCTCATTTTGTTGCAAGGGCTTGAGTTCACGCATTTTCTGCCTTTTTGACTGCTGTTCACCAGCTGGAACGTTGTTCAGCAATGATCTCCCATTCATGGTTTGCAATGTTTGCTTCCTTCATGCTCCTTTTGCAAACGTCCATAAATCTCTGGCGTGGCCGTCCAATAAGTCTTGTCCCTTCTGCCAACTCTCCATACAGCAGCTTCTTTGGAACACAGCCTTCCTCCATTCTCCTTACATGGCCTATCATGCTAAGAGCGGAGAATATGCGACACATTTTTGCACGTTCCAAGACCTGTGTTAGGCACCTTGTCCTGCCATCGAATACGTAAAATGCGTCGCAGACATCTTTGATGGAAGCTGTTGAGTTTCCGCTCATTCCTGGTATATGTGGTCCACAGTTCACTGCCATATAGGAGCGTACTAAGCACACATGCCTGATAGACAATTTGTTTTATTTTATCAGTTAATTTGAGATTATTCCACACCCGCTTATTCAATTTAGCCATAGTTGCTGCTGCTTTTGCGTGATCCTGATGTTTACCTCTTCATTGACAGAGAGGAAACTAGAAATATTGGATCCGAGGTGTGTGAAATGCTCAACAACCGACAGATTATGGTCCTCAATGGATATCATTGGAGGGGACGGTGCTTCTTGCATCATGATATGTGTTTTCCGTAAATCGTCTTTTTAGGGATGCATCTGGTGAGGATGAATTCTAATTTTGGTATTTTAATAAATTTTGGGATAAATAGAAGTTTAAAAAAATCTTTAGGTATGACTGAAAAGACAGAGCATTGCTTAGATTCATGAAAACTTATATTTAATTCTGGCTGTAACTTCTGGACCATTTAAAAGGTTCCACCAGACACTGACAGTAATAGAAAAGTAGTAGCTTCGGGATATTGTCACTGGTGTTTTGTCAATAGAAAACACTAGAAAATTACTTCAGCACCCTTTATAAAAATGTTATATTCAATAGCCAGTAGATAACTAAAATTTGAAGAAGAGATAGTAAGAAGATACCTTTAAGCCATTATAATTTAACATTTTATTCCTTGGTAAAATGGCTGCTGCTACTTTGTTTGTCGTAGCTAATAGAACAATTTCTCACAAACATGACATCAACCCAATCACACACAAAAAGGAGTGCTACAAAAACAAAGAAAATGAGTCCCCATTTCAAATACTACCTAAAATAATGGAAAAAACGTTTTAAAAAGAGTTTAAAAGAAGAAGAAACCATTTGCTTTTCGCTGTTAGTTATGTTTACAAACTTGGGTGAACATTTGAAATCGAGAAAGAAATTTTATTTCAGTATGAGGACAATCCATTTTTTTTTTAATTTTCTTAAATGATACTTAACAAATCTAGAGAAATAAAAAATCCTTGACTTCTCTTGTATGAACAATTTGTTGAAGACAACATATAAACACTAGCCCGAAAACTAATATTCTGGAAGAGGAAGTTAATAAGTTTAATGTTTTACCAGCAAATTTTATACAGAAGTTTCTATCTATTGTTTTAAATTGGATAATATTTAATTATTTTGGACTTGCTACCCAAACTTAAACAAATAGAAAACGGTAGCTTATCGCAGAAGTAAGCTGTAGGTAACAGCATAAAATGAGCCATAAGTTCAACTGAGGCAAGACATACTGCATCCCTCTGCCCAAAGCAGAATATGAAGTTCATACAGTATTAAATTTAAATGAAAAATATCTAGTGTATATTTATTATTACAAATAGTGTAGGCCACTTGAAAAAACTTTTTAAAATATGGATATTATTCTAAAAGTGCAAAATTTAAACTTACTAAATTTTACTGCATAAATGACCATTGAAATGTTAAATGATATACAAATATATTTTAAATAAACTGATAAAAACTGAACAAGTTAGAAAGAAAAGTGATGGATAGACTAAACACTTAAAACATAATAAAGTGCGGTGCAGATTGGGCTTTCCGCCTCTGGTGCCTCTTTTGGCCTTTTGCATTTTTTTTATTGTTGCTGGCATTTACCCCTGGCTGCACTAACCTAGCTACGCCACTGCATAGATGTAGAGATAAGTAATAACATATGTTGTGTTTTGATGATTTAATCATGTTATAGGGATCTACTTTAATGCCAGAAATATTGGTTTTTCTTTATAAGAATGTTATCAAATCGATAATCTAAAAAATATTGGCTGGTTTACTAAATATCATTATTATCAAGTAGAGATCGACTGAAAGTGATTTTGTGATTTCGGCCGAAGCCGAAAATAGGCCGAAAGTTTAAAATGACTTTCGGCCGAAACCGAAAAAATGCCGAAAGTTTTAAAATGACTTTCGGCCGAAACCGAAAAAATACCGAAAGTTAAAAATGAATTTTGGCCGAAACCGAAGCCGAAACCGAAGCCAAAACCGAAGCCGAAACCGAAAATGAAATATTAAGTTATTTTGAAATTCGTTCCCGCATACATTCTGCATACATCGAAAATGATGTGGGAAAGTATAAATATTTACATTCTTTTTATAAAAAATGAGATAATCGTGAATATTAATAAATAAACATCTAATATAGGGATCTCAAACTCGCGGCCCGCGAGCCATTTGTGACCCGCAAGACGATATTTTGCGGCCCGCTACATGACAGAAAAGTTTAGTGTAAATGCGCCGGCCCGTTTCCCCCATTCTCATATCTATAACGTGACTCTCCGCGACGGTTTCAGTCGAATCTCACCGACTAGTCTAATTCTTCTTCTTTTTTTTTTAAATTTAAATGTTTCTATATATTTTTGTATGACAGGTCTCTGGCAACAGTGAGTAGTTCTTGAGAACCCTTAATGATTTTATTGCTATTTGTAAAGGTTGAGCAGATTGTAACAGTAGTAATCGCTTTTTTGTGGATTACTTGATGCGGCCCACTCTCATTCAGACACTACCTCCTGTGCCCCCCCCCCTTTCCCCCTATGATTTGAGCTTGAGACCCTTGATCTAAGAATACTTAGGATTTTACCATTTTAATATAAAAGTAATTTAAATTGCTTTACAATTTTTTTTAAATTAGTATGGTAGGAGAAAATTATGGGGTGGGGGGGGGAGGGAGGGAAATTTATGCAACATATTATTTTTAAACAGGGTCTCTAAAAAATGTGGTTCTAAAAGATCGCTTAGGCCTAATTTGTTTTTAAAGATCTTTTAGTTGGTTGTTATTGATAAGTTAGTTTGTTTATAAAGATCGTTTAGTTTGTTGTTAAAGATCGTTTAGTTTGTTGTTAAAGCTCGTTTAGTTTGTTGTTAAAGATTGTTTAATTTGTTGTTAAAGATCTTTTAGTTTGTTCCTAAAGAACATCTAGTTTTCTGTTAAAGATCACTTAGTTTATTCTTTTAAATCATTTAGTTTACTATTAAAGATCATTTGTTTTGTTCTTAAACATCATTTAGCTCGGTCTAAAAAATAGTTTAGTTTGTTCTATTAGAGCGATTAATTTGTTATTAAAGATCGCTTAGATTGTTCTTAAAGATCGCTTAGTTTGTTTTAAAGATCGTTTAGTTTGTTCTTAAATGTCCCTTAGTTTGTTGTTAAATATCGTTTAGTTTGTTCTCAAAGATCGCTTAATTTGTTCTTAAATGTGGCTTAGTTTGTTGTTAAATATCGCTTTCACTGAGTATTAAAATGACCAAAAACCTGAGTCACTTTCGGTCGGATGGCCGAAAGTCTAAGTCAATTTCGGCCGAAACCGAAGAAAAACCGAAAGTTAACTTTTCTCTTTCGGCAGAAACCGAAATTAAGCCGAAAGTTAACTTTTCATTTTCGGCCGAAACCGAAATTTGGCCGAAAGTGATAAAATGGCCACTTTCGGCGCCGAAACCGAAGCCGAAATTCGGTCGGCCTCTATTATCAAGTTTTCTTTTTACCACTAAAATGAACTAAGGACACAAAACCTCAAAACATTCACAATTTGTATCTTTATTTGTTGTTATTGTTTGATTTATTGAAATTTGGAAGTGAAAGGAATTCCCCCGACTAGAATAGGTATCTCTCCATGGGCTGCATTCCACTTATCTATTACTCCAAGGCTGGAAGGTGACTCTAAATGCAGTTAAACCCAATCCTTGGGCCTTGGTTATAAGGCAGATGTTCGAACATTTAGCCAGAGGACTCCAGCTTAAATTTCTATTAACTATTAACTAAATTATTTTCTTGAATTAAATTTCATTAAATGTATAATAAATTTATCCCACGAATAACAAAAACCTTTTCTTTGTTATTAAATTTACCAAACATTAAAATTTGAACACGTTATGTTATATTAAAAAAGCTTTTATTTAGTTAATGTTTACATTTCCTCGCAACCTGCAAGGATACCAGATAAGGTGTAAAAAATGCAATGGAATATAGTTGGAATGCAATGCTACAATGTTTAAGAAAACATTAGATCATGCTCAAGAAAAAGCATCCTATTGCAAGGAATGTTTTTAATCTAAATGCTAAGTTTTATAGTTAGCACCTGAAGATGGCACAGAGAAATGATGAGCATCAATGTCTTAGTTAAGAGAAAATATATTATAATTTTATGGATCACTCATTCTCTGTTAGAAGAAACTTAAAAATCTAAACAACAATGCTAAAAAGCTCATAATATATTTGATTAAAATCTTATAATAAAATGGTTCTATGAACATGTGTAGATCTCATTTGAGTTAACAAAATTCAAAAATATTTATTCACAAGTTTGGATGCATTAAAAATATAACATTTTGATCTAATCAATAGTTAAACTGATCAAAAATTTAGTACTGGGGTATGAAAAAGTTAACTTGACAATGACAAATGTCAATATGACAATGAAAAATGTCAATAATCAACAATCATGGGGACATTATGCCAGTACATATTCTCTCAAAAAACAACTTTGGGATAAAGTGTAAAAAAAGAATAGCACCACCTACAACTCGACATCCTATTTATGGACAGTATGTTTTGTTAACTTTCAATTTTGGGTAACGTGTACAAATGTAACACTCATCAAAAGTCCCAGAGCTCTGTGAGCAGAATTCATGGAAAATTTAAAAAAATATTCAATAATAAATAATGGAATGTTGGTGGCAAGAAGCAAACAATGCATAAAAATATGAATCCTGTTATCAAATGAGGTTGAGCTTTATGAGTGACGTCACTAGGCATTATTACATTTCGTGAAATTTTCCCACTCAAGATTAATAACCGTAGTAGTGAAGTAGGCTCCTGGTTATTTAAAACTGCTTTGACTGAACTGCTCATTTTTTTTAAACTTCAAACTGATCCATTGAGAATTTTATTATACCCCCACACACATCTTTTCACCTATTATGATGAATTAGAGAAGTAACAAGCATACCAATATTTTCATACACTCTTAATAATTTGAATGAAATGTATGAAGCTTATTCAAGATAGATGAATTCAAAATTTTGAAAAGCACCTTGAAAAAGATATAAAATAAAAAATTCCAAAAGCAAGAGATGACAATCTACAAGTTTAGTTTTGATCAACGCAGATTGTTTCAACAATATGTGAGTAAACACTTTGGAAAATGGGAAACTGAGATAACGAGTACACAACACATGTATCCCAGTACAAGATGAGCTATGCATTCCTTGTTACTATAAACTATAAAGCATATGAGACTCATGGATGTTAATTATGCTAAAAATTTGACAAAGCTCCTTTTCTTGCCCGATACAAATTATTGTATTATTTTCTGAATGTGGTAAGTAGATCATCTTAAAATCTGTTGAGTACAGATGCTCTGAGTATCAAAAATATTTAAAATGTAGGACCTATTTGATCAAATGTTTCAAACAGATGTGATTATTGTTACATATAATTGTACCACTGCTCTTTAACAAAGATAATATGGTGGTCCAATCTGTTAAAATGACAGGGAAAATGTTTAATTGCATTAAAGCCATTTTAAAAAATACATTTTTCAGACTACTGATTCACACTCTTTTCATAAGTCACAAGCACATATCATCATAAACGTAGGTAGTAAACACAGGTAAATAATACTGCTACAGCAAATGAGTTATTTTATCTTGTAAGATATCATTCTAAAGCACCCCAACATCTGTTGAAAATGGCTGAATTCCACATTTTGGGTTTGTCTATTTTACTGGACTAAATTAGACTCTTTGGCCATACTGTAAAACATTCCTTCTTTATTAGCCATCAAAGTTGCAGGGCTTCCAAATTCCAAAATTTCTCCATTGGACAAAACAAGAATTCTGTATCAGATAGAAAGTAGCAAATAGATGAAATTAGTAAATGCAATTCTACATTTGATACTACACTATCTATTTTGACTACTTTGCTGCAAATTACACCCCCCCCCCCTCAAAAGATTCAAAGACTTTGCGAATGTTGGATCAAAGCTGGATGTATTGTCTGTGTAACTATTCCTAAATAAGACAAGTACAAAAAAATACATCCATATAACACCAATTCCAGCATATTAATAGTCATGATTAAATAATATTTAAAATTATAATAAAAAATTTAACAAAAATAGTAAAAAAAAAGTATCCTCCAAAATATAAATAAATTATAAGTGTCGTTATCAATGACTGTACTTACTTATCATAAAATGTCTGTACTATTTATTTCCTATCATAATCAATGATATACCATTATCTATTATAATCAATGATATACCATTATATATTATAATCAATGACTGTCCTATTTATTACCTATCATAATCAATGACTGTCTTGAGCCGATGTGCCACAGTCAGCACTGTGCAGTATTTAAATGCCTCTCTTATAGTATTCTGTAGCAAAAAATCTGTTTCTAGATCAACTGCTGCAGTGGCTTCATCAAGTATTAAAATTTTAGTCTTCCTCAAAAGACTTCGAGCTAAACAAATCAGCTGTCTTTGACCAACACTGAAGATAAAGTAAGAACCACGTAGAATCGGTGCAAAGAATTTACATCAAATGCATTTTTCATTTTGTTTTTATCAACTACTAAATTTTTTATGGGCTAAGAGTTGTCTAAAAAAAAATATTAATAACAAAAAGTTATTTCCCTCAAATGATTGCCGCTGCAGTTTAAAAAATCAAATTGATGGAGTTTTATTAAACGTACAGTTGTAGATACACTTACACTTGTATTTACAGTAACAGTTGTAGTTACAATTACACTTACAGTTACACTTGTAGTAACATTTACAGTACATCAATTTTATCAGAAGGAGAAAATTAATCGTTTCACCTTAAAAATTACTTTCATTGAAAGTAAAGGGATTTTTGCAACTTTTTCATAACACTATAGAGATAAAAACTATCATGGCTTTACTATAGACTTTCATTACTAACCTGAGATTCTGTCCTCCTTCTTCACATATATATTCCAACTGGCCAGGTAGGTCATGAACAAAATTGCTCAGGTGAGCATTTTCTAAAGCTTCCCATATAGCCTCATCAGAGTGAGCATCAAATGGATCAAGGTTGAACCTCATGGACCCAGAAAATAGAACCGGATCCTACAGGGAAACAAATACCTTGGATTAATGGAGATGTTGTGAAGCCGTGAAGATAGGCACAAAGTTAGTATAAAAACTATTGTAAAATTTCCTGTAGTAGTCTTGCAAATAATGTATGTTTAGAGATTCAGCAATTTTGTTGTAGCTCGACACTTATTTCATGACAGCAGAGAAATTTATTTGAATGACTGTATATCCAAAACAATTGTTGTAATAACTGATGAAATAGTTTAATATGTTTATGACTTTAAAAAAAAAACCTATCTGCTTGGATTAGTTATTTACCTGAGGTAAAATAGTCAACTTGGACCTAAGGTCATGTAATCCTATGGTGCTGACATCAATACCATCAATAAGAATACGACCTTCAGCTGCCTCGATCAGACGGAACAAGGCAAGGGAAAGAGAAGACTTTCCTGCCCCTGTACGTCCAACAATACCTATCTAAAGAAAATTAAAGCATATTTCTTTATAATTTATTTATTGCCAAATCAAGACTGTTGAAAGTTAAAATACAAAGAATTACAAGATTTTTGCAAAGATGAGAGTCAAGTATTAATGTGCTTGAGTTGTTTCAGTGTGCCAATGTCAAAATTGTATCAATTGCTTTCCTTATTATAGCAAAACATAAACCTATTTTTTTTTAGATGACAAAATTTATTGAAAAAAATAATAATTTAAGCATGGGGTTAATATTGTAAAAAGAATTTTTAGATGGCTTTAATTTTGTTTTATTTTCAAATACAATGCAATACTGTTGACATGTGAATGAACTATTGCTATTGCTTAACACACAACAGAAATGTTTGCACAGTGGTCTCAAAAAATTAGACACAACTGAGATAGATACAATATTTAAGAAGACAGAAATATTTTGCCAACCTTTTCTCCAGGGTTAACTGTAAATGAAACTCTCTTGAGCACAAGATCAAGTTGATCCCTGTACCGAGTGCTGTAATTTTCAAACTTAATCGAGCCTTGGTCTGGCCAGTGCGCTGGAGGTCGATTATCCATATGAACCCAATCAGGCTATAGATTAAGTGAAAATGCCAGGTATAGAAATCTATCACAAGGTTCAAATTTTTAAATAATTCTTCAGACATATTTTACAGAGATTTGTTTTACAATGATTTTTACATTGTATTACATTAACATTAACATTTAATTATTAATCAAAACAGCGTAGAAATCACCAAATAATTAAGACATTGTTAAAAAAAATATTCTTTGAAAATTAATTGAATTACTAATAATTATATTAAATTAAATATTAAGATAAATTATTTCTATTATTTGCACAAGAAGTGAGAAAATAGCATGAAAGATCGTGTAACATAACTGCAGGCAGTTTATTCCAAATCATTAAGTGCAATTTAGTGAGAAATTGTGCACACAAATAAACTGTATAAAGAATACAGCAAAAAAGCACATGCTTTAAAAAAAGTTGTTATTGCCCGGAAATTGTCATAAGGTTTTTTAATATATCATTTGCAATCTGCATAAGCGACCATCAGCAGAGATTTCATTAAGTATTCAGCAATAAAGAAAAGCAAATGTATATAACAGAAACAGCCTTCCACCAAGTGCAAGCAAATTTGTTCAGTGATATGCCGTGGCTCAAACCTCCAAAGATAACTCTGTATATTCCACAATTCTTTCTATCGATACAGAATTAGTCTCTAAGTCTGTCACATTTTGCACCATCAGATTCATTTGTGCCGTGACCTGAGAAGTATTGAATAGGAAAATGAAACAACAAACCTCATGATCTAAATTAGTGTACTCAACAATCCTCTCAACGGAGACCGTGTTAGTTTCAAGCATTGTTGTGTTCTGTATCAACAAATTTAACGCCACCGTCACCTGAGAATAATTTTGTTAGCCCTTGTTTTTCTTACTGTCTATCTCAATATTATGTCGGTGAGGTATGGTGATCGTAATCAATGAAACAGTAAATAAATTTAGCCTCTTTTAATGAAATATAATTTTATTTTATATCAAAATGTGCACAACTCAATATGCTGCTAAAAAACATGAAAAAGGAGTGATCTGATAAAGCAAACAACATATCATCATGAATTTACTTCATATGTATGACAAAAGCTAATAATTAAAAGCAACTATACAATATAGTTTTATTTTTAATAATTTAAATGATCAAAACATTGAAAAAGTTAAATCACTCTGAAAAGTTCCAAAAGGTCTGTAAGTTGAAAATATAAGGGCATATGTACTGGACAAATAAACCAACCTGCAGGGCGTACGTAATGGACAAACCGACCAAACTGCCAGAGATATCATCAGAGATGACGGCAAATAAGCCAGCAAATAAAACAATCATACTGCCAAGAATCTCTAGCCTCACTCTCAGCCATCTGCAGATAATTTTTCAACATGAATTAGCGACTGTTATATTCAATCAATTTTTACAAAGTTTAGTAATGTTTTTTCTAAAATTTCATCTTAACAAATCATTTTCAGTTCAAAGCATAAGCTGAAATGAATTTTTAATAAATCATTATTTTAATTTTTAATTCAAAGGAATTATTCTATACCGCGCAGCAGAGCCTGAGGCAAAGAAACATTTGTTGTTGACATCCACTTGGCTCTGAGAGTCTAAGAAAAATCTGTCACAAGCATCGTAAGCCCGAATACTGCTGGCTCCATTAATGGTTTCAGAGAAGTGGGAAAATATAGGAGATCTAGTGGTTGATTCAAGACGCCTGAATTGGCGGGAAGACGGAATGTAGAATTTCTGCAAAGTAAAATTTTACATCTTAACTTTACTTCTTTAACATAATCTAAAAAGAATTTCAGTTAAATAATATTCTAAAAATTAATAAAGAAATAGAGGTTAAACTTTGTTAAATGTATTTATCTAGTAGATCGATTAATTTAAATAAGGTGAGAAATATTTTAAAGTTTTCCAGGATGATAGACAATTCAGATAACCTAAAAAGCACCTAACTAAACCAGTTATCTCAGAGTTGGATTCAAAAAGTAAATTAATTATTGCCATAAAGATTATCTAAATGAAGACATACTAATAGAGCCAAATCTAATGTGTAAAAAAAAAGTGTGGGTGTAAAGCTAACCTGGAACAGGACATAAACTATAAAGATTGGAGCAACGACTGCCAGAAAGATAGGTGTGGTGTAAGATATAACTATGACAATCCCCACAATTGTAGACAAAGTTTGGAGCACCATCCGCAGTTGACGAGACAAATTGCTGTCTAAAACATCAACATCACGAGCGAATCTGTAAAGTATTACATAGTAACCAGGCTTTGTGATGGCTTTATAATAAATTGAATCAATAATTAGAACGAAGTCAGGAGAAACTAAAAGAGACTAGGTTTGTGATGAATGATTATAAAATGCACATAAGAGAACATTTAGATAATTTAGTTGAGAAAATGTCATATTTGACTCGATAAAGGTTAATCAACTTGAAATAAAAATAAATGTTTGAATGAAAAGAAATACAACCTGTGATGGCCTGTTTTGAAACAATCATGAAAACTTTAACTTAAATTTAAAAAATCATTTCAGTAGTGCACAATATAAAATTCCATATAACTGCACCAAAGAGCTTGTAAATTTGTGTTCAATAACCACAAAAACTGAAATTCATGCACTAAAGGAATTTCTTAAAAATGATAATAGTAAGTTTTATTTTATTTTACTGAAATTGAATCAATTTAAATCCGATAAAACAATATTCTTATAATATGTAAATATATGTAATCTTTACAATGTAAGTAATATTATTATAAATAACTAACAAAAATAATAGTTATAGAATTATTTAAGTATTTATCTGAATGTTAGAGTTAAATATTTTTAAACTATTTTTACAGGAAATTAGGATACCCGATTTTAAGGTTTTCCCTAAATCAAGATTGACACAAAATGATGATCAGGCAATATTTTCCAATATTTAAAGAAAATAATTACAAAAGAGAAAAGTAGTTAAAATAACAAGATGATCAAGCCATATTTTCCAATATTTCCAGAAAATTAGTTTATAGATAATATAAAATAAGAGGTTTTTAGATTTTAATTTAAATAAATATGTATTACAGTAATGTCAAAAATGCAATTCAAGGGCATTGCTACATTGTGGACACATTGACATAATTAGTCTATACCCATACCTCAAAACCCAGTCAAGCTGGGGAGGATAAGATTTTCTTTGAAGATAAGAGCATCTTAACTTTTCAATTTTTCTAAATATTATATATCATATTATCCAATTCAAGGGCAAGGAAAATGGATGGGCACATATTTATGAAGATAAAAATATGTTAAATTTTAAAATTTATTGTAAATGTTTACTGAAAATAAGTTTTAACGTGAAAAAACGAGAGTGGGGACATTTTTATGTGGATAACAATATCTAAAAACCCAAAATTTTACAGACATGAAAATTTAATCTTTAAAAATAGATACAGGTATTACTATTTATTTCACTAAATACAGTTCAGGGCATGAACAAACAGGGGATAAGATTTTCTTAAAATATAAGGAAATATTTGCTTTTCCATTTTGTGCAAAATACAGTTTAGGGGCGTGTGAACTTTTTGTGAAATTAAGATAGATATAAAAAAACAAGACTTTTAGTTGTGAAAAGTGGATAACGGATTTATCTTTAAAATATGAAGAAGGATGTTTTTAACGATTTTACAATAATATGGTTCTGGAATGAGGCAGAGGTTGGGTATTTTTTTAATGATTATGCCAATTGATCAAAATGTGTTAAAATGCTAAAGATATTTAAAATGGTACATGCGCATTTTTTTTAAAGTTAAGTACATGTTTTTACAATTTTTACAAAATATGTTTTCTTTGTATTTCATTGGCATGAAAAATGGTTGAGATGGCCTATATAAGAATAAAATTCTTAAAACCCAATGATATGTGAAACGTAATATCTATACAGAGATCAGTCTTTAAAAATAAGGAAAGTCTACTATTATTATTTCCTAAATATTCAGTTCAAGGGCGTTAAAGATTTTTATTATTTAAATAAAAAATTTCTTTGAGGATACAATACATCAAAAACTGATTCAGTTACATTTATAAAAATTGGATTTTTAGATGTTGTGACTGCGCAAGAAAAGGTGGCAATTAGTGCAATATTTTTTCCATTATCCTCATAACATCGGGTCATATATTCTAGTTTACTAATGTTAAGATAAAGCTTCACCTATTTAGGATCCTGCCAAGTGGAGTTGTATCAAAAAAAGCCATTGGTTGGTGGAGAATAGTTTCCAGCATGCTGTTATGAAGACGCCGAGAAGCATTGACAAATTGAACATAGATGAGAAGTATAAACACAGCATTGGTGACCACTGGGAAGAGAGGTGCATTATTTATTAGAATCTGTAGTTTAAATTCTACTTTATTTAAAGCTTCTTGGGCAAAGAAAAATTTTAAAAATTAATAACTGTGTTTATTTCTTAGAGTTGTAGAAAAACTGGTATATTTTTCTTTATCTCTCAACAGTGCACAGTTATTGTTCCTAGAAATATTAATGCTATGATTTCAACTTAAACATGAATGAAATAGTTTTAGTGATACTTAACATGTAACTCTTGTTTTTATATCCCACCCCAATGTTTATTGACATGTAATTTAGTATAAACTGCATTTCCTAACCTTGGGCTAAAGTCAAAGCTGAGTAGACACCAAGATACATGTATGTTTTAGATGTGTAATCATTGGTCCCAGCATTGCTCTCATTTCGTAGAAATGGATCATCAGTCCAGTCAGACAACCAGATACCAGCCCCGATGTTGAAACCATTGTAAAGTACAAGAGTGATTGGCACCATCAGGGCAGAGATGTAGCCGAATGCTTTAAGTAAAGTTAGAAATACTGCTGTACGCACCTTGGATTTTAAAAAAATACAAGTTATTTCAAAGCCTCCAAATTTAATTTTTGAAAACATCACTTAAAACAAACAAATAAAGCAATGTATTATATCACATTTATTTAGCTCTATAAGTTATTCTCATGTTTTTGTCATAAGTTATGTTTTCCATGAGTCTTTATGCATAGCAAATGTCAACTAATTATTTTTTTGTCAATTTCAAATCCTGCTTACTATTAATAGGAAAATCATAACAACTCTGAAGAAAGTTTTGTTTCTACAGTTATTATGTAATAAACAAATAAAAATTTAAACCTATATTGGGTAATCATAGCAGCCTCTTAAAATAATTTACTAACAGCAAATAAATTATAATTCAGGCCAAGTGATTTCATGTTTTACAATAACGTTCTATAAAGTTTTTGAGATTTTATATAGATTTAAATGCACTTAAATTATCTATTGCCAATTATATTAGAGGGCAATGCTTGATATATACATTTCAAAATTCTATGCTAATTTCTAAAATGTAAAATAAAGGAGGTTAACAACCTTTCCTTTTTCAGATTTTTCTTCTTCAATCAGCTGCTGCCCAACTCGCTGACCCCCACGTTTAGTTTCTTTTGCAGTGGAAGTATTATCTTGTGCAGAAGCTGTGGACCGTAGGGACCTCTGGCTGCGTAAAACTGAGCCATCTGCAAAACTTTTGCTGCGTTGGTCTGATATTGATCTGTGGACATTGAAATTCATAAAAATTATAAGTTTTATAAATTACTTATCACTTGGTTCAAAATAAATATGTATAAATTATTATTAAAATTCAATAAAAAAAACAACAAAAAATCAAATCAACTTTGATAGTTCAAAATGACAATGCAGTTTAAGAAAAAAAAGATAGTTTACTTGGAACATGTCAGATGTTGACAACATTTTATAATATGAGAACCACTTACATTAAGATTTCATTGAGCCTCACCTTCTTAGCCTGAGTGATGAATGTTCTTCATCTGATGTTACAGCAGTTACTTGCTCAATCATTTGTTCCTTCAACAGCCGAACTGTGTTGAATGTAAATAAAAATTGTTTTAAGTTAACCTCACCAAAAAAAAAAATTGTTTAAATTTTTCAATCGGAATTGTATTTAATTCACTAGTAATAATAATTTCTAAAAAATTTAAAAATACGCTGCTATACACATAAATTTACATTAATATCTTAGAATATAAATAACTGATATAGTCTTATAAAGTGTTAAAACTTTATATATATGCACAAAACCATAAAATCTTTATATAGCCTTTAGAAAAAACCATCTTTAACGAAATTGTATCAGTAGCCTCTGTCAAAATAAAACGAAAGAAACATTGAAAACTATAGAGTGGCACAAGTGGGTTACTTGAAATGAATTTCTCACCTTCAGGGTCATCAATGTCCTCATCTTCATGCTCCAGTAAATATGTCCTTACAAAATTGGCAAAAGGCCCATCATGACTCATTAACTCTTGATAACTTCCAGACTCGGTTATTTGCCCCTGATCCATACATATGATGGAATCAACTAGCGGTAGCCAGTGTATTCCATGTGTGACCAATATCCTAGTCTGTAATGAGCAATATGATGTTGAATAAAAGACATTTTTATCTATTCATAAATATTACATTTTAAATTAGAAGCTTGTTTGAAAGATAGGCAAAAATTTTACTGTGCAACTACTGTGTAACTAATCATCTTTAAAGCTTTCACTGGCTCAATCACCTTGTTTTTTATCATTCCTTGTGGGCCCAGCACATGCTGAAATATATGTTTGCCTACATGAGCATCTACAGCACTCAGCGGGTCATCTAGCAAATACACATCTGAATTGTGGTACACAGCCCTTGCCAAACTGATTCTCTGCTTCTGACCCCCTGATAAGTTGATACCCTGAATATATGACAAATTGATAAACTGAAATATGACAACCGGATACCATGATTTAATGGCAAGCTGACAAGTATTGAAATGAAATATTTTATTTTTAAACTGTCACATTATAATTGGTATTGTATCTCTGAAAATATTGGACTGGAATATTGTATGAAATAAAATATTCTTTTATGTTTTTGGGGTATTGGAAATGGCATATTAAAATACAATTTCTTTTTTTTCAATTTAATGTTCTAAAGTCACCTTTTCCCCAATCTCTGTCATCTCCCCCCCAGGCAGCAGTTCAATGTCTTGTTCCAGAGCGCAGGCTTTTATTACTTTTCTGTAGCGTTTTTCATTCATGGGTAGTTCAAATAATATATTGGATCTAAGTGTCATGTTTTGGATCCAGGCTTGCTGTGGTACATAGGCAACTGTTCCCTGATAAGTAGAAAATGGAAAATTTACTTAAGTCAACAAATGAAAAATATATTTTTTAAATTTTAGGATTGCGTTCAAGCAACTTTCAGCTGCAACCCTAAAGGGAAATAATGCAGTTGAATGCAACTTGTAGGAAGATGAAAAAGGAGATAAAAGCAGGGACAAAGTATTGCTGATAAAAATGGCGTCTAAAAGTTTCTGGAAAGTTATAAAATTCTTCATAAATTAACATAATATAATCATCATTTGGACTAACCTGAATGCTACAAGTGCCACCATCACATTCCATCTCACCCAGAAAAGCTGATAACAAGGATGACTTCCCAGTCCCTACCTGACCAACAACAGCCACCAATTTGCCTTTAGGAATGGACACACTGACCCTATAGAAATATGATGAAGCTGAAGTGAAAGAGGTAGGCCTACATTGTGTACATTGAAGTGAAAGTATGAGGCCTACATTGTGTACATTGAAGTGAAAGTATGAGGCCTACATTGTGTACATTGAAGTGAAAGTATGAGCCCTTCATTGTGTACAATTAAGTGAAAGTATGAGGCCTACTTTGTGTACAATGAAGTAAAAGTATGAGGCCTACATTGTGTACAATGAAGTGAAAGTATTAGACCCACATTGTGTACAATGAAGTGAAATTATGAGCCCTTCATTGTGTACAATGAAGTGAAAGTATGAGGCCTACATTGTGTACAATGAAGTGAAGGTATGAGGCCTACATTGTGTACATTGAAGTGAAAGCCACACACAGGAAGTTGGCCTTTTGATTTATTACAGCATTTGAAGAAGTGATTCCAATCAGTGCAAAATAAATAACACCATCAACTCAAGATTTGCATTTACAACTGTTTAGAGATGATATTTTATTCTCTTCAATTATCAACTTTTTATTAGTGCTTGTTTTGAATAAATAGACATAGAAAGCTCAGAACTCCTTAAGAAGTGGAGTTCATTTTTTCTGTGATGTTAACAAAGTGGCACTGACATGAATTGATTGGAAAACATTTAAAATAAAAAAATTTAACAGCAGACGTATCTCACTTTTTGAGAACCGGTGGCATGGCTTTGTCCCAGCTGTAGGTGCCTTTTTTCATAACTAATGGGAATTCTGGGGATTTAATTTGAAATTTGCAGTGAATAATTTTGTAGATTCAATATTTTATTTACTAAAAATGTATCAAGGTGATTATACGCTTTAACAAAATATATATCTTAGAAAATATTTTAATTATAAACCAACCGTCAGAACTTCCTGCAGTCTTTCTATCTTCCAGGTCTTCTCCAGACAAATAATCTCTAAGCCGCTCCATGGAAACATGACACTAGGAAAGGGAAAATAAAACTGATGATAAAAGGGGGAGCAACACTTCTGTAGTCTTATAAAAATGTGTCTATCCCTATAAAGCCCTTGGTTGTAGGCAATGAGATTTGTAAATATCATATTAAGTTTAAGTTTCTGGAGTTAAATAAATGTAACATCCAGGAAATGATAAATTTACAGTAAAAAAAACTGGGAAAGACTTTAAACAAAATTAATATGTAATTCTTAACTCTAACAAGTTACAAAATTGTGACAATTTGGGACTGTTTACAGCTGTGACAAAGTACAACTAAGACAAGCCAGTGTTACACCCATGACAATTATTTACCAGAACCATCTGTGAGATCAACATGGGAAGAGTGTTCATTGGCTGCCGGATGGTGTTGAACAGGTTCATGGCAACAAAAGCTTTGGATGGTGTCAATGAGTTACCGGTGATCAACACATAGGCTATGAAAGTAGAAGCTGTCACCTACAACAAAAAATTCAACTTTAATACAAAACAGTAGTTAATAGCACATTCAGGTACAACAGTGCATCTCAAACTATATGATGTGGTTCCTAAGAAACTATCTTTCTTCCAATTTAACAAAAGATTTATTAAAATGAAAATTGTGCATCAAATTGTACCACATCAGCAGTCTGAAATCTAAGGATGTAACAAATCATCTAAAAAGTAATAAACTATTACAAAAACATTGTGACCAAAAAACTACAACATGAGGATGCATTTGGTAAAAAGGTATTGTGATCAATCCTAAAATTAACATTAACTTTTTGTATAAATATCAAACAATTATGGTTGATTGTATCAATTCTTTATCCCAAATATGGAGTGACAGATGCAGATGTAACACAATGTAGAATTTAATTATATAAACTGTCTAAAACTTACCAGAATAGGGGCCAGAAGCCAGCAGAGAGTCTGAATTGACTGATAGAGTGCAGCTTTCTTGAGTTGAATTACTTCTTGATGACGGAACTCATGGATCTTATTTCTAAATGAAAGTTCCCAAGCATACAACTTTAATACCTGAAGAAATATCATAAAATAGATATGATATGACAAAATACTGGATTATTATTTTTAAAGTGACAGTGGATAAGATTAAAAAAACACATCTTACACATGATAGCAACAAGATTTTATACACCCATACAAAGAAAAACGTTTAAAAAATCTTTAACTCAGCCATAGCTTGATATAAATCATATAAAACTAAAATGGTTTCAATAATGGTTACGATAAATTCAAATCATGGCAGTAAAATATTCACACAATGAAAACTTTTGGTTTGTCATTTGATGTTACCTTGACACCATTCAAGATTTCATTAAAAAGTTTAATTCGCTGATCTTTGAATGTTAACTGCTTAGCTTGAGCTTGTCTGGTGAGGGTTGAAATCTTTGCATTAGTTGGAATCAAAAGCATCAGTACCACAATACCTAAAAGCAATGAGAAAAAAAAATTGATACATTTTAATTAGCTATTCCTTCAAATATAAGCCAAGGTTGTGTGTAAAATAAAGCAATAACCTACTCAAACAGAGAGCAAAGGTTGTGTGTGATATAAAACAATAACCCACCAGCAATGAAAGCAATTCCAAGGGTATCGTATAACATATAGAAGGCTATGGAGATCTGTATGGGCCAAGAGATCAGCACATACAACTGTGTTGTCAGATCCTGAAACCTAGGACAATCCACAGCCATCAAGTTGACGATTGTCCCAACCGTAAACTTTCGCCTTGACTCAGCATTCATCGTCAATGACTGAAGAACAAAACAGGTCAGTGTGTGGTTCAACAGTGTTTAGAACAGAGGAAATGACACAAAGTGGGTCAGGTAGAATTATATTTAAATTAACTGCTGCAAACATGTGATCTTTAAAGATATTGAAGTAATTCATACCAGTCATGTATAAAGAAATCATTTTAATATTTAATTTTGTATGTATTCAGTTGGCAATTTATAAATATATTTTTGATTCAAGGGAAACTAAGAAATTAATCAGTTTGTGTAATAAAATATTTCAAATTACATTAACTTTTCAAATATTATTTATATTTTTATGCTAAAAATAAAATTTAATCAAGTTATCTATCATGTATTTTCTGGGCACAAAATATCTAGCGGGAAATGTTGTCTGACCTTCTTATAAACTGCCGCTGTGAGGACCGTTTTGACCTGCATACCAATGTTGCTACTGTGGTAGAAGCGGTAGTTGTTCATCATGGAGTTCACAAAGGAGATGGCAAAGAATGAACAAGCAAGGACATAACCTTGCCACTCTGGGTATTCTGATTTATTTTCGACAAAGCCAATTATCTGACTGTGTAAAAAAAAAAACAATGTAAGTCAACCGAATTTATTTCAGTATAGTTTCTCAGCTTTCCGACCATGCAGCAGAATCAATTACCTAAGAAAAAGGTTGTATAAATGAATATAATGACAAAGCACATAGTTATGTCATCAATTTCACTTACAGCAATCTCTATCCAGCTTATAATAGTTATTCTGATCCAGGAATTATTTGGAAGATCCCTTTTGCAGAAAAATTTACAGGATTTCCTCAAGTTGGACTTATCTGAGGGTAGGGTATTTTTTTATTATGTCAAGAAAGATGACAACTTTATCGTCCGTTATTCTCAATATTGTGGTTATTTAGGTGTGGTGAAACTGTTACTGATGTATATTTTAAACTGTATTTGCTTCTATCACTATTGAAATGTACTTACATTTTTATCATATAAATCATATATTTAAACAAATGTTAGTGTCAAGAGTTAAATAAAACTTACTCTAAAAGCAAAGGGTTAATGAACACACTCAAATCTCCCAGCAGCCCAACCATCTGAGCTTTAAACAGGGCCAGATAATACACTTTCCCCAGCACTTTGTACAAAGAAGGCTTATTCCCCTTTGGATATCTTTCCTCCTCTTTTTCTTTTGGCAACAGTAGTGTCTTTTCTGTTGATGTCTTTTCCTCTGACTTGTGCTGTGCACCATTTGTTATGTTGCCTGTGCCATTTCTATAGATATATGACGGCTCTTCTTTCTTCCTGGCAAAGAGAAAACAAGAAAATTCAGCACACAAAAAACAATTTACTCCAATGTTGGTGGACATCATAAATGAAAATCAAATTCATAAAAGATGTTTTGAAGCTTATTTGGATTTTGATATTTCTATCAATTCAATCAATATTTTAAAAAAATAAAATAATATTATACATGTTTTCCAACTTCCTGTATATATAACTATGTCTTTATTTATGTAAATAAAATAAAAATACTTGTGAGGAGATCTTTTATTGTTGAGCTCCTTCAACCAAACTTCCATGAAGTCAGGCACATTATGGCGACACTGCATCAAGATGGGAACATCAAATATATCCGACAGAACAACCACCTTCTTGTATCCTGTGTACACCAAGCTGTTAGGAGAGAAACTGACTTTAATAATATAAAGTTAAAAAATATGAGTCTCTGTTGTATTTTGTGGAGAATTAGAGAGGATATTTGGTAAGAAATTTTGTGTCATCTAGTTGGTATCGGTGGTACCTGACTAAAAATATCTGAATCTTATATTTGGCATTGGTCTAAAAATATCTTCTAATTGGCATCTGTGGTACCTGACTAAAAAAAATATCTTCTAATTGTCATTGGTGGTATCTGACTAAAAATAATAATCATGTTTATTAAATTTTAAAGCAGAAATTTAATAACATTTAACAATTTTCTTTACTGGACATTTTAAGATGGTAATGGCTTTTAATCAAGCAACTGTAATATTTTTTGGACACTTCGGATCACTTTCACATTTGTTATGTTCATCTTTTTTCAGTTTCATTTAAGATTTTGGAAACGGAAGAATTAAGCAGTAGCCCAAATAATTCCAAAGTCAATGTAAGTAGTCAAAAAGATCAAGTATTAACAATGCAAAATTACCATAATTTATTCATATGATTTTATTTCAAAGAAAAAGCTGCCCTTATTGAGCAATTACCCAGTTAAGCTGTATAATCTCCAATGTATATGGAATTCTCAAAGGCAAACAATTTTCCACACAGTTAAACAAAATTTTAAAAGGTCCTATGTGGTCTTTAATGTACTGACAGAAACTTGACAACTTAGTTCAAGAAAAATGTTATCAGTTTACAAAGACAAACAATCTTTATAATGAATGAAACTAATGAAACTTACTGAAAACATAAAGAAAAATTATTTTTTAAAAGTAATTTATGTCATTTGATATTTCCTTTTATAGAAAAACAATTTTTTTTCTTACTTGAACACCCAGGAGAAAGTAAGTCTGGACATAAATGATGCTTTGAACATTGGACAAGGTGTCTGCAGATGAAAAATTTCTTAGTAAATGTTTTATAGTAATGAGAAACATGTTTACTTGGCTCATGGGCCAACTGTTAAAAAATTCATTGTACCATAAAATTAAATAATTAACAAAAGCAACTAACAATTTATTAATAATAATTGTTTTCCTTTTAAGAATAATAATTAATAAAGTAAATGTTTTTTACTTAATAACATCCCATTTATATTCATGGGTCTCAATGTTACCAAAGTGTAGAGCCATATTTTTGTACACAAATAATTTTTGTGTATCTTAGGTTATTTTAATACTTTAACATGTGAAAATTTCTATGCTGCTACCTTAGCTAATCTATTAGTGATGGTACCGTCACAAAAGTGCTAAATATAGACCAGCTGATTGTGGGCAACTTTGTGGTTTAATGAATGCAGATACAATTCCTAAAGAAAAATAGTTGGAATAAGATGGTTGTAACTTACTCCATTTAGTATGGGCTCTGTGAGGAAGACCTTTGTTTCTCCACAACATTGAAGAGCAAACTCAATAGCAATTAAAGCGAACGTTGAACACACTACAGAAAAATGAGCCGAGTTGTTGACATAAGCCTGTAGTGCACCAAAGAATCAAAAATCTTTATTAATCAAGATTTATTAAAAAATTTCTACTGAAAATGGGTTAAGATTTAAACTGTAATCAGTTTATAGATTAATTTACAGGTTACTTTACATAAAATTATCTTTCTTAACTATAGAATCAAACTGACCTCCTGCATGGCGAGTGTGTACACTGGGATGACATATGAGACCAGAGCTAATGTCCAAAATATAAAAACAACACAGGGAGATGGACACCCAGCTCGTTGGGACAGTACCATCAACACACAGACCATAAGCTGGCAAAGACAAGAAAACACATTTACATTCTGACACAAAAATAAAATTTCTGTGAGTAGTTAGCCACAGATGAAGTGCAATAATATTTTGTTATCTTAATTATAATAAAATATGCAGATGGCGACACAATTACAGAATGCTCGCTGTCAACTATGGTTATCAGTTTGGACAAAGATGGAATGGTGAAATGTAGTCATTTATTAGAAGGTATTTATCAATGTTAAAACCATGTTATAATTTTACATAGAGCTGTTTTATTTGTGTAGTTTCAAACTTTGATGTGAACATGTTTTAGTTAAGTAGGATCTCAGTCCAATGAAGAGGAGCTTGAATCATAACAGTGGACAGAATACATGAGAGACGGACTAAAATATTTATAAACATGATGATATGGGGTAGTAGAAATAAATAGCTAACTTTTCTGTGATCACCTGGAAATTGCGGCGACACCATAATTTTTTTTATAGCAATAAAGAATATTAAAAAATCTTGCAGCCATCATCAATACATACAAAAGATGAAGTCCACACAGACTGTGACACATAAAATGATGTGGGATAAATTTCCTCATCGCCACCTTCTTCAAGGGGGGTAAGCATGTGTAGTCCGCTGATTAGAGTTAATGCCAAAGCAAATAACTGAAAAGAATGGAAAAAAACAATTTAAGATCAATAAATTATCATCTGAATCTGACAAGATTCAACCATCAGTGGTTTATTGGTTTCACATTTTTTATCTGTGATTTATTGGTTTAACTTTTCAGTCTTTTATTATTTTCCCTTAATACAATGTTTAACAATGATGGATACAAATCTTACTTTATCTTGCTATGAATTTTTTTTATCTTTTATAGGAAGAAAGTATATTTAATTGCAATCTATTTTAGATATTCTCACTAAGAAATGTTAGATAATCTCACTAAAATATTTTAAATAGTCTCACTAAGGTATTTTAGATAGTCACACTGAAGTATTTTAGATAGCCTCACTAAGGTATTTTAGATAGCCTCACTAAGGTATTTTAGATATGCCTCACTAAGGCATTTTAGATAGCCTCACTAAGGTATTTTAGATAGTAACACTGAAGTATTTTAGATAGCCTCACTGAGGTATTTTAGATAGCCTCACTGAGGTATTCTAGATAGTATCTCTTAAGCAAATACTTTGCTAAGAATGAAACTAAACAAACTGACCAATCGAGTGATTGACAGCCATGATTGAGGGAGTGTCAGGAATTTGGTGTGTTTCTGGAGATAGATGAGTTGAATGGGAGAGGTCAGCCAAAGCCAGCCACAGGGTAAGAAGGTCAAGGCCGTGTGCTGGAAGCATATAGTGAAGTCAGGGTAGACTTCCCCAGTCAGAGATGACAAGTTCTGAAAGAAAAACAAAGTCGTTGATAACTGATGAGTAAAAAAACTTCTGTTTTAGTAATGGCACCTCCTGTGATGATGACACCTAGAGAGTGGACATGGGGCAAATATCACCGTCCACTAAAATAAAAAAGGGTACCCAAAAATAAAGTCTTTAAGACTATGCAGTGTACCAGTATAAGACTTCTCTGACTTTGCAGGATATTAAGTGGTCTCTGTGTGTGGTGTTAAATATTTCTAGCAGATAATTTTATGTCTTTTCAATGTCATTATTCAATTTTTACTTTCTCCTGCTGAAGCAGACTCTGAGCCAGATAACTCTTCCCAGACTCTGAGCCAACGTGTAGTTAAGTATTCCCATGCTTTGCAGTTTACACTTTATTTCTTTTTTATCCAAGCCAAGATGTCATAAAAATGGCAACCTATCAAAAACAAAATACAAAAAGGAGCCTGCATTACAGATGGGATCATATCCTGTTTAGATAAATCCAAAATGCGAAGGTCGTAAGAGTACAGTGTAGACCAGAGATTCCAAAAGTGGCCAATATCGGCCCCCAGGGGTCGACGACAACTTTCAAGGGGTCCAAAGGGCGAAAAAAAATTGGGGGTCCATGAAATGAAAATGGGGGTCAACGCTAGTGGAAATCAAGTATTCAGGTCGTGACTTCTATTTTGGCATTCCATGAATGGAATAATCCACATACACAGATAGTACCTATTAATTTACATAATATTACCTTATTATATAAAGACATAAATTATAAAAGTAAAAAGTAAAAATTTAAAAATTTTAAAAACAGCAAATCGCCTCTCTCCACGCCGCTGGATAACCCAAGGGAACATCATTGGATGATACAGCTTGGCACCAGTGACGTCGCAGGATGTTGTCGGAATGTTTCATTGTATCAATGTTATCCACCTTTCGGGACTCCATCTCCGGGTTTAATTTCAGAGTTTCCATCTCTTAGATGAGTTGCCATCCAAGGCTAACGAGTCCCATCCACCCGGGGTGCTGTTTTTGCTTGGCCGGGCTGGAATTGAACTCCAGACCACCAACTTGAGATACGCTCAGTTTAGTCCACTTGGCCACCCAGCACCATTTAATTACTAAATGTATAAAACTTAACATGTTTTTTAAAGGTTTTTCACACTACACTTCACTACCGTTATAAATTTAAATATTTCAAAGTAAGTAGCACTATACCGGCTGTCAAAAATACATTTGAGGTTAATGAATTTGCAAAAAAAAATCAATATCAGGTAAGCAGGGTCTACCCAAAACCGAAAAACGTGGCAAGTGGTCTGCGACCTACGAGACAAAAAAGTTTGGGGACCTCTGAGTGTAAACGATAAACTAATTAAAACAATAGTTTGACTTTTGTTGTTGTATTTTTGAGTTAGTTTTCCTTTCGTTGAATAAAAAAAAAGCATAGAGCCACAGCAAATTATCAGCATCGCTTAAAATCTGGGGGCGCGGCACTCTTTCAAAACACTTCCAAATTTTGGCTAAGGCAGAGAATTGGTGCCATGAGGTCATTAGGGATATGTTTAGGGTTCATGTTAGGTTTAGTGGCAGTTCACTGGTCGTGGCTACCAAGATAGCGGCCGTGTGATACGTCATGGCACCAATTGTCTGCATTGAACCAAATTTTAATTATCTAGAGCAGGCCTGCACAACATACGGCCCGCGGGCCGCATGTGGCCCGCAACACCGACTTTGTGGCCCGCGAGGTATCGAAAAACTCGTTATTCTTATTATTTTCTTAAGAACTTTCCCCCTGACCTATATTTTTTTGGCCCGTACATTCCGATGAATTGATAGGATTTCAGACTCATCCAGTTCCTATCAAAGGATTGTCTGCTCTTGGTCTTTGAAAGTAAAACTTGAAACGGTTGAGATGTTGGCTGAGCGACGCCGAGTTGACATGTTGACTGAGTGACGCCGAGTTGACATGTTGGCTGAGTGACGCCGAGTTGACATGTTGACTGAGTGACGCCGAGTTGATATGTTGACTAAGTGACGCCGAGTTGATATGTTGGCTGAGTGACGCCGAGTTGATATGTTGGCTGAGTGACGTCGAGTTGACATGTTGACTGAGTGACGCCGAGTTGATATGTTGACTGAGTGACGCCGAGTTGACATGTTGACTGAGTGACGCCGAGTTGATATGTTGGCTGAGTGACGCCGAATTTTTTGTAATGACTTCTCCCAGAGATGTGACATCCAGCGCTTAAACTGCATCAATGACAGGTGCATCAAAAACAGGTGCACAAATAACAGGTGCATCGATGACATTTGTATCCGTGACAGTTGCATCAATTAGAGGTGCATCAATGACAGTTGTATCCGTGACAGTTGTATCAGTGACAGTTGTATCAGTGACAGGTGCACCAATGACAGGTGCAGCTAAGTTGTGTAACGTATCAAACCAACCAACAATGCTCTAAGACACGGCTCTTCGATGCCCCCTGTGTTTGTCTTTCTAAGAAAAAAAAACCAACTCGAATCTCACGATCAGATTCTATAAGCCCTCAACAGATCAGATTCTATAAGCCCTCAACAGATCAGATGCTATAAGCCCTCAACAGATCAGATGCTATAAGCCCTCAACAGATCAGATGCTATAAGCCCTCAACAGATCAGATGCTATAAGCCCTCAACAGATCAGATGCTATAAGCCCTCAACAGATCAGATGCTATAAGCCCTCAACAGATCAGATGCTATAAGCCCTCAACAGATCAGATGCTATAAGCCCTCAACAGATCAGATGCTATAAGCCCTCAACAGATCAGATGCTATAAGCCCTCAACAGATCAGATGCTATAAGCCCTCAACAGATCAGATGCTATAAGCCCTCAACAGATCAGATGCTATAAGCCCTCAACAGATCAGATGCTATAAGCCCTCAACAGATCAGATGCTATAAGGGTAATAGGAAGGAAAAATGATTTACCGAAATAAAATTCTCGATAACTGCGCAAAAGGAGATTCTTTGAGAAAAACAACAACAAACAGGCAACAAACAAACAAACAACAACAAACAGGCAACAAACAAACAAACAACAACAAACAGGCAACAAACAAACAAACAACAACAAACAGGCAACAAACAAACAAACAACAACAAACAGGCAACAAACAAACAAACAACAACAAACAGGCAACAAACAAACAAACAACAACAAACAGGCAACAAACAAACAAACAACAACAAACAGGCAACAAACAAACAATCACCGACCCACACAATCAACGACCCACACAATCACCGACCCACACAATCAAAGGCCCCACACAATGAATGAACGCCTACAAAGACAATGCCCCACGCGATGATTGACCCAAACAATCACTGACCCACATAAACACTGAACACACAATCACCGTTCCACATAATCCCTCGTCCAAACAATCACCGATCCACATAATCACTGTCCACACAACTACTGACCAATTAAAACACTGATCCAAGGAACCACGAAAATACACAATCCCTTGCCCAGACAATTAATTATTTAGTAACTACATCCCTGTATTTTTCAATCACTCGGGTTGCAATCATTGAATTAAAAAATCACTGACCTTCACCGTTGAAGCGTTCCTCATCTACCCACCCATCACAGTCATCATCAGTTTCATCCCCTAATTGCACTGTCAACGTTGACTTGCTGCACAGCTTGGAACGTGGGACAGAAATGGAGTCATGTTCAAAATGCCACATCAATGGCTTAAACACTGGTACTTATTTACACTTTGTATCTTCTATTAAAGGGACAAGCAACATCCATACTATCTACTATAATCTGTAACATCCCATTCATCTCATGTGCATACATTTTCCATTATATACACACAAAGTATAAAGAAATTTAAAACTAAATTCACAGGAAGTTAACCTGTAACGACCCCTGTGATCTTAATGAAAAATCAATTTCAAGATGTGTGTGACGCTATCCTGCATATGGCTATTCCTAAAGCCATGATGTTTCCATTAATATTATTATTCATTAATTATATCTCTTTTCTATATATATAGATCATTTATTGATCATTCTGGGTGCTTCTTTGCATTCAGAGTTTGCACTCTCATAGATGAGTTGCCGTCCAAGGCTAACGAGTCAAATTACCCCCCGTCGCTGAGGATGTTATTGCTTCAGGGGAGATTGGACTCCAGACCTTCAGATATTTGGGTTGAATCAGTTTAGACTATTCGGTGACCCAGCAACCTGGATTTTTTTATATAACCCTAAATATCACCATTTATATATCTTGTGAAATTACCTTTAAATATCACTATACAAAAATGTGTGATATTTGCCTAAATATGGCTGTTCATACATTTGTGATATTACCCTAAATATCACTATTCTAACATTGTTGACATTGAACTGATATTACCCTTCACCCCCACCCCCATCCCCTCAGACTCACTTTGTTTATATGGACTGCCCTAAAGCCAGCAGCATGAGCGGCCATGATGTCATCTATGACGTGATAGCAGCCAAAGTAAGAATAGCTCACCGTTCTCAGGGACATCACCGAGGAACTTAACTTGACATAAGCCCAGTGCCAGTGGTTGCTTCCATCCACACGTGACCAGGGAATGCTGGGAGGGGACAGAAGAATACATACACACCAAGGGCGCCCGCAGAAAATTTACGGGGAGGGGGGGGGGCAAATATTTTTAGTAATGTTTTAATGTAGGTTTAATTTACTGTAGCTTATTTGTATGGTGAACGAACGGAAATAACACTGTAGTAATGAAGGGCATACTGTAGCAAAACATTTTTTTATTAACACAATTTTTGCATATATCAAAAAATGTTACAACATAAATAAATTTACAATAAAATGTATTCTTTAAACAAGAACTGGAGTCGTCTGCTGTCGCACAAGAACTGGAGTCGTCTGCTGTCGCACAAGAACTGGAGTCGTCTGCTGTCCCTACCAAACATATCGACAATTTTGTCCATAAAGTCTTTTTTGTTACAGTTCACTTTGTCTCTGATGAAATCTTGGCTACTTTCGTATTCTCGCTTTTTCCTAAAATCAAACCAACTCAAGGCTTCACTTTCAAAATTATCAATGTGGTATACCTGATTAATAGTAGACATTGTATCCTTAAACTTTTGACGATTCAGTTTGCACAATTTCGAAGGATGTAGCAACGTCAAGTTAAAATGTGCACTGTTGGCTTCACAAAATCGACTCTCCATTGTGCTAATTAGAGAATCTAAGTATGGAATGTAAACTGTTTGTCTGAAGTACTCTTCAATACTTATGTTTCCCGGATTACTTCAAGGCTTTTGTCTTCCACACTGTCTTGGGATAATCAGTTCCATATCCACCTTCTGTGCGAGTTGTACGGTTTTCTCAATATCCCTGAAATAGTTATCGGCATCACCTCGGTCAAGTTTTACTACACTGAGCAGGTTTTCAACTTGCAGCTGGACTTCTGGAAGATCAACGTGAACAGCTTAAAGAGTCTGAGTAACTGGCTCCAGTATGGCAGAGTACTGCGAAATAATATTGAGACAAAATAAAAACGTGCTGGACTTTGATGAACAATATAATTGATGTGCATACTGTCTTGTATTTTCAGCCACTGGGTGCAGTGATCAAGCAATTTTACATGCTGTATCAAAGGTTCGCGGACGATTCACAACTTCATCAATCCGTGGTCCCCGCTCAATTCCCTCAGCTTCTCAGTACGACACAGAAGACAGTGGAGTCAGTTAAGCAATGGATGGCCATAAACAAGCTCAAATTCAATGACGAAAGACTGAGCTGATCCCCATTGCTCAGAAACAAAAATCTGTAAAAAAACAGAACATCTCTTACTCTCACAGGTACGCAGATGAGTTTGCTCCACAGTGCGAAACCTGGATGGCTATTTAGACAGAACGCTAACTATGGAAAATCACATCAACATGCTTTGCAAGGCGATTTTTCTAGAGCTGCGCAGGATTAGTCATATCAGACCTTTCTTAACGTTACATGCATCAAAGAGGCTGATATCTGCATTTGTTTTATCACGCATGGACTACTGCAATGCTGTCATGGTGGGTTTCCCAGCTACGACCCTGGGTATAATTCAAAGAGCACAGAATAATGCGGCTCGCATTGTTCTTCGCAAATGCAAATTTGACCATGCTAAAACACTTCTGAGAGAGCTGCACTGGCTGCCAATCCGCGCTCGCATAGAGTACAAAATTTCAACTTCGATCTACCGCTGCTTACATGACCTGGCACCGTCTTATCTCAAAGCACTCATGACGCCTTATGTACCCACTAGACAGCTCGCTCATCCGATAGTGGCAAAATATCAATTCCGTGTGTCCGCCTTGAGACTTACGGAAAGCGCACTTTTGCA
Source organism: Lymnaea stagnalis (assembly GCA_964033795.1). Classification (NCBI taxonomy): domain Eukaryota; kingdom Metazoa; phylum Mollusca; class Gastropoda; family Lymnaeidae; genus Lymnaea; species Lymnaea stagnalis. Next base: position 1,309,240 of record CAXITT010000133.1, on the reverse strand, counting down.
TTTGCTGGCCCAACAATTTGGAACGCCCTTCCAGTCGCTCTCAGAAACAGCCAGAAACTGGAGTCCTTTAAAACCGATTTAAAAACACATCTTTTTCGCAAACACCATCCTTTTCAGTTAATGTATATTGGCTTGTGTTGCTTATGGTTGAAATGGGATGAAGGACTTTGACTTGGTTTGCTCGTCTGTAGTTTTCTATTGTTGCGTCTGTTTTTTTTAAATATGGTATATAACAGATTGGTTTTGATTTCTCTTTTTAATATGGGTGACGTTTTACCACGCTTCGAGCTTTTGGGGTTGAAGCGTGTTTTTCAAAAAGACTTTATTATTATTATTATTATTTCTTCTTGCATGGAATGAAAATTCTTCCAGTTACAATAAATATCTTCAAAATAACTAGAAAAAATCCAAATACTTTTATATTTTCTTGTCCATCTTGTCTCACACAGAAGAGGAATATTTGGGGCAGAGGACCTCTTTTTGGGCCATTAACGAAAAAAAAATAATAATTGCTTTGATTGTACCAATAGTATTTCGTATCACTGCACAATCATTAAGATCATTTACCACGAGACTCAGTCTATGCCAGGCACAGCGAACAAAGGCAGCCTTGGGGAAATACTTCGATTTTTTGCCTGAACACCATTTTCTTTTGCGGCCATTGTCGAGCACCCATCATAACCTTGACCCAGCAGATTATTAAGGAGAAGACCAAATGTTTTGCAGTGTTGAATAATACAATCAGATATCGTGGCGGCGTCCATATCTTTCAGTTGAGAAAATCCAAGAATTCCTCACGAATCATAGCCTTCTCAGTAGACGTATCTACAAACCGGACTCCCAGTGACAACTGTTCCGTTCCTGAGATGTCTGCTGTCTCATCGGCTATGATCGAGAATCCAACAGCATTGTTGGCAGCTTTTACAATGTCTTCTCGCAGGGCTTGTTCAGACAAGTTGATCAATCATACTGCGTTCGGCGTGATGTGTAAAGTGCATTTTCAGCAGCTGTATCAAAATATTTTTTTTTAAATACTGTCTTATCCCTCAATTCGATACGCATAAAGTTGTTCGACATTTCCTTTGGTGCTATCTTTCCAATAATATTCTTGAAATAATAGAATACAGGATCTTCCTGTTTTCTTCAATAGTTCGTTTTAATGAATTATCTATCTGACAAATAATATCTTATTTAGATCTCTAATGGTTGACGAGAAGTGTTCATCATCTTGTTGAGACCCACGATGCCATGCTGAGCTGATATGGTTTCTGGCACATTCATTAAAATCTTTGTACGTTGTACAAGGAGTATTAATGAAGACACCTTGAATTCCTCTCTGAATTGGTTGCGGAAATAAAAAAACAGAAAATGCAAATAGCACCTTTTAACCTAAGTGAATATGATAACCATGGAGTATACTGGGTCAGCAAGATTTCCTGAATAAAATTAACATTATTTAACTATTTTCGAATGTAAACATGAACATTTTGACAAGTTTACACTGTACCTGGATAACGGTAGACTACTCTTAAACAATGAACTAACGTTCTTTAACATATTCGCCTTAAAAAATATACATAATAAAAATACTTATGTTCAAAACAACTTTCGGCTAACAACATACAGTGATACATACAATAATTAATATAGAAAATATAAAAATAATTACCCTGTAAAACGAGATCAGCATCAGCTTTTTTTTTTTTTTTTTTAACCATTTTTTTAAAAAAAACCCCCCCGGGGGGGGGGGGGGGGCAAGTGTCCCCTTGCCCCCCCCCACCCTGCGGGCGCCCATGATACACGCTGGTTAGAAACACGAAGAATATCTTCTCAGAACAAACTATAAAACGAGATGACTGGTGTGGTGTGCCTCTGGGATCAAGAGGGCGAGACTAGTCCGGAAACTGCAGAATCATCTTGCAAAGTTGAGATTGACACGAGATTGTACTGAGATAAGATAAGATTATTTTATTGATCCAAGCAAATGAACATTTTGTTTGATTGCATCGTACGTTTTCAGCGAATAAATAAAACAAAAATTAACACAAGACATTTATAATAAATGATTTCACTAGTAAAAAAAATATAAAAAAAATTTTTTGAATACTCTTAGCCTTATCAGGGACTTATTAGTTCTCATTAAGATTTGTGACTTCAGGGGGAGCACGCTGGTAAATTCGTACATGGTGAATTTTTTTTTTTATTTCTTTCAGTCCTCGCGTGACGGAAAGAATTTGTCCCCAACGGGCCTGTCCTAAGTATATGTGATGGAGAGTGTGGGATGCATCATCCAAAATGTGTTTAGTTCTACAATGACATGTTAATTTATGATAAATGGTGACAACTAAGTACTTATATGCCTCTACTTTCTCTACACTTTGATCATGTATGTTGAGATCTGTAATCTGGTGTTCCCCCCTCCTGAAATCAAAAACCACTTCCTATGATTTTTAGACATTCAGCTGGTGTAAATTTTCATCGCACCAATTGATGAAGCTTGTAACAATGTGCGGGTATAAGCCTTCTCCTTCAGATATTAAACCAAAGATGGTGGTATCATCAGCAAATTTTAATATTGGAACGGTGTCTCTTTAGCTTTGGATATCATTTGCATACATTGTATATGATGCTTGGAAAGAGTTGCAGTGAATGGCCTGAACCCGGAAGGCTTGGCAGACATTATCAATGGCTCGTGCTCCACTTCGAGGTGAATGGTAAATAATGTAGAGCAATGTTTTTGGCAAGGCCACATAAGGACATTTAGCATGACCTCAACAGTTAAAACATTGTTCGTGTCTTAATACAAAATATTAAGAACTGTATTTTAAAAAATAATACTGTTCTTGATCTAGACAAAACTCGGCAACTGTTAAGGAATTACATTTGTTTTAAGCAACTTTAAAAAAAAAATGCCTTTTAAAAAGTTATTTAAAGAAAAATTTAAATCAAATAAAATGTAAGTGGAGAAGTTTCTATTGATCGAAATGCTTGCAAATACATCAAACTGTTCGCATGTCTCTAATACACTCTGGTAATGAATATCTCGACAAAATAATCCAAAAATAAATATATGTAAATGTATATCACTTGACGGAAATATCCTTTGACAAATGTCTCTTGGTAAATATCTCCAGATAAAGAAACCTCGAGAAATTCGCTCTGTAAAATATTTTTTGGAGACATATGCCTGGGCACATATCTTTTGACAAATATAGATTTACAATTTTTATTCAGTAAATATCTGTACACAAATATTTCTAGGTAAACATCGTACACATATATCTCTAGGTAAACATCGTACACATACATCTCTAGGTAAACATCGTACACATACATCTCTAGGTAAACATCTTAGTCATACATCTCAAGTTAAACATTTGTACACATGCATCTCTAGGTAAACATCTGTATACATACAGCTCTAGGTAAACATCTGTACACATACATCTCTAGGTAAACATATGTACACAAACACTTCAGCAAGGATGCTCTCTCATCAGGGCTTAAAAAAATGATCAGACTTACTTGGTATATTGCTTCTTGTTCATAATGAGCTCTTCTGTGTTCCAATTCTCTATAACGAATACGGCCCAGTTGGGGAAACCTGGAATTAGTCTAAGAAATAAACGTATATTATGAGGTTAGTACGAATTAAACTTTTGTTGTTGCTTTAGAGAATGTAATAAAAACATGTAATGAAGTGCAACAGATGACGTGGGTAACACGTGATAGCAATGATATCAGTTATTTTTTGACCAGGATAATACGTTTAATTTTATGTTGCGTTATCTATCATTATTTTTCGTTTGTTTAAATAATGAGAAGTACCAGCATTCTCTTTGTGTACAACCCGTGTGTACGTTTATGCGACCGAATATAGCTTGACAATACATTGTGTGTGTGTTTGTGTCCTTATTACACGAATTTATCCCATTGCGAAGTAAGCGGTCGGTAAATTTCAACCGTCTTTGGTGACAACATCAATTTGCACACGATAACTTCAAAAGCCCGGCCGTACACATGATCTACTGGTATAAATAGAGCTCTATTTGTCTCTTGAATTAAACATCTTGACTTCCTAGCCAAATTAAATAATATAAATTGCAATTTTATCTCTCACAGGACACACACTTTCTGATTCCCAAAATTTCTAAACGCCAGGCACTAGACACTGTATGGTTAAACAGTACCACCCCAAACACACACTTTATTACCCCCTGCCACACCGGCCCATAAGAAAATGTATCTCTCTTCAATATTATTTTTTAAAAATCCCCACTACTTGCAAATCAAACCATTTCTTATTTACCTAACTACAATATGTAAGACGTCCCACTTGCCCAGTGAACCGATCCTCATTGTCACGGTATCCCTTGAACTTCATACTTAAACTATTACTACTCACGATATCAAGTATTTGTTATAAAATTGCTCCACTGGAAGCAGAGTGACCAAAGCCGAGTCTAAAGGTGTCTCGCCGGCCGAGCAATGGGTGGACCACGTCAAGAAGACAGCGACAGGTTTATCGGCGGACAACCTCTGTGCCTCTTGCCTCAGGACAGTCCACTGAGCAAAATACAAGTGGGAGTAGAGGTTGAAGGAACATAGTTGAAGATAGTTTCACTGCGAGGAAAACAATATGACCAAACATACTCCGTTTGGGAATTGATCAAATTTTGAGTGCAGCATTGCAGTAAAATGGTGTTCAATATTTTTGGTAGGCTAGACACCACTTAAAGGCTGAATAATTCATGCTATTGCACAATGGTTCGTCAACGAAGCAGTACGTAGCAAAGACTAAATATAAAAGAAATATGAAACAAAGCTTCCGGTTTGATGAGATTTGTTTACATGTTTTTGTGATTAGAAAGATTTCTTCGAATATGACATTATAAGTCCATCAAATTCTAAGCAAAGTGTGATTTTTTAAACTAAAATGGCATTATGGCTGGTCAAGGGCTTAGACCAAAGTGACTGTCCTCAACATGTCTGGCTAATTATTTGATTTCAGCGTTTCTACTGCTATGTTGATATTCGGCGCCTTGTTTGTTACCAATTCCTAATTTACTTATAGCCTAGCATAGCTCTATTCCTGCTTGTGCTCTCAGACTGTTACACACCGATCTGACTTGTGGTATGTCCAAATTATAGACTTCTATATTATATACAATTGTAATAACGGCTCTGGCAAATAAATTGTTTACCTATGATGCCAAAAGGCCAGAAGTAGACGCTTTATCTGTCAATTTAGTATTCAGTAAGAAGACAGTTTTCCGAATAATGGCAGTTTGTAAATATGTGTTACACATTTGCTCTGCTCAGGGGTCCTTAGGCCGTCAAAGACTTCTACTTGTGTATCTGGCCTGCATCCTCCTGGCAAATTCCTACTGCCCTGAACCCAACCCTCACCGGACGTCCCCACGAGTGATGGCTGTCTTACCTCGTCTACACGCTAATGTTCAAAATCCCAGTCATCATGGATCTGCGGTTTTTGTGATGCTACTGTAAGGTGGTGCAACAGAGGTGTTGCCTGTGAACAATGTGGGCAATGGTTCCATGGTCCATGCCAAAGCATCCACACAGTCTTTTACAAGCAGAATGCTCCCTTAATCCCTCATGCTCCACACCAACGGACCTTAAAAGTTTTCAGCCACCACACTAATCCACTCCTTTGAACTGAAGTCAGCAAGATAAATAAAAACACAGACCATTGCGCATATTAAACGTGATTTTTTAGTCTGCATCTGGTAAGGAGAGTAGAGATAGACAACTTGATCAACAACTTAATACTCACATCATCTTCGGCACAGAAAGATGGCTGAATCCCTCCATAGTTAACACAGAGGTTTTACCGGATAAATACAAATTATTCAGGCGAGATTGACGAGACAGGGGAGGATGAAAAGTACTTGTTGCTGTCCATGACAGCCTGGACTGTCAAGCTGTTCCAGAACTAGATGTTGATGACTGCGAACGCCTGTGGGTAGAGGTGTAGCTGAAGGGTAGACACTCTACGTTTGTGCCTATTATAGACTCAACACAGCAGATGAACAAAGCCTGAGAAGGCTCGAGGTGTCACTTCAGAGAGCAACAGAGTCCAGGGATGCTTTTATTCCTTATATGGGGGGTGGGGGGTTAACCCTCCTGGTTGGAACTGGCAGATTCCTGTCTTGAATCCCAAGTCCCCATACTCTGTCCTAAACTGTGATTTCATGGATAGGATTAACAACCACGGTCTGGAACTGTTGGTTAAAGAACCCACGAGAGTGGAAACACTCTTGACCTACTCCTCATCAACTATTCACATCTCATCCCAGATGTTGAGGTCATCCCTAGGATATCAGACCACTGCATACCCTATTGTGAATTTCAGGTCAGCACACTAAAAAAGAAGCAGGTCGTACGAGACATCCCAATTGATGCCAAGTCAGACTGGGATAACATGAGAAGTGCAACGACAGAGCTGAGCTGCTGAGCTCTAGCATACAGGAGTGTCAAGGTACAAAGACAACAGAAGATTTGTGGATGAAGTTTAAGACAACAATTACTAATGCAGTTAATAAATACATACCACTCCACCAAACATAAGACAAATCAGCAATTGGTCACGGGAGAAATCCATAGGCTCATCCATGGTAGAGACCACCAATAAGAGCGATTGAAAAAGAATAGCCTGGTTGACCTTCAAGCCGATGTACCAAGGCCCCGTCGAACCATCCAGCTCTTAATGCTTAAATCTTACTGGAACTTCCACCAGTGTTTTGTTCAGTGAAAATACTTGAACCTGGGTGCCAAGAACAAGCACTTATGGAGCTACGTCAAGCACCAAAAGTCCTCAAACACTGGATTTTCCCTCTCCCTTTTATGTGGGATGGCCATTTCACACCTGCTCCAAAATAAAAGGCAGACATTCACAATTAGCAGTACCAGTCGATCTTTGGTGATGGTAGAGAGTACTCGGGCGTTGAGATCTTTCTGAAAACTAAAATGATGAGCATAGCAAACCCCGTCATGGAAAATATCCAGCTTTCAGGGCTTACAAACCATATGGTCCTGACAACATCAAACCACGAGTGCTCAAAGAAATGGCCAAAGAATTCGCTCCTGCACTGACCATCCTCTTCCAATCGTCGCTGTGCACAGGGAATGTTCCTGCAGACTGGAGAACAGCGCATGTTGCTCCAAACTACATGAAATAGGAGCATTGCGACCCTGCAAACTACGATATGGGAATCCCTAACCAGAGTGGTATGCAAATAATCGTGAGTGCAGTCATGAAACATCTTGAAAGCCAAACTATACTCATTGATTGTCAACATGGCTCCGGTTTATTAGATCATGTGAGAATCAGCTCCTTGAATTCGTAAAAGACTTGATGATCATCTTGAAAGCCAAACTATACTCATTGATTGTCAACATGGCTCCGGTTTATTAGATCATGTGAGAATCAGCTCCTTGAATTCGTAAAAGACTTGATGATCATCTTGAAAGCCAAACTATACTCATTGATTGTCAACATGGCTCCGGTTTATTAGATCATGTGAGAATCAGCTCCTTGAATTCGAAAAAGACTTGATGATCAATCTGGAAAACAGGAAAAACACTGACATACTGATGATGGACTTCTTAGAGGCATTTTGGTCTCATTTAAATGGTTTTATTTTTTATCCTTAAAAATATGCCACGTCTGTCATTTTGATTGGTAGTAATAACGGGAAGAGACTGCAAACAGATCAGGTGAAAATGGGGGAAATACTTAAAAACGAAGTAGGGGGAAACTTGATGACAGGACTCACCAAAACAATATCTAACATTTTAATTGGGGAGATAGGACTAAAATACAGGGGGGGGGGAGGTCAATAGCTTCCACGGCGAAATAGAAAGTAAGGTTTTAATTTTTTTTTAAATGAATGTGTAAATTTAGCCCAAGTCCTATAGTGGATTATTCAGGATTTTGTTGTTGGGCAACAGGGCATCCATGAGGGTGAAAATTGGGCATTATGGCAACCAGTGCCAGAGATAATCTGAATTCATTCCATTCATGTGGTATGGCACAGGGTGTTCACGTGGTCCCATCTTAGTTTCGTCCCCGTAGTGTCACGTTGATAGACGAGAAGGAGGAGCAGAGCGGAAATCATTGGCTCATAGAGGAAGCATAAAAGCGGGGGGGGGGGGGGGGGGGGGAGGGGGGTGGGGGGGAAATGGGGGGGTAGCGTCACATGAGCTTGCTTTATTTATAACACAAAGACTATATTTTAATTTGTTACTAAATTTAAACTGCATTTTTTGGTAGTTTTTTTTTTTTTTTTATTATAAAAATATTTATTTTGTTAAAATATTTCGTTAATACAAAAAAATCTAAATGCAAAAAAATAAATTTTAAAAAATACATCTCGAGGCAAAAACCAACAAAACTTACTTAACACATATCCAGGTTAAAAAATAAATTACCCAAATATGTTCAGTTCTAACCAGATTCAGAAAAAGTTTCAGATTTAGCAGAAAAAGGCTATATTTAGTTGTTTTGTTTTTTGTTGTTTTTTTAATCCGGACCTCCCCCTAACTCAGATTAGAACCCCTGCTTGGTCGTCCCCCCCACCCCCCCCCCCCATTTTTTACCCCACCAACTGTGTGACGCCCTTGGTTATTAGAAATGTGTAATATTCTTTACGGCTGTGACTATAGAAATGGTAGATAACGTTATAAAGGGGGGAACCTTAACAAGTCAAATATTTTAAGTGTTCTACAACATGAGCACGACTACCTGGGTATATTAATTAAGGTTGGAACAAACTGATTGCGATATCACGAGTAATCACGACTCATCACGACACGACACAGTAACGAGTTCCCAAGGAACGTGTCAAGAAATCTCAGGCGGGGTAACCAATAATATACTAACAATTACGATAGATTCAGAGTTAACTCCCTTGTCACAAAGACCCCGTGACGGGTTGAGATTCCTAGAATGCCATAACGTTGATATTATCGATAGAAAAGTAAACATTTTATTTTTCCTATTTAAGAGTTGTGATGAAACGTAGGGTATTAATATACGTAATCATATTGGTCGTACACTACAAGAAATCTTATCCATAATAGTAATGAAACACCAAAATTATTATTTTTTTTTTCATGTATTTAATACATGGACACATAATTGCTACTCTAATTCATGTTTTTGAGTGGGATGGGGGTAGAGGGGAGGCCCAGCTTTGTCTCGCTTTTTATGACTTTGGCTAGTTTTCTGACATTAAACTTCATCTTGTTGGCCGTCCAGCATTTCTGTAACGTAAAGACCGTCATCTATTTTCTAGCTACCATTATTAATATATATAAGTTGTGCGATGAGTCAACAAGTGTTTCTACACTTTCCAAGGCTAGGGTGCAACGCCGCCAGTTCAGATCACTCAAAGAACGGAAAACTTGGCTAGGGTTAGTTTAGATTTCAGCCATAGACCTCTATTGTTTGCCTCTTAGTTTCCACCATCCATCATCTTTGATCTGTATGGCAATATGTTAAGGTGCTTCTATCTGATAGGATTTTGTAGCTTTTGCACACTGGCCAAGCGACTATGTCTTAAAACCTGAGACAAGTCTCAAGTTTTTGGTAATGATTGACAGGTTAACTGGCTTTGTATTTGACAAGACGTCCGCTTTCTCCTACATTTAGCATCATGCAATTGTAAATGGATTAATCAATAGTTTCGACGCTATCTACGTCATCCAAAAAGACGTTAATCATAGGAATCTAACTTGCCAACTTTTAGCAGCACTTAAGACAGTGTGTCAGTGAAAAGAGTAGCGACACGATTAGCTATCTTCCATTTGATCTTTGAATAATGATATTCCTAGCTATATTTCATATGATGTTTGAACAATGACATGCCTAGCTATATTTCATATGATGTTTGAACAATGACATGCCTAGCTATATTTCATCTGATGTTTGAACAATGACTTGCCTAGCTATATTTCATATGATGTTTGAACAATGACATGCCTAGCTATATTTCATATGATGTTTGAACAATGACATGCCTAGCTATATTTCATATGATGTTTGAACAATGACATGCCTAGCTATATTTCATATGATGTTTGAACAATGACATGCCTAGCTATATTTCATTTGCTGTTTGAACAATGACATGCCTAGCTATATTTCATATGATGTTTGAACAATGACATGCCTAGCTATATTTCATTTGATATTTGAACAATGACATGCCTAGCTACATGTCATATGATGTTTGAACAATGCCATGCCTAGCAATATTTCATCTGATGTTTGAACAATGATATGCATAGCTAAATTTCATTTCATATTTGAACAAAAACTTGCGTAACAATATTTTATTTTGGAAAAACCTTTGTAATAAAACGTTTGTTACTTGTAACTAAGTTGCAGAATTATTGTGTTTAGCATTGTGACTTGTCTTTTCACATTTTATAATCCTCCATGATATTTGATCACACGAGGCATTGTAATTTTTGCATCACGGATTTAATGACGATATAAAGACACAGCATAAAATAAATCTATATAACTTAGAGCAAACATAATTGTCATATTACTTATTCATTCACTTCACATTCACAATCCACCCACATCTGTTGAGTCAACATTAAGATGGTGTATGATTTACATACATTCGTAGCAAGAGCCGAAATAATGAATAAATGAAATACACAGACCGCCATTTGTATCGTCCACTTGTTTTTTTTTTCTGCGTATGACATACAGTATCTAATTCACTTCCTGTTCCTCCTAACTTACGAATAACAATACATTATCCAAAACAAAATGATTATGTCAATATTTGATCTGTGACGCATTTGATGATTGAACAATGACATTCTTAGTTATATTTCATTTGATGTTTGAACAATGACATGTCTTGCCATATTTCATTTGATTCTTGAACAACATCATGGCCATTTCATATTGTCGTTCATTTTTCTTTTGTTCGAGGCTGGGGAGCTAGGCGGCAGAATCTTCGAACTTCTAATCGTCGCTCCTCTCGTCAACCTATCGAGCTGAAACTTGGCACATAGACTCGTTATCGATGACAACACATGTTGTCGAATTTTCAACCTCACCCCGTATTTCAACCGTAAAAAATGAGGTTCCTATATTTTTTTTTCAGGTGGAAGATGAAGGACATATGATTTCAAGAATAAATTCTCGGAAACTGCGAGATTCGTTCAATTGATTTTGCTGCGTAATATTTTCTTTTTTTTTTTCTTAAAAAGCAAAAAGCTTGTTAAGTTCTTAATAACTTGAGGCGTTACAGTATACAGCAATTTTAAAAAAAAATTATGTTAAAATTCGCTTCTTCCAATAACAAGCTCATTTTTTGATCAGAAGTCTGCTAGTCTTTCTCCGTTCTCATTCCTCTCTCCTACATCATGACGTCCCATGATTTCCTCATATCCACTGTTGTCTTTTCCAATCTTGGCGTTTAGGTCTCCCATTGAGATGTTCAGGTCTCTACTTTGGAATTTTTCTACTATTGCTTGTAATCTATTGTATAATGTTTCTGTCTCGTCTTCATTGTTATCATTGGTGGGTGCGTGACTCTGTTTTATGTTCATCTTTCTTTTCTTTTTTTCTTGGTTCGGAAGGTTGCTGTTATTATCCTTGGTCCGTTTGCTCCACATCAAATAAATGCTTCCTGTGCCATGTGCCTCCCATTCAATCAATGCATCCTGTGCCATGTGCTTCCCATCCAATCAATGCATCCTGTGCCATATGCTTCCTATCCAATCAATGAATCCTGTGCCATGGGCTTCCCATCCAATCAATGAATCCTGTGCCATGGGCTTCCCATCCAATCAATGCATCCTGTGCCATGTGCTTCCCATCCAATCAATGAATCCTGTGCCATGGGCTTCCCATCCAATCAATGAATCCTGTGCCATGGGCTTCCAATGAATCCTGTGCCATGGGCTTCCCATCCAATCAATGCATCCTGTGCCATGTGCTTCCCATCCAATCAATGAATCCTGTGCCATGGGCTTCCCATCCAATCAATGAATCCTGTGCCATGGGCTTCACATCCAATCAATGCATCCTGTGTCATGGGCTTCCCATCCAATCAATGCATCCTGTGCCATGGGCTTCCCATCCAATCAATGCATCCTGTGCCATGTGTTTCCCATCCAATCAATGCATCCTGTGCCATGGGCTTCCCATCCAATCAATGCATCCTGTGCCATGTGCTTCCCATCCAATCAATGCATCCTGTGCCATGTGTTTCCCATCCAATCAATGCATCCTGTGTCATGGGCTTCCCATCCAATCAATGCATCCTGTGCCATGAGCTTCTCCTCAAATCAATGCATCCTGTGCCATGGGCTTCCCATTCAATCAATGCATCCTGTGCCATGTGCTTCCCATCCAATCAATGCATCCTGTGCCATGTGTTTCCCATCCAATCAATGCATCCTGTGCCATGTGTTTCCCATCCAATCAATGCATCCTGTGCCATGGGCTTCCCATCCAATCAATGCATCCTGTGCCATGTGTTTCCCATCCAATCAATGCATCCTGTGCCATGTGCTTCCCATCCAATCAATGCATCCTGTGCCATGTGCTTCCCATCCAATCAATGCATCCTGTGCCATGTGCTTCCCATCCAATCAATGCATCCTGTGCCATGGGCTTCCCATCCAACCAATGCATCCTGTGCCTTCCTTGACAACATCAAAGCGACTCCTTGCATGTGCGGAACATCTTCCACCTCATGCCCCGAGTACATTGCAATTTCTCCAGAGGCCAAAGTCATTTATCCAGATTGTATCCACCTTCTTTCACAGATGCCAAGACGTGTGAGTTTGTAAGTTGTCATTTCTGTCACCAGCTGTGCTGCTTTAGCTGTTTCACACATGTCTCTGATGTTCCACATGCCTTTGTTTCTTTAGAAAGGACGGCTTTTGATCTGAGACTTAAAGTATAGCCTGCGTTTGACGTAATGCTTCATAGCTCTTCTTGGAGAAGAAGATTCCTCTCTTCTCAGAGCTGAGATTTTTTGTTTTGTTTTTTCTTGTTGACATTTCAATTGGTTTTTACGGGTGAGATATTGGTATCCGTTCCAAAATTAACTTCTTTCTATGATGCGTTATCAGAGGATGAACTTTTAAAAAAAAAATACCTAGGCCTAGAAGACTCTTAAGGCAGCTGATATTGCATTTCACACATTCAAGGACTGGTCTGCATTTGATGTTTTGCTATTCATAGTTGAATGAGACACTTTAGAATCTCTTCCAATATTCTCGCAAAGCATTCAATTGTCTTACAATCTGTCTGTCTTTGGCTCCATGTAAGCTGAGCTTTTCAAAACTTATGCCTATCTAGACCTATTTACGATCCCCCATGAGATAGTCAAGGCTTTCTGATCGTGCTCTAATATAAGTTGAAAGTGATACGGTGAAGGATAATAAATTTGATCAAGTGATTGACATATTTGCAACTTTGAAGACAAGGAAAGGACATTTTTAAATGGATAATCGAGTGTATGTGTTCTAAGTTTGGTAAAGATATATCCATTCACGTAGTATAATCAGTTAGTTATTTTATGTATATATCTCCTATAAAGTGAAAAGTGACTTCGGGACAAAAGTGAACATGGTGACCTTGAAAGTGAACTTGAAGACCTTGACAGTGAGATCTTGAAATGGCAAGTGGAGACCTTGAAAGTGCACTTACAAATCTGGAAATGGCAAGTGGAGACATTGAAAGTGCACTTACAGATTTCGAAATGGCAAGAGGAGACATTGAAAGCGCACTAACAGATCTGGAAATAGCACGTGGAGACCTTGAAAGTGCACGTGGAGACCTTGAAAGTGAACTTTGAGAGCTCTAAAATGCACGAGAATATATGGAAAGTGCATTTGGAGACCTGTAAAGTGCACTTAAAGACCCTGCAAAGTGCACGTAGGAAACCGTGGAAAGTGTATGTGGAGACGCTGGAAAGTGCACATGACACCCTGGAATGTGCACTTTGAGACCTTGGAAAGTCCCCGTTGAGCCCCTGGAAAATGCACTGGAGACCTGGAAAGTACATGTGGAGATCTTCAAAAGTGCACGTGGAGCACATGGAAAATGCACGTGGAAACCCTAAAAAGTGCTACTTGAGACCCTGGAAAATGCACATGGAGACCTGTAACGTATACGTTTAGAATATGGAAAGTGCACGTGGAGACCCTGGAAAGTGCACTTGGAAACCTGTAAAGGGCATGTGTAGACCCTGGAAGAAATTGGAAATTACACGTTGTGCCCATGGAAAACGCATTTTGAAACCCTGGAAAGTGCACATGGAGACCCTGGAAAGTCCTTTTGGAGACCTTGGAAAGTGCACGCTGAAAACCTGGAAAGGACACGTTGATAACATAGAAATTCGACGTTGAGCCTCTGGAAAGGGCACTTAGTGACCTGGAAAGTGCTCGTGGAGACCCTGGAAAGTGCACGTGGAGACCCTGGAAAGTGCACGTGGAGACCCTAGAAAGTTCATGTGGAGACCATGGAAAGTGCACTTGGAGACCTTGAAAGTGCAATTTGAGCCCATGGAAATAGCACGCTAAGCCTCTTTGAGAGTGAACACGGAGCCCTTAGACAGTGTACGTGGTGCACAGGCTACAGAACACAAGGTGATTCAGGTGCCTATAAACTGGTTTCTCCAATGACTAAAACCAGGTTCTAATAGTCCTCGTGTTTCATCTGATCTGTTGTTTGTTACGATTGATGAGATTCGTCAACAACATTCCGTGTCCGAAGACATGGCAAAATATACAAAATATACAAGGTAACAGCAACAAAATTAAAATTAACTTGAACTGTATAAATATATGAATGATGTTGTAAATGTATTCCAAAATTTTGAAAACATCCACTTGTCAAGATTCAGAAGTGGTCAAATATTTTTTTTTTAATTTTAAATAAGCACACGTTAAAAAAAAAGAAATTCTGCTGTTTTAAAATCTCAGAAATACTTTTAGGTCTCCTTTGAAGTGGTGACATTTTTATATTTTTAAATGAAAACATACACGTTTAGGCCTAAAAATTAATATTTATTACTTTAGGCATATTTCTAAAGATATGAAGTTTCTATAAGTTATTACCTACACATTTCACACCACCCCCCCCCCTAAAAAAAAAAAATAAAGTATGACAAAATCATTAAAAAATAATTAAAAGACTTTTTTTATGTTTAACAATGTTTCCAGCTCAAAACTTAATTTTCATCCGACCAGACAAAACAAAACATGGGTGTTAATCTCTGGTCATGAATACTGTCAAGAAATGAAGAATCACTTTTTTTTTTGAGTTAATATTTTTGGGGGGTTGTGAGTTTGCTGTCAACCAGGAAGTCTGCATGCTGATTGGTGGAAATACATTTGAGTAGAGTACATGGTATGTGGAAGGATTCTCAGTGAACGAAAGTCAACTCGGAAACACATTCTTACAGTCACTCAAATAAGATCAATCCCAACACGCAAACAGGCAAATGCCATCGCACAATGAGACCAAATGAAATCACACAATAAGACAAATGCCATCGCACAATGAGACCAAATGAAATCACACAATAAGACAAATGACATCGCACAATGAGACCAAATGAAATCACACAATAAGACAAATGTCATCGCACAATGAGACCAAATGAAATCACACAATAAGACAAATGCCATCGCACAATGAGACCAAATGAAATCACACAATAAGACAAATGTCATCGCACAATGAGACCAAATGAAATCACACAATAAGACAAATGCCATCACAAAATGAGACCAAATGAAATCACACAATAAGACAAATGTCATCGCACAATGAGACCAAATGAAATCACACAATAAGACAAATGTCATCGCACAACGAGACCAAATGAAATCACACAATAAGACAAATGTCATCGCACAATGAGACTAAATGAAATCACACAATAAGACAAATGTCATCGCACAATGAGACCAAATGAAATCACACAATAAGACAAATGTCATCGCACAATGAGACCAAATGAAATCACACAATAAGACAAATGCCATCACAAAATGAGACCAAATGAAATCACACAATAAGACAAATGTCATCGCACAATGAGACCAAATGAAATCACACAATAAGACAAATGTCATCGCACAACGAGACCAAATGAAATCACACAATAAGACAAATGTCATCGCACAATGAGACTAAATGAAATCACACAATAAGACAAATGTCATCGCACAATGAGACCAAATGAAATCACACAATAAGACAAATGTCATCGCACAATGAGACCAAATGAAATCACACAATAAGACAAATGCCATCACAAAATGAGACCAAATGAAATCACACAATAAGACAAATGTCATCGCACAATGAGACCAAATGAAATCACACAATAAGACAAATGTCATCGCACAATGAGACCAAATGAAATCAAAAAAAGAAATTATGCTGTTTTAAAAATGCCTAAAGTAATAAATATTAATTTTTAGGCCTAAACGTGTATGTTTTCATTTAAAAATATAAACATGTCACCACTTCAAAGGAGACCTAAAAGTATTTCTGCCTATGACCTGTGATGCACCCTCCTTGCCCCACCTCATTTTCTGTTTCGGGTTGATCCTGAAGTGTCAAAGTTTCCTCGTTTTATAGCCATTTTCATTGTTTCTATAGAATAGTAGTAACTATCCTAGTGTCTCATTTGTATTTACTTAGTTTACATGTTTTAATAATTGTAAAGCGCTTAGAGCTTTATGATAAGCGCTATATAAAAATGCCTAAATAAATAAATAAATAAATAAATCACACAATAAGACAAATGCCATCGCACAATGAGACCAAATGAAATCACACAATAAGACAAATGCCATCGCACAATGAGACCAAATGAAATCACACAATAAGACAAATGCCATCGAACAATGAGACCAAATGAATCACACAATAAGACAAATGCCATCGCACAATGAGACCAAATGAAATCACACAATAAGACAAATGCCATCGAACAATGAGACCAAATGAAATCACACAATAAGACAAATGCCATTAACCAATCAGACACAGGCGATTAGACGCTCAATCAAATGCCATCACACAATAAGACAAATGCCATCACACAATAAGACAAAGGCCATCAAACAATAAGACAAATACCATCACTCAAAAAGACAAATGCCATCACACAATAAGACAAATGCCATCACACAATAAGACAAATACCATCACACAATAAGACAAAGGCCATCACACAATAAGACAAAGGCCATCACACAATAAGACAAATGCCATCACACAATAAGACAAATGCCATCACACAATAAGACAAATACCATCACACAATAAGACAAAGGCCATCACACAATAAGACAAAGGCCATCACACAATAAGACAAATGCCATCACACAATAAGACAAAGGCCATCACACAATAAGACAAATGCCATCACACAATAAGACAAATACCATCACACAATAAGACAAATGCCATCACACAATAAGACAAATACCATCACACAATAAGACAAAGGCCATCACACAATAAGACAAAGGCCATCACACAATAAGACAAATGCCATCACACAATAAGACAAATACCATCACACAATAAGACAAATGCCATCACACAATAAGACAAAGGCCATCACACAATAAGACAAATACCATCACACAATAAGACAAATGCCATCACACAATAAGACAAAGGCCATCACACAATAAGACAAATGCCATCACACAATAAGACAAATGCCATCACACAATAAGACAAATGCCATCACACAATAAGACAAAGGCCATCAAACAATAAGACAAATACCATCACTCAATAAGACAAATGCCATCACACAATAAGACAAATGCCATCACACAATAAGACAAATGCCATCACACAATAAGACAAAGACAATCACACAATAAGACAAATGCCATCACACAAAAAGACAAATGCCATCACACAATAAGACAAATACCATCACACAATAAGACAAATGACATCACACAATAAGACAAATGCCATCGCACAATAAGACAAATGCCATCACACAAGAAGTCAAATGCCATCACACAATAAGACAAAGGCCATCACACAATAAGACAAAGGCCATCACACAATAAGACAAATGCCATCACACAAGAAGTCAAATGCCATCACACAAGAAGTCAAATGCCATCACACAAGAAGTCAAATGCCAACACACAAGAAGTCAAATGCCATCACACAAGAAGTCAAATGCCATCACACAAGAAGTCAAATGCCATCACACAAGAAGTCAAATGCCCTCACACAAGAAGTCAAATGCCATCCCATGAAAATGCTCTCTTTTTTTCAATATCCCTTAAATAATTTAATTTAACCAATTTTATTCAGATTTTATAAAAGAACTTCGTTACGCGCGATGTCGCCTGCAGAAAGGGGTTCTACAGAAGAAAAAAAAAAAAAAACTATTTTGAGTACAAGATTTTCGGGGGGGGGGGGGGGGGGGGGGGGGGGGTTGGCGTGGAAAAAAAAGCTTAGCTCGCTCCTGGTGACATACACCATAGATACCCCTTCAGTCCAGTGCCATTAAAGTAACTTTCTGTAGTGACCATCTACTTACGTATGCGGAGTCACCTTGTGACAACAGCGATTTCTGCTTTTCTTCGGCGTTGCCGTGGAACGACACTTCGGTGTAGTCGGCTGAGGCGACCACTGTCACGTGACCATGCGTGTTGACCGTGCTCACGAAGAAGGTGATGAACTCTTTCCCATGGGTCACGATTGGCAGCAACATCTCTGGGGGGGGGGGGGGGGAGGTAGGGGAATGGGGCGGAGAATTACATTCAATTATTCCCATAGAAATCGGAATAGTCACATTTACTTTGAAAGTCACGTACATGTGGATGGTGATATGTACAGGGCTATAGCGACATCAACTTTAACAGTTGTACATCTGATTGGTGACATCTGCTTTAACAGTTGTCATGTGCATCTGAATGGCGACATCTGCTTTAACAGTTGGCATGCACATCTGATTGGTGACATCTGCTTTAACAGTTGTCATGTACATCTGAATGGTGACATCTGCTTTAACAGTTGGCATGCACATCTGAATGGCGTTATCTGCTTTAACAGTTGGTATGTACATCTGAATGGCGACTTCTAGATTAAACGTTGTCATATCTTTTTAGATATAATCAATATTGTATCGTGTGCGATGCAAATATTTAGTTAAATGTCACATTGTTTTTAATATTTATAAAAGCATAGTGTTTTACATGTATTTTACATATTTATAATATATGTTATATATGCTATGTATTTTATGTTATATGGTATTTATGTCATCGCGTTTGCTATGTATATATATGTATGTATTCTCTGTATAATATGTATGTTAAGGGTATTTTTTTCCTATGTTAAGAAAATAAATAATTTATATTGCGAGTTTTCACTATTTCTTTCTTTGTTGTCCAATAATGTCGAAGCATTTCTGTGTCTTTTTAGCTATAAGAATCGGTGTTCATCTAAAAATTAAAATTAAAATATCCATTTCTAAATCATCGCATTTTAAGTGTATATATATATATATATATATATATTTATATATATATATATATATATATATATATATATATATATATATAAATATTTATATATACACATATATATATATGTATGTATTTAATGCTGTGATAAAATTTTAAGGAAAGGAGGCATACAATTAGTGAAGTGACATCATGAAACCTATGTACTGTGGCATTCCAATATGTATGTATGTAGTAAACCGTATGTAGTAACTTATGAGTTGCGGGAACACAATGTTGTTCAATCCTACGCACTTCAATCCAAACGTAAACAAATCGATTTGTTTCTTAAATGAAGGAACGAGAGGCCAGTTGTTGGTGTGCAGTGACCCGTGCTAAAGTTGGATGGGGGTTGTGGATTTGATGTCGTTGTTGAGCTACTTGAAAGTGCAACACAAACAAAAGATGTTAAGTAAACTAGAGTCGTGCCGTCCGTTTTGTCACACCTAATTTGATATGTTTTAGACATTTTAAGGCGATCTGTAAAAAAAATACACTTTACCTGCCGAGACGCTGTCCCTGACTTGACTGGAATTTCCCTTGCATGGGTCACTGGCTCCACAGTTACCACTGATGACGCCCACAGGGCGTGTACTATGTATGTGAGTACCTATATGAACCGATAGATCAACATTTGCCAATGGAACTTTCTCTGACAAATATATCAGTAAAAGAACACAAGGTAGCATCTATTTAAATTTTTATTTTTATTTAATTCAACGAAATATTGAAAGAAATTTGATCTTCAATTTGATTTTAAATAACCACGGGGCTTCTATTATTGAATATGCCAGTTAACCCAAAGTTAGGTCATTAAATGAACACATTGAGATCTAACATACCAGTAAAGTCGTAAGGTACAACTGAGTTGTGTCTGTTCATGCAGTCGGACAGAATGAGAGCTTCCGTGCTGTGCAAGATAAGAAAAAGCGGGGTAAACAATGGAGAATGACATATATAGATAGTTTGTCCTTGTCGCGGGAAGATGAACAAGATTTCGACCTTGAAAAGCAGCCTTCACATGAGCTGTATTTTGCTTTAAGCCAGGGAGAGTTAATCAATTCGTCAGCCTCACTTTGTCGCCCTTGCCTGTTTGATCCAATGGCAAAACTTAGTCGAGACGACTTGAAATAGACCAGGACGCATTTTTTATTCTGTCTCATTGTGCTCTTTTGTGCGTATGGGACTCCGTCTCTGGGTTTAATGTCAGAGCGTGGCTTATAAATCAGATGAGTTGGCATCAAAGGCTAGTCAATCACTTCGACCCGGGTCGCTGGTCTTGTTTTTCCTTGTCAAGGTTGGGGATTGAACACCCGTCTTAAGTTTGGGAATTAATTTAAGCCACTCGTCTAACCCCTTGGAGAATTACACATATTACTATAAACATCTCAAAAAGGAACACCGTAAAAATGGTTGAGTATTATGTTTTCATACTGATAAATACTATACAACATATACACAAATCACTACATATCTACCTATTATTCAACACAGACACTAGCGACTACTTTCATATACATGCTTACATACCCTTGTAAAGCAAACTTCTGAAGCACGTTTGTGTTCAAGACTTTGTTTCCAACTGAGAGAGATATGGAAACGTTTTCACTGCTTCTCAGAGTCACCACGACATCTGTGGGCTCATCAGTGACAACCACAATGAAAGGCAAAGTCCTGTCAACAATCGTAAACGTCATCAAAGGTCAATGTTGACAAACATCGGTTATCAAACAGACTCATCAAGAAAACTAGTGATAAAACACTTACTAAACATTTGTTATGAAACAGACAACTTAAGAAAGCGAGCGATATCCCCCAAACTAGACAACCTTCGCTCGAAGATTAACCTAAAAAGAAATGATGTTGTAGTACTTATGAAAATTTCTTTTCAAAAGATCGGTAGGGGGACAGGGGGGATAGGCGTACATCCCACCCTGTTCATCAGAGATTCCTAAGATCAGCGGGATCGGGTTCGAATTCTTTGCTTAACGCTTAGAGCAAAATTATTTTGTTCCCCTAAAGAAAGTCTGTCAGAATTTACTCCCCTCCCCACCCGGGCCAGCGGTCACAAAATTTAAATAATCAATAATTAAGTCACTCATTGTTACTTAGGGACTTAAGTCATATTGGTATGACGGTGGCTGCTTGTTACGCTAGAGAAATGATTTTAGATGTCTTGTGTTTCAATTGTTTTAGCTGTAAACTCTTGTGAGGGTTTGAACTTTGACTAATGTATGTGTTGAAACTAAAGTTGATCAATGCCAGCGAAAAACATTCTCACTTTATTTAAACCAATCAAATAATCTTCCCTGAGGTCCGTCTCACTAAACGTCGGCATTACGCGTCCAGAAAATCTTAATCTCTTTTAAGCTAAAATTCTATACAGCAATGACTACAAGCGTTCTGAGCTGACCCGGTAGAATACAAACCCGTTAGAAAACAAATCCCTAGAATACGAACCCGCTAGAATACAAACCCGCTACAATACAAAGCCGCTAGAATACAAACCCGCTAGAATGCAAAGCCGCTAGAATACAAAGCCGCTAGAATACAAACCCGTTAGAATACAAACCCCTAGAATACCAACCCGCTAGAATACAAACCCGCTACAATACAAAGCCGCTAGAATACAAAGCCGCTAGAATACAAACCCGCTAGAATACAAAGCCGCTAGAATACAAACCCGCTACAATACAAACCCGCTACAATACAAACCCGCTACAATACAAACCCGCTACAATACAAAGCCGCTTGAATACAAAGCCGCTAGAATACAAACCCGCTAGAATACAAAGCCGCTAGAATACAAAACCGCTACAATACAAACCCGCTAGAATACAAAGCCGCTAGAATACAAACCCGCTAGAATACAAACCCGCTAGAATGCAAAGCCGCTAGAATGCAAAGCCGCTAGAATACAAACCCGTTAGAAAACAAACCCATAGAGTACCAACCCGCTAGAATACAAACCCGCTACAATACAAAGCCGCTAGAATACAAAGCCGCTAGAATACAAACCCGCTAGAATACAAAGCCGCTAGAATACAAACCCGCTAGAATGCAAAGCGGTACAATACAAACCCGCTAGAATACAAAGCCGCTACAATGCAAAGCCGCTAGAATACAAACCCGATAGAATACAAACCCGCTAGAATACAAACCTGCCATAAGTAATGATTACTGTCTATGAAATATTTCAAATATGTTATATAGAATGGCGATTACCTTTAAGTATCCAGAGAGAAATGTTAAATAAGGATAATTGGGGGGGGGGGGAGTAAAAACAAAAGAATAAATTTTTAATAAAACAGGCTGAATTAATTTTTGATTTTTTTTTTTGTCTATGAAATATTTCAAATATGTTATATAGAATGGCGATTACCTTTAAGTATCCAGAGAGAAATGTTAAATAAGGATAATTGGGGGGGGGGGGAGTATAAACTAAAGAATAAATTTGTAATAAAACACGCTCAATTAATCTTTGCATTCTTTTTAGTGAATATAAGACATTTCTATATATTTAACCATGCAATAATATGTGTGTTTGTGTTTTTTTATGAGAGTTACAATGTTACTGATTTGTGTGTAACTTAACTGAGTGCTACGATGTGTAATCATTGTACATCTCGTGTTTCTAAACTGAGAGTTAACGTTTAACAATTGTGAGTGTGTATTTGCTGAGATCTGCTTTTGTAACAAATGCAAGTATTTATTCCCATAGAGCTACAATAAAGCAAGTGTGTGTGTGTGTTTTTCTCACCGAAGAGGTGTGTTGTGACTAGTTTGGATGTGTATTAATTGAGAGCTATGGTGTTTTCACTATGCAACTATTTGATGGACGGTGGCAAATTCTCTATTCTCACTCTGTTAGATCTCTCTGCTGCATTTGATACCTTTGACCACCAGATTCTTCTTGACGGTCTTCATCTTTCTTTCGGACTTAATGGCTCAACTTTCAACTGGTTTTAATCTTATCTTTCACACAAAACTCAAACAGTCTATATTTCCAACCGCTCTTCCAAACCTTCAGCCCTGTCTATTGGAGTTCCTCAAGGATCGGTCCTTGGGCCGGTCCTTTTCATCCTCTACACTAAACCTCTATCATCTCTCATTAGCCACCACTCAGTTTGCAGTCAATCCTTTGCTGATGACACTCAAATCAGTGACTCTTGCTTTCCTGATCAACTTGATGTCACAATCCTTCGCATACAGGAGTGCGTGGACGATGTAAAGCGTTGGATGACTTGCAACAAACTGAAGCTAAATGATGATAAAACGGAAATCCTTCTCATCCACTCTCAAAACAAACCTCTCCCTCCATCCGCTTCTTCTTCTATATCTATTGACAACTCTGACATCACACTCTCTTCCTCTGCCAGAAACCTTGGAGTCACGCTTACAGACACCTTCTCCATGGACAAACATGTCACGAATATATGCAGATCAGCATACAACGAAATTAGAAAAATCAGCACCATTAGACGAGTCCTCTCCTTTGATGCCACAACAATCTCTTCTCTTCACTCATCCTTTCAAAATGTGACTACTGTAACACTCTTCTCGCAGGCATTCCTCAGCACCACATAGACAAACTTCAGAAAGCACAGAAAAGCAGACTCCTTTTTAAATCAAAGAAACATGACCACATTCAACCACACATGCGGCAACTCCTCTGGCTTCCAATATCCTCTCGCATCAAATACAAGTCTACCAATCTATCCTTCAACACGTTCACTCACCCTCACTTTCCTGTCTATCTCTCTGAACTGTTGCTTCCTTACATCCCAACAAGACAACTACGCTCTTCAATTGAAAACAGAACCCTCTCAATCCAAAAAACCAAAACTAAGACCATCGGTGAACGCTCCTTCTACTTCCTTGCACCCACGTTCTGGAACGAACTCCCCTGCCACATCCGTCATTGTTAAACCTCGTCCACTTTCAAAAAGTCCCTTAAAAACCCATCTGTTTAGGTCCGCCTATGACCTGTGATGCAGCCTCCTTGCCCTGCCTCATTTTCTTTCTCGTGTTGATCCTGTAGTATAGGCCAAAACGTGCCAAAGTGTCATCGTTTTATAGCCATTTTAATGTTTAAGCTACTGTTTCTATAGTCATTGTTCACATTGTAGTTACTATTCTAATGTCTTTGGTTTTTCATTTTTATTTTACTTTAGTAGTTTAAATAGTTTACATATTTTTAATCATTTTAAAGCGCTTAGAGCTGTAAGGTAAGCGCTATACAAAAATGACTAAATAAATAAATAAATAAATGATTGTCTGTGTTTTCTGAGCAGAGTTATTGTGTGATGTTTGTGTGTTCTCTCACCAGAGTGTTACAAAGTGATGATTGTGCGTTTTCTCAATGGAAAGCTATGATAACATAAATTTTTTGTATTTGTTTCACAGGAGAGCTATGATAACATATTTTTGTTTTGTTTCACTGAAGAACTATGATAACATGAAATTTTTGGTTATGTTTCACTGAAGAGCTATAATAACATGAAATTGTTGGATTTATTTCACTGGAGAGCTAAGATAACATGAACTATTTGGTTTTGCTTTACAGGAGAGCTATGATAAAAGAATTGTTTGGATTTGTTTCACTGGAGAGCTATGATAACATGAAATTTTTGGTTTTATTTTTTTTTGGAGAGCTATGATAACATGATTTTTTGGGTTTTGTTTCACTGGAGAGCTATGATAACATAATTTTTTTTTTTAGTTCGTTTCACTGGAGAGCTATGATAGCATGAATTTGTTGGTTTGTTCACCCTGAAGAGCTATGATGTCATGATTTTGTCTGATGTTTGATGTGATGATTTTGTTTGATGTGTCTCACTGAAGAATTATGATGTGATGAAATTTGATTATTTTGAGTCTCACCGTAAAGTTATGATGTAATATTTAAAGCCAAAACTAGCCACAGGTACAGCCGTGAAGGTCTCCATTGACACGTTGTTCGAGGTGAGAATAACACAGACGGCAATGTCAAAGGTACTCGTAATTTTAATTGCCCTCTCGGTACCTGAACTAGGTTTTCTGAAACAAAGGTCATGAACTTATCAGCTCATGTCATCACGAAATATCACGTCACAAACAACTTCACGAGAAGAAATATTTGCTTCAGTGTGGAATTTGATGTATGAAATACGTCGGGGAGACATGTGATTGGTGGAATATACCGCTTGACATTTAATGGGTCCCATTTGATGGATGGCATATACTGAAGTGGCAAGAGGCATAGCTTATGCCAAGGTGGCATTTGATGGATACATTCGTCGATGTGCCATTTGATGGGTGACTTATGCCCAAGGGGCATTTGATGCGGGGCATATAGCAAAGTGGCATATAGTCTGTCATATATGCCAAGGTGGCATTTGAGGGGTCGCACATGGGAAGTGGCATTTGAGGAGTGGCCTGCGTGGAGGTAGTATTTCAGGGGTGACATGCACCAAGGTGGTTTTTGAGGAATGCAATGAAGATGTATTATAAGCATAGAAGACTTAAATTTAATTTGTGATGTGATTGTGAATATCTTACACATACATAAATTCGTTAAAAAAATATTTTTTTACTTTATTTCGTTTTAGATCTTAAGTTGTTTATTTTTAAAATTATAAATAACATATACTTTTATTGTTTCTTTGATTTAGTCAGACAATTCACAGAGTCTCGTGGGTTGAAGAGTATAGGAGAGGCTGGAATTCCGCAATAAATTGTAACATTTAGCTTTTATGTGTTTAACATTTATACGTTTGGGTATAGCAGGCAAATACATATCATGTAAAGAAATTATATATATATATATATANTATATATATATATATATATATATATATATTGATATATATATATATACATATATACAAAACATAAAATACAATGGTAGTTATTTCAATATAATAATTAAAGGTCTTTGCTCCAGCTAAGTAAATTAAATAGCAAAACGAGGTATGTGGAAGCTTGAATTTAAGGAGAGGACAATAAGATTAGAAAGTTTTGACATAGAGCCTTTCTCCGCGCACAGGACAAATTAAAATATCACAAAGAACAGAGCACATTAAACCACTCAAGAAATATCCATTGTTGTTGCCGGAAGTAGGGTAACAGGAAGTGAGAGAATGTAAATAATGTCGTTGTGAAAAATAAGGTCTCCAACAATACAGGATCAAAATGTCCAGGGATACATAAACACACAGCAATAATAAACTAGTAGAAATACAGGGAAACAGAGACACACGAGTATGATATTATTTGATTAATACCATATGGAGATATGGTGCCAAACAACTGAAGAAATGTATTTTCCCATTTTAACCCTCTCTAATGTGTTACTGAATGAAATCAGTGCCGTAAGGGTTACATCAAATGTACCTTTATGTTTGTCTCTGTTGAAATGTGAAGACTAGGGGAAAGTTTACCTTGTTCAATATTCCGGAGATGTTCAGTGAACTTATCAGCCAATCTTCTCCCGGTTTCACCTATGTAACTAGATTGGCATTTACGACACATAATTGCATAATTTACATTACGGCTGACACAGGTGAAACCCTCTTTAATGGTAAAGGTACTTTTAGGGAGGCTAATGCATTCAATTTTGAGTGTAAAGTGGCAAGTCCTTCAGCGGCTCCTTAAGCATGGTTTAGTGCCAAAGTAAGACAGTTCAGATCGAGGGCGACTATGCACCAGAAGGTCACCTAGATTTGTATCCCGTCTAAAGACAATCAGTGGAGGGGATGATAAAACCCTATTTAGTATCAAGGTCAGCAAGATTTATGCTACGATTTTTATGAATATTCTTTTTCGCAGTTAAACTTTGAGGGTGGTAGGTAAGTATCCGTTTGGTACAATCTTCATTGTATTTTCAAGAGTTTTGAAAGCATCTTTCCGTGTGATAGTGCTGAAGCGACCTAGTGTAGAGACAAGAAAAGTTTCAGGACAGGATCTTGAGCGGAAGAAATCCATCATTGCATCAGCTCTTTCCAAAAGTTCTTCATCAATTTGGCAGAGACGCCGTAGTCTAAGAAGTTGTGAGAAAGGTATGGAGTCTTTGCATGATTTAGGGTGGGAGGATGAGTACAATAGGTAACTATGGCTGTCAGTTGGTTTGTAGTAGGCAGATGTAATCAATACGTTTTCTTTCAAAGTCACGGTGATATCAAGGAAGTTGACAGAATGTCCAGAGATTTGAGAAGAAAATTGTATGGATGGATGAAATGAGTTTAAAAAATCTATACATTTTTGGAGATCATTAGTTTCCGGCAACAACATTAATATTTTCATTTTTCCTGTGCGCCTGAAGAAGGCTCTGCGCCGAAACGTTCTAATCTTACTGTCCTGTCCTTAAACTCAAGCTTCCACATACCTCGTTTTGCTATTTTAGTTATTTCAAGAAGCAATCCAACAAGCTACGGGTAGTCAATTAACGAGACTGTTGATAGATTGCTGACACGATACAAAACACAGTTTCATGGATATATTTGCAATCAACTTTATTTTTTCATTAATACGCATCTCTTAAAATTTGTCTAACTTAAAGTCTCCCATGCTGACATCTAAATGGGAGCTTTCGATTCGTAAATATTTCTGTTGCTGTCGCAACAGGCGTCAGATCTACCTAAACCTACCTCCTCATCCCAAAATTCGCATTAGTTATATAGGGATAAAATACCGAAATGACACTATGCGACCTTCGTACAGAACACCCAAATCATGTTATGTATCAACTTGCAAGACGCCGAAGGTGCCTTATGGGATCTACTTACAAAGACATCTATGTTAAGTCTATGACCTACTTACAAGGTGCCTCTTTTAACTCCATGTTAACAAATAAAACCTACTGTGACCTACTTACAAGACCGCAAAATGACACTCGGTGACAATGTTACGAGTGACAGTCATGTTGAGGACGCTTCTTATCGTTGTCATGGTGACGGAGACAGGAACCTGGGACAGCGTCAGTAAGAAGCCGTGCGACGTGCCGTTGTTCAGGAAAGGGAATTGCAGGAGGAAAAAATCACCGAAATGATTATGCAAACCTGTGGATTGTATGGATAATACATTTTAATAACTTAAACAAATGGATGTGGTGAGTTTTAAATTGTTTGTCAAAATTACTTTTGGGTACCATGGAAATAAAATCTAAGAGAATTAAACTCATTGATATTTTCAAATATATTAAATCTTACTGAATCTGATATTTGTGTTTCGGAAATTATTGAAATTTCGCTGAATTAAACTACGGATTTTGTGTCAATATTCCCTGCTGAATTAAACATTGTCGATATTGGGAAAGTTAACAGCTACTGTGTGATTAACACAATCTGCACCTTTTGTGACATCTAACACGTTGCTAGACTTGCATTAGGATGTGTAAATGTGAGAAGCTGAGTTTGCGTCCTGATGTGTAAATGTTAGAAGCAGAGATGGCGTCCTGATGTGTAAATGTTGGAAGCAGAGATGAAGTCCTCATGTGTAAATGTTAGAAGCAGAGATGGCGTCCTCATGTGTCAATGTTGGAAGTAGAGATGGCGTCCTCATGTGTAAATGTTTGAAGCAGAGATGGCGTCCTGATGTGTCAATTTTGGAAGCAGAGATGACGTCCTCATGTATCAATGTTGGAAGCAGAGATGGCGTCCTCATGTGTAAATGTTGGAAGCAGAGATGGCGTCCTCATGTGTAAATGTTAGAAGCAGAGATGGCATCATCATGTGTAAATGTTGGAAGCAGAGATGGCGTCCTCAAATGTAAATGTTATAACTCATAGGGCGGCAAGGGGTTTAAATATTACAAGAAGAGTGGTCGCTTGGAAGCATAAATGTTCGAAGAAGACTGGGTGCTGAGAGACGTAAATGTTGGATGAAGAATGGGCGCTCGGAGGCGTAAATGTTCGAAAAAGTGTTGGCGCTCAGAAATGTAGATGTTAGAAGCAGAGCGGGTGCCTAGGGGTTTAAATATTAGGGCATAGTGGGAACAGAGGTGCATATTTTAGAAGCACATTGGGCACCCAGAGGTGTTCATGTTAAAGAAGAGTTGGCACCATGAGGCGTAAATGTTAGAAACGAAAATGGCGTCCTCATGTGTAAATGTTGGAAGCAGAGATCGCATCCTCATGTGTAAATGTTGGAAGCAGAGATGGTGTCCTCATGTGTAAATGTGGAAGGAGAGATGGCGTCCTCAAGTGTAAATGTTTGAAGCTGAGAGTGGGCGCTCAGAAATGTAAATGTTAGAAGCAGAGCTGGCGCCCACGGGTGTAAATGTTAGAGACATAGTGTGAGCTCAGAGGTGCATAGTTTAGAAGCAGATTGGGCACCCAGAAGTGTACATGCTAAAGAAGAGTGGGCGTCCAGATGGGTAAATGTTAGAAGCAGAGGGGGCGCTAAGAAGTGACTTACGAGGACGATGCTGGTTTGACAGTCTCGTCTGCACTTCTCGAAATTAAACGTTGACTGTTGCTTGAATTTGGCTTCCTGTCATGCTCTTTTTTTTAATCGCAATTGCTTCGTTCTGCGCAAAATCTGCTTTTTTTTACTCCTTCATACACTGTAGATTACCAGCTGGAATTGAGCTCGGTGATTATCTTCCATTCATTGATTTCTATAGTAGCATCATTCATTCTTGTTTTGCAAACGTCTTTAAATCTCAAACCACGGCGGTCTTGCCCCTTCTGCTATCACAACACACACACACATATATATATATATATATATATATATATATATATATGTTTTTATTATATATATTTTGTGTGTCTTTTTATATTTCTCTTTTTTTTTTGCAAACGTCTTTAAATCTCAAACCACGGCGGTCTTGCCCCTTCTGCTATCACAACACACACACACATATATATATATATATATATATATATATATATATATATGTTTGCATTATATATAAGTTGTGTGACTTGTTATATTCCTCTTATTCTCTGAATTCTGCCTCGCTTCTAGTTTTCTTGTCTGCTGATGCATGCCCCCCCCCTGGCCGAAACGGTTTAATTGACCGTTAACATGTCCTTTAAATATTTTTTTTGGATTTAATATAAAAATTTAAAAAAATGAAATTAATTATTTTTTTTTTCAACTTGTATCGATATTATACCTGGTACTTGTGTTGATGGGAAAATAATCCAAAAATACAACAGTACGCTCGTCCCCATGCTCAACGCGTGGTTTCCTGGTAGAAAATGAATAATTGTTCCCAATCCAATTTAAAGCTGTATTCGATGTATAACTCGTTTAGTCCCTCCCATCGACAACTCTATCGCTCAAGATATTCCTCTTAAATTGTGTTCTATCTCTCACACATGTTCCTCCCTCTCTATCGGCATTATTCACCAGTGAACTGAAGAACTGTTGGATAAACTCACTAATAAAAAGGTTGTTATTTCCGGGGACAAAAAAGAGAGTCTATTGGTTGAGGACTATCATTTCTGCGTTCATGTTATTTGTTGTGGTCATGGTTTGCCTGAGTAAACATGGATCGGATGACGTCACCGTGACTTGAGACGAAAGGATATATTCAGAGAAAAAGTGTAACATTTTATTTGATAAAAACTCTATTATTGGGCCTGTTTTGATTAACCCTACCTAAGTTACCGGAATCGAGTTTCGAAACAACAAACATTATTTAGCAACCAACCAAGTGTGGTGAAAGTGAGCGGGAACCACGGGCAGGTAATCTGTTTTACAAAAATATGGACGTAGCTTATTGCTATTTAAAAAAAAAATCAAGGGAAACATTCTCCATGATGAACTTGGGCTATTGTTGAGAACAGTGCCCGTGGCGGCATTTGCGTGTTTATTCAATATTTGTGCAAGAGTCATTCCCCTTTGTTTATTTGCTTGTCGGAGGAAGTGCTGATGACGTGTTTTGTTTTAAACTTTTTATTGGTTGATTATTTATAATTTTTAAATTATCATTTGTTGGGTAATTATCATATTTTATGTTCGCCACCATCTTTTCACCACGTTAGTCTAATGCCTGCTGTTGCGCTCTATTCATGTGGGGCACATTTGTGCATATTATTTTCTTTGGAACCTGTAATAAAGTATGTAAAAGTGTATTTCATAAAATTGTAAGTTGGGTTTTAATTATTGATTTGTTTTAGAATTATTTGTTGACATGTTGTTTTTTTTTTTGGTTTTTGTTCAATTTTATACTAAATTCCATTGCCACAGTATTTAAATTCCATGTGTTGTGGCTTTGGGTTAGGTTTAGGGATCAACCGTTTTCTGATTCTTTGTTGATGGGGAGGGGTTTAGGGGAGGGTTCACCCCTCCTCAGATAATTTCTTTGTTTCGGATTTTGGTATTTAAAGTAGGGGGAGGGGTGTTCAGTCGTTTCATAACACGTGTTTTCCACTACGTTTTGGCCGCCATCTTGCTTAACACTTCACGTGACTTTCCGTTGAGCGTCAACTAAAATGGCGGCCATGATGGGAAACCCCGGGCATCGTCCTCAACATTTACCTAAACTTGCCCTAACACTTGAGACAATGTTATAAGATGGGGGATATCCTTACCCGAATGTTAATATTCAAAACTTAACATATATTGCTTGTAGCTATAACTGTGTGGTCTCCATGGTATAATATATTTTTTTAAACATTATTCGAAGAAGCCGAAAATTGAATTATCTTTTTGAACTTCATTTGCACCGTGCTATCCGTTCATGAACAGTATGTCTTGGTGTTCACACATTGAAGCGTAACTTTGAATTTGTAATGATATACATCTCTTTATTTCTATGACGCTTCTGGTGTGACTCGTGGACTGCTTCCGTTTCCGGCTGCTTCCTAACACGCTGGCTGCATTCTAATCACCGACTTTGGTATTGATAGTATGTTACAAGTTATTATAAATGTTTGAAAGAAAGTATGGTTCAAAATTGGGTCACTAACGTGCAAAATATAATTGCCGTTAAGTACACTAACTGATGCAAATTTTTTTTTTTAAATCAACTGCGTTTGTGCGTCAATTTTTTTTTCGGAAAAAAAAAATCGTCTTAATTTAAGTATTGTGTTTAAAAAAATATTCGGGTTAAAAATATTTGGGACATCACAACATTTAATAAAGTTCTTCATCGGCGTGAAATAAAAAGTGTGTACTGGCTCATTATGAGGGCAAGTGGTGTAGGAAAAATTGGAATTTTCAAATGTGTGTTTTTTCAGTTTTTGTCAAGTAACTTTAAGAGATAGGAAGTTCAAGCATTGCTGTCGCCAAAGTTTCGCGGACTATATCTAGTAAAATACTGTTAATTTTTGTTACAGCATGCAAGACTCTGCAAACAATATATGTTGAATACATATGTATTGCCTATTTTTTTTGCATTTTGAGTATATGCGTCTTTTTTACATTTTAAAATTAAATTGGATATCTTAAAAGTTTAAATTTGAAATGACTAGAATAGCTCATTTCAGATATAATGATGCCCTTTTATAAGATATGTTTATGATCATGAATTCAAAGGCTTATTTCAGCACATCTGACGGTCAGTGCTTATTTTGGGAACTTAACAGTTGACCGTTTAGAGCGACTCGTTTCTTTTGTTTGTATTTTTTGAACAGACAAATTCTTAGTACACTATTTTAGCGGCTTATGCTTGACTCATGAAGAAACATTGGGGTTTTCCTGTACAGAATGAATTGACATGATACCAGATAAATTAAAGCATAACGCGTAAAGATTTAACTTTAGGCTAAACATTTGTCTGACCTTACGACTAGCGTCATCTACTGACTATCATGACGATGACGAACATGTTAATAATACTACATTTCAATAATTAAGAACTCAACTATTTCAGTCACTGTGTGTTTATTCTTTTAATGTATTCACATTTTTAAAGGCAACATTTATAGAAATAGGGTTTAGACCACTTTATAAGAAGCGTGTGGTTGGTATATCAAGAAGTTAAACCAAATAGTCTGTTAATTCATTTTGAGTCAATAATTATAACATTAAACAAATCAAACAACGTCTTCTGTTTGCAACACTCCGGTAAGAAATATTTGATGTAGAAAAGTTAGGATAATGTCCTTACATTCAATCATCTTCAATGTTTTCATGAGTATCAAGGTAAAGGTGCATTTTAATTTATGTATTTAATTGTAATCTATATTTTAAAACATCTATTGTAGCCCCAGTGACGATGGGTGTACATTGATAAAGTCTGCTGTCGTGCGTTGGGAAGCACACGTGTAAAATGCAACATAAATGTAAGGGAACCCAACAGGCAGAGAATGAGAAGCCATGTCCCTGCAGAAAAACTTTACCACACGGAAGTCCAAAGATCCCCCGTTTTCAATGCTCTGCTAGAAGAAATACAGCAAAAACTGATACCTTAGGATCAGCTTCATTAGCCACTCGAGAAGTTGTATGAAATCAGAAACCACACTACTATCTCACAATTTATTAATGTATCTTTAAAGACTGGTTAGTTTACAACGAACAAACAAGGAAAAATCAAAGATTAGAAAATATTTATGGAGACTTCAAGTGAAGAGCGAGATGGATTTGACTCGCATATAAATCATGGTAAGCGACGGCAACTAAATCTTTGATATTCTAGGAAAAATTACCTATGAATTAAAAATTAACTGTTTAATGGTTAGAATCAGTTCTTAAATTAAAATTAAATTCTTTGTTTTGTTCCAGGCGTTCATGAGACTCATGTGCTACATGGAGGAGGAGCCGAGGATCACAATACGTTTGAAAAATGTACAAAGAATCCGGGACATGCACAGATGATGCCAGTCAAAGACTTCACCAAATTTGATCTGCCCACAGACTGTCAGGACCAAGACATAGTCGAGCTGTTGAAAGCAACAGCGGATCTCACAGTGATGGTGATCGTCACACTCGCCAGTACGAAGAGACCCGACGTTTGGCCAAAGACACAAGATGCCTATCCGTTCCACGGGACCGTGAAAGAGGTCGGCGATAGGACGGCAACTGGGAGGCTGTGGAACGTTGAACAGATCTCGACAGACGCCAACGAAAGGAAGTGTACGTGTGAGAAATGTCGAGCATCGTGCTCAAACAAGAAAGTTGCTGGACGGGTCTGGCTTTGCACAGCGACCCATGTCGTGTTTGATAGCCTTGAAGCAAAACACACAACGTGCAGGCTGTTCTATGACAGCGAGCAGAGTCCGGGGGTGACGCTGGGCCCGTGGACGATGAGAGAAGCAGACGTGGAGGAAGATCGCTGTTTGTTGACCTGTGCGACGTGCGACAAAGCTTTGCTTGATCGTCTTGCCGCATTGATCGCTCACAGAAAAGAGTTGTGGTGGACAGTGGACAAACGCTACTGTGCTTCGAGAGATGTTCACAGATTGGCGTGTATAGTGTCACACCCGCACGGCGTGTCCAAACGGATCAGTGTCGGTCGTTGGCACGCCAGGAAGAAGGTCAGAGGTGATTGTGTGACAAAGTACACATACACGACAAGTACTTGTCCCGGTAGTAGTGGGGCCTATGTGTACATAATCGGCTGTCATGATTTAGTTTACCCTGACCATGTACACAGTGAGGCCCTTTGCGATGGGTATAATATGAGTGGCACTGGCAGAACAATGCCATTCTAAGAACATATTGTTAGGACACACACATTCTTAGAACATATTAAACGTCAAAGCCATTCTGAGAACATATTTACTGGACAGTGACATAATAAGAACATATTGTTTGGATAAAGCCATTCTAAGAACATATTGATTGGAGAATGGCATTCTAAGAATATATTGTTTGGACAAACCCAATCTGAAAACATATTAAAAGTCAATTCCATTCTAAGAACATATTGATTGGACAATGTCATAATAATAACATAAAACAAGTCACAAGGAATGTGCTGACAGGATAATACCAGATGAGAACATGTTAAACGACAATGCTATTCTAAGAACATATTGTCAGGACAACGTGAAAACAAATTCAAACAATGAACATATTATACAAAAGAATGCGTATGAGGCATTTGCTATCTTCAGGTCAACATTTGTATCTGACAGCTTCATTCGTCATTAATGATAACTTAAAACTAAATGTTTTCTCTCGTCACTGTCATATAACATTACCTGTCAGCCATGAAAAACCAACATTTGTTATTATAGTAAAGAAGACCTATAAATATCGAATGAGTGAATTCCCGTGTACTAAGGCTTACATTGTAACTCATTGCGCAAAGTAGTTCAAAAATAGACGTGGTTTTGTCCTAATGGCTTACGTAACACATGATCACAGAGCTATCCTGTCAGACACATGCTGACCGATCAATAATTCGATAGATTGATACGCCAATGAGATCAGATTTATAATTGATTGCTGGAGTCAGGGGCGTAGGAAGGGGGGGGGGTTTGAGTGGGCGGCCTGTCCCAAGTGGCACATTTAAAAAAAAAAAATTATTGAAGCGTGTCAATTTTGGCAAGATGAAGATCTTTTTTTTTTATCACGGAATTGGGCGGCATTAATCTCACACTTCCTGCGCAGCAATGAACCAAGCTACGCCCCTGTTTTGAGTAAAAACCAGTTAAAATAAAAAAAACTCCATAAGACATGGTACAACAGAGAATGTTCCAAACCATTAAAGTAGGCCAACTGACGACTCCACAGGGCCTGCTAAGTCAACTGTTCAGCATAACAAACTCTATGGAGATAATATTTGACAACCTTTTCACTGAGATAGCTAATTTAAAAATTGTTTAATTTTCATAACTTGTGTTTCGCCATAGACAAGTAAAATAATTGAAAGATAAGGCAAGGTCGCGTAAAGACAATGTTTTGTGTGGGAAAATGCCCCGTATAGGACACAGTTATGGACTGACACTGTCACATAACTGACAATGTTATGTAAAGGAAACTTCCCAGTATAAGACGGTTATAGATAGACACTGTCGCATTTAGGACAATGTTATGTATGGTTTACAAGACGTTGACTACAGTGTATTGCTTATAGGACACTACAGTGTAAAATCCTGTAATATTTTATACCATTTCATATATTTGGCACTTGAGTGTGTAGGTCATCGTAGTATAGTATGCACTGTAGTGGGGGTTTTTTCCTTGGGGGGGGGGGGGCTAACTATACATGAAGGCTTAGTTTTACAAAGAAGATTCTGCATAAATTAGTGCATATAGGCCACATATGGTAAACATAAATTTCATTATACCTTTCAAAATATTGATGGAGTTAAAAAAAAACACAAATCTATATTACATTTTAGTGCAGGGTCGCCCAAAATTCATCTCTCATTAAATACTTTATGGTTGACATTTTTTTAAACAGATTGTTATGGAACTGTTTAAGACAAAAGTTGTTTGTTGTCCCGCATAAAATATATACCGTCGTAGGATATTAACGATTAAGCTCTTTTGGCGCTGGGGTCCCCCCATACTAATAATAAAAATGCAAAATCTTTGCAAGTTCCTTCCGATTGTATTGGGATCAAATGGAAAAGTGAACTTTAATATTTATATGAATGATTTTTATCATGGCGATTAAGAGAAATTGTTTTGACAGGGACTTAAATTTACGTCTACGCCTTACAACGCTTTAGAAGTCTTACTTTTCCGAATAATAACATAAGCAAAACCGGGTAAATTGTCTAGTATTATAATATAATTGCATTATAATAAACATTTGGCAACAAATTGACTTAATTAAGAAAATTACTAAAAATATATTATAATTTGCAACAGTGACTTGAAAATTTTACTCTAATTTTACTTTGAAAATTTGAATATATAATTTTTTTATTTTTCACAATGTTAGAAAATCAAATTTTTTATATTTTATGATTTGGATGAGTGTTTGAAATTTTTAATTTTTATTGTTATCATTTTCACAATGTTATAAAATTTTATTCGATATATTTTTTGATTTGGCACAATGTTATAAAATTGTATTCAATATAATTTTTTGATTGGCACAGTGTCAGAAAATTGTATTCCATATATTTTGTGACTTGGCACAAAGCTAGAAAATGTTCGCCAGGTGTCATCATCATTTGTGCAGACCTATTTCAGGCTTTGGTCATGATTTTCATTCTGCGCATTACTAGACTGATTAACTTCAGAGACCTTGGCTTTTAGATTGACAGTAAACTTAGTATAATTTCCCATTTGAATTCTGTTTTCAAGGCATGCTTCTGTCATCTGCGTGCCCTGGGTCAGCTGCGTCCTCAACTCAATAGGAGAACAGACAATGCTGTAGCAGTAACTCTAATCCAGTAAAGATTAGATTACTGGAATAGTTGTTTGTGGGGTTTACCTCAGAAATAAATTCAGAGACTCCAAAAGATACAAAATATGAAAAATCTGACCACATCACCCCAGTTCTACGAGATTACATTAGGGTTCCTGGGAGTGAGCTCACATAACTACAAAACTCTGTCCCTGGTGTACAGCTGCAGAGATGGCTCAGCACCAGAATATCTCAAGGAACTGATTTATAAACATGTATCCGTGAAGAGCCTCCGGTCTTCATCCCAGTACTTGCTGAGTGGTCCTAGTGTGGATAAACACAGAAAAAAATCGTACGGAGTGCGCTCTTTTGAAGCGATAGCGCCAAAATTATAGAACAGTTTGCCTCAATCTTTGAGGGAATTGTAAATGATACAAAATCATTTAAGAAACAATCAAAAACCTTTTTGTTTCAATAGATTTCGGAGGACCAGAGCGCAGTGAGCATGCTAAAATGGTATGGATACCGGCGCGATATAAATATCAAATCAATCAATCAATCAATCAATGATGACACGGTTGGCTGGTTCATGAAAAACACAACTTGTATCTTGGCAAGGCAGACACTTAGAGAGACACATGCCTCGTGACAAGATAACTCTTTATTATAGCCCATAGATTTTCTAATATAACGGTTCAATTTGAGGGGGGGGGGGAGGAAACCATCAGACAATGGCGATACCTGTACTACGTTAGGAGTAGCACACAACACGGGTTAAGGTGAGACAGATTTAGCTGAACTCCTGTTACACAAAGAAATATTTTTTTTTTAAAAAAGAAAGAAAATCCCTGTTAAATGATTCAAAATAAACGCATTCAGACGTAATGGAACTTGACACCTCATGGCATGAATGTCATGTTCTCATTCAACGTATGAATCTCATACTCTGATAAACTTATTACTCTCTTGTTCTCATTTCACTGTTACACCTTTGCCCCGCCCCCAGTTTATTGCGCTGTACAAGGAAGGTTGCACATTATTACAAGTACCACATAGTTCAACGTCAGGCATCAAGAGCGCTTTAGTGAACCTACGGGTATACCCACCATGGGGTTGCTGTTTTTCATATCAGTTGCGACCTCAATATAATATGTGTGTGGAAGGGAGCATAAGGGAGTTCAAGATTCAGGCCCAAATAACAGTTTGGTCAAATATGAATCATTTATCACATACGGAATAACTCTTCAGCTCATACATTTAGATGAGACTTATTTAATTAAATTACATACTTGCCGAACATCTATTTTGAGCTTCTTTTGTGCCAGACAAAATAAGTTTATGTTTAAATTTTATAACTGACATCCAATAATCATATGATCGTGGTACAGGGTCCTTGGCTCTGAATAAAAGGCTCAATAGAAAAATGGTTACCTGCGAAATAAGATATTTTAGGAGAGATGCTGGTAAACCAAGATGGTTCTACGTTAGGAAACAGGAAATGAGAGGAATGGGTGGTGCCATCCCAGTCAGTCAGTTTATGGTTGGTGCCCTCCCAGTCATTCAGTTTATGGTCGGTGCCCTCCCAGTCAGTCAGTTTATGGTGGGTGCCATCCTAGTCAGTCAGTTTATGGTTGGTGCCCTCCCAGTCAGTCAGTTTATGGTTGGTGCCATCCCAGTCAGTCAATTTAGGGTTGGCGTCATCCCAGTCATATAGTTTATGGTTGGTGCCATCCCAGTCAGTCAATTTATGGTTGGCGTCATCCCAGTCAGTCAGTTTATGGTTGGCGCCATCCCAGTCAGTCAGATTATTGTTGGTGCCATCCCAGTCAGTTAGTTTATGGTTGATGCCCTCCCAGTCAAAGTCAATCAGTTTATGGTTGGCGCCATCCCAGTCATATAGTTTATGGTTGGTGCCATCCCATTCAGTCAGTTTATGGTTGGTACCCTCTCAGTCAGTCAGTTTATGGTTTGCGTCATCCCAGTCAGTCAGTTCATGGTTTAACAATGCTTTACTTGTTTTTGACACATGGTGACAATGTCTTTCAAACAACCTGCATTGTAAGCAGACGATGGCATAAAGTTAGTACAATGGAAGGCAATTGAATGCAATGTCACAGGCACTCATTACAATGGCAGGCACTCAGTACAGACGCAGGAACTGTGGTTTCAGGAATGTGACCTGAAACGAACAGAGCCCCGAAATTCAATATTTAAAAGTGCTATTATAAATCTGGCCTTGTATAGAAGAAAGTAAAAATTGTAATACTTCTTCGGCGAAATGTTTTTGACTAAGTGTTCACTTGCAACGCTTTATGAGCTTTTCATCCCAATACAAACCCGAGTATATCGATTAGTAACAAATGTGTTTTAATATTGAAAGAAATCTTGACCCAACGCAGTGCACGCAGCTTAATTTGTTTGTTTTTTTCTTTCGCATGTCAAATGGAGTTTTCCCATATTTTTTACAAATAGAATTTGTTGAGGAGAATGCCGAGACCTAGTAAAAAGCGATCCGTGGTTGAAACTTAAGAGAGGGGAGCAGAGCCTCGGATGAGGACAGGCCATTGCGCGACGCGCTGCTACCTCCGTGAGTTCGATGACAGAAGGGATCCCAGCTGCAGATTCTCTGGCCAGGCCGACGATACGGTGTCTCACCTGGTGGTTGACTGCCCCGGGTATGGAAAGGGGAAGGGGGTGGAGGGTCAGGACTCAGAGACCTGCCTTGAAAACATGATTTACGGTGATGTCCACCCCAATACGGCACGCCGCCGAAATATTGACCCGGGCTATAAGAGAGTAATCTCGACCCGTAATAGAGGAAGCAACATCATTAGAATTTGTAAAAAAATATTTAGCCTTGCCTCTAATGGCAACTTTTCATAACTGGCAAAATCACGATGTGCTTACTTTCAAGAATATCTCATCGACTATTTTCTTCTTTAAAACTTATCGAGTTTTAAGTTCTGGGTATACTGATAATTACTGGTAAATTGTGCCCATTATGTGACACGTATTTTCCTTCTTTAGTATCATACATTTAATAATTTATATAAATATCTGAATACCTTTTGTATTATATCACCGGATGTAAAGATACAGTAATCTTCATTAAAATTAGTCCATCACGTCCCCCCCCCCCCCCCCCCCTAGAAATTTTTTTTTTTTTTTTTTTTTTTTTTTTTTTTTTTTTTTTTGCTTTTTAAAAGGTGAAATACATGATTGCGGACTGAACCAATCATCATCATCCATGTCAAACTGTTTTTAATGGTGTTATGAACTATCTTACCTTAAATCTATCGTTTAATTTTAACAAGGATTTCTCATTTCTCGGGATTTTGCAAATCTTTGGAAAACGGGATTAATGATAAAACAAGAAAAGTTTATTTTATTGATCCGATATATGAAAATATTTTTTTTTATTACAATGTACTGTTGCTTTTTTTTTTAAATGAATACATTCAAAATCACACAAGACAGAATTTTACAATTAAGACGTTAATTTTCTTTTGAATTGTTCTAATTTCTGAAGTTTTCAATACCTTTGGATTGGCTAGAGTGTCATATGATTTATTATATATCTAACAAACTATGTAGGAGAGCTGTTTCTGAGCAGAGTTGAACAAGCCGTCCGACCAATTCGTCTTGCCCTGAGACCTTGGCTACATTCACCTGTTTAAATAACGACATGTCTTCCTGTTCTGTGAACACTAAAGGACCGTCCGGTGTAATGCTAATATCGTTAAATGAGTTCATCATGTCATAGTTCACGTTTTCAAAAATTAAGGCAGTAAAAAAGACAATAAAAGTCATCTGAGTCGTTTACACCAAGCTTCAGATCTACTACCTACGAGACACATTCATCCAGGGAACTCTTGGACAATCCCGGGAACAAGTTAATTTGTGATTGTGTCTACCATTTTTCCAGTTAATATATATTGGCTTGTGTTGCTTATGATTGAAAAGGATGAAAGTCTTTGAATTGATATGCTTGAATGTAATTTTTGTAATATTGCGTCTGTTTTTAAATGTGGTAAAATATAGATTGTTTTCATTTCTCTTTTTAAATATGGTTGACTTTGTACCGCGCTTCAAGCTTTTGGGGATGAAGCGTGTTTTTCAAATAAACTTTATTATTATTATTATTTATTAAATATATAATATAGATTATAAACTAAACTAAATTAAACTATACAAGTGTGATTTTTTAAATTTTATTATTGCCTAGTTTTTTATTAATGAAATTTAAAAAAAAAATTAAAAACGGTATAGAACTTGTATTTTCTTTTGTCAAAATGTTAACTGAAGATAGAATTGTGTGCTGGTAAAAACAGGCTTGAGATCCAACTGCTTGCCAGATGGAAGGTTTACACTTACAATTTAAAAAAAAAAATTTGATCAAATTTGCACCGATAAATTTATTTTTTCACCTTTGAAGACAATGTCCCTTACTTGTTTCATGAAAGGTGTACTTGTGTCATGTGCCCTCCAAAGTTGTACTTATAGCATGCGTGTCCTGCAAAGATGTACTT
The DNA here is from genome assembly GCA_964033795.1 of Lymnaea stagnalis. Classification (NCBI taxonomy): domain Eukaryota; kingdom Metazoa; phylum Mollusca; class Gastropoda; family Lymnaeidae; genus Lymnaea; species Lymnaea stagnalis. The sequence goes on along the minus strand of CAXITT010000133.1, from coordinate 1,266,959 downwards.
GTTGCATGTGTGCCCTTTAAAAGCACTTTTGAGAAAACCAACTTCACGGGGCGAATAAAGGCGCTGACCTTTGTTGACCCATGCCGTAGGCAGTGGCGTTAAATTCCTTTCAAATGTTTCTAACAAGACTAAATAAAACGCGTTTTTTTTTAAAAAATACATATATTTTTTCTTTTTACATTTAAATCACACAACTACAGTGCTTTGTACCTCCATGGCCAGTAGCCATTGTCTTGTTTACATTTAAAGAAAAAAAATCATGCGTACCTCATGCCACCGCTGCTATGTATAAAGAATACCTCAATTTATTTCTTCATATTTCTCAATGGATCATATTAACTGGTCATCTTACCCAGCAAAGGATCAAATTCAATACAAGATGGAGCTTTAGAATTTGAGCGCACTTCAAACTGAAAAATAACCTATTCAAACACCTCATTGTTAACACACATCATATGAAATGGGATGCAACTATTCGGGTTGTATTTCCATTAAAAGAATAATACCCGCGTGTCTGCTACTTTGTGTTGTACTCGTTTTATAAATGGGATTTTAGTTGTTGTTGTTAAGTCACACAAAGCCTTACAAAAATATAAAAATGGGCAGTACTGAGAGCAGACGTTAAAGTCTCTACAATCGCGAGACGAAAATAAACTAAAATTGACCATGTCGGCTGAGGAATGTATGAAATGAACTAGCTCTACTGGCGTTCGAATGTGTTTTAAAGAATATAATTCTTTTTAAGTTTTTTTTCTTTAGTGTATACATCATGAATTTTTGAGGGGGGAAAAAATAAACACGTGAGGGGGGAAAAAAAGGTAAAGAAATGAACATGAATTCAACTGAAAATTGAAGGGCAAAAAATGAACATATTTTTAAACACCATGCTTTCTAGTTAATAGGAATTGATTTAAAATACCTATAATTTATTAATAGACTTATTTATTTATCATACTTAATTGTTTGAAAAAACAACAGCAGCGTCAACAAGGTACAGAGCTTTCAACAATGACGTCATGTGTACACTGTGTTGGCAGACTGTATCTCTCATATCGTCTATTTCTGATAAAAAAAATATGGTGTCCACGTTAGATTCAGATCTAGCTCACAAATGAAACAAAAAAAAAAAAGAATCAAGCACTGGCCCAAAAACACCATATTTTAAAATGGTTGCTCTAATTCAGAGACCTAATTATTATGTCACACATTGTTTGAAAAAACAACAGCAGCGTTAACAAGGTACAGAGCTTTCAACAATGACGTCATTTGTACAATGTGTTGGCAGACTGTATCTCTCATATCGTCTATTTCTGATAAAAAAAAAATGGTGTCCACGTTAGATTCAGATCTAGCTCACAAATGAAACAAAAAAAAAAAAAAGAATCAAGCACTGGCCCAAAAACACCATATTTTAAAATGGTTGCTCTAATTCAGAGACCTAATTATTATGTCACACAAACTGAAATATCGCTTGTATTTTATTCAATTCCATCCACCCATGCATGGGCTCTGTTTTAAAGTATAGGTGTATAGCTCCAAAAACAAAAACAAATAATAATTTGCAAGCTCGTGCACACCTATTTAATAAAATCGTATCGCAGTCGGGTGAATGGTTTAAGGAAGCATACGGAAATTATACTTAGCTCATGACAGTATGACAGAAAAAAAAATTTAAGGGGCATGGGCCCAAAACAGAATATTGTAAAATGTGTGTGATAATTAAGAAAAATTTAACGGCGTACGCACAAAAAGTCACAAAAGTTTTATTGCAATCGGATAAATGGTACAGGAGCGCATACGGGACATATATACATACATTATTTTTATATGTGTATAAACATAGTTTAGCGAATAAAAGATACCATTTGGGCAAATATACCACCCATCCATCTATCCATATATTCATCTATCTATCTATCTATCCATCTATCCATCCATCCATCCATCCATCCATCCATCCATCCATCCATCCATCCATCCATCCATCCATCCATCCATCCATCCATCCATCCATCCATCCATCCATCCATC
>CAXITT010000133.1:1194388-1263645 GCA_964033795.1 Lymnaea stagnalis | reverse complement strand
TATCTATCTATCTATCTATCTATCTATCTATCTATCTATCTATCTATCTATCTATCTATCTATCTATCTATCTATCTATCTATCTATCTATCTATCTATTTATCTATCTATCTATATATCTATCTCTTTCTCTCTATCTTTTATTTTCTCTTTTTTTCTCTTTCTCTCTCTCCCCCTCTTTAACTCCACTTCATTCTCTCTGGTTCTCTCTCCTTCGCTCTCCATGTGTCTCCCTCTTTGATTGGCTCTCTCTCTACTTCTCTCTCGTTTTCTCTCTCACTTTCTCTCTCACTTTTTTCTCTCTTTATTTTTATCTCTATTTCTAACTAAATATTTCTCTCTCTCTCTCTCTTTCTTTCTCTATTTCCCTTTCATTTTCACTTTCGATCTCTCCTTTTCTCTCTCTATTTCTCTCTTTTTTTATCCCTCCATTTCTCTCTCTCTCTGTTTCTTTCTCGTTCTGTCCATACTCTCTCTATTTATCGCTGTCGTTTTATTAAAATCGCTTTCGTTTCTCTTATATCTCTCTCTCTTTTTCTCTCTCTTTCTGTTTGTCTCTCTAGTTCTCTCTTTTTCTATCTTTTCCGATCTCTCTCTCTCTCTCTCTTTATCTCTGTCTCTTTCTCCCTCTTTCTCTTTCTTTCTCCCTCTCTCTCATTCTCTCTTTCTCTCTTGATTTTCCTCTTTCTCTCTCTCTCTCTCTCTGTCTTTCTCTCGTTTTTTTCTCGTTCTAACTATCGATTTCTCTTTTTCTTTCTCTGACTGTCTCTTTCTTTACCTCTTTCTTTCTCTCTCTTTCCGTCTTATTCTCTTTCTGTTTTTTTTTCTCTCTCTCTCTCTATTTCTATCATTCTCTCTCTCTTCCTCATACACATAATATATGTATATGTTTCGTTCCGTGGCATATTGTGGATAGATTTTAAACATTCTTGTCAGTCTCCGATGTGATAGAAATGTTTACAAACCAAAATGGAATGCTTTATCGGGAAACTTTAATCAACATAAGTATTGTCAATTGTGTATTTTGACAAAAAAATGTTTACATACGAAGTTGTAGGAAAGTAGCTCGAGGATGGGGCATTTTGATATCAATATCTCCAAAACCAGACTTGAAATGTTCAATATCAACATTCTTTTTCATAAAATTTTGCATGGGCGTGGAAGAAAGATAATAAAATATCTGCACAGCATCGCAAAAAAAACCAAAACATTTCAGTGGGAGGGAACAGGCTCTTAACCCTTTTATGCTGATGTCAGTTCTTTTCAGTCCAATTATATTACCATCACTAAAAAGATATCAAAATTGTTCATTCAGGGGCGAGCAAAATTCTTTGCGTTGGCGTACCCAGGGGCGTTACCTTCAACGGGACGCTTTTATAAATATGGAGAAAAAAACTAAATAAAATATTTTTGTGTGTGTGTGTGTGTTTATGTGTGTGTGTGTGTGTATCAATACTATTCATGATAAACATATTCACATCATATCACGTGTTTTTACCCTATTTGAAAAACATGATCATTGTGTAGTTTATAGACGAGATGAAAAAAAAAAGATGTGTTGTCATATTATTTAAGGAATATAATAAAGTCTAAAAACCTACCGGTAATGATTTTAGAAACGTACCCATTTACACACTCACTTTGAAAAAAAAATGAAACATAAAATGTATTGACTGATCGCTAAATCTTCCTTTTGATGGCGTTAAACTGTCTCGCAATTGTTTTTAAAATTGAAATTCGTTTGAGTTAAAGATGTAAAAAGTATGTTTTACATGCTGAGAATTCTCAATAGCAGATAGAAACTAGCGCAATAGTTTGTACCTACCGTCATTACCAGGACTACATTGGATCTATAGATAGTGGCCGAGGCTGTCATGATCGGCATTGTAAGCTATTTGATGAAATGTCAATAGCCACTCCATTGTCTTGCCAATGGATGCCTTAATACATATATATATATATATTTGAAATGTTTCTCTATAACCAAGAACATGTCGCAAGAATATCCCCATAACCTACCAGCAGATCGTGTAGTTAGCCCAAATGCCGAGTTGGGTCCATATCTTTAAGTCTTAAGTAAACATTTTCCTCTTTTTGGACCCTAGTGTGTTGATAGAGTTAAAAAATAAATATCTTCAAGCACGTTATTCCTATGCAAAATAAGCCAAGTTCTTGCTCAGCCCGGGCATCAAGTTATACGCCATGTCACAAATATCAAGAATACTGCACACTTGCTACGCCCCTACATTTCAGTAGTCAAGCCGCCTATGTATATCATGCTGCATAGCAAGCCACCAAACAGAGTTGAGATAAAATTCCAATCACTCCGGACAAAGTCTTTTTTGTAAACGTTATTCAAACATTATTTTGTCCATTATGGATGGGTTGAAAAGGATCCAATTCGATAGCCTAATAAACGGATTCTATCTTCTATTCAAACGAAAATTAAATTCTTTGACCGTAGATCCATTTAACTGCATTGTCCGGAGTCCTAAAAGATATATAAGATAGGGATTCGGCTGTGTCAAGCTGCAAACGCACTTCATCATGTCGGCCTGGGTAGGTACAAACGTCAATATCTTTACTGTGCTATGGAGGTGAATTATGCAGCACTGTTTTTATATCTTTTATCACTAACACAAATTTAATTTTAAAATATCAAGTTAACCATACAACATCAATTCTATTTCTGTTGAAATTTAACAAAATATAGTATACAATACATAGAAGTTTCATGGTGTATTCTGTGGAACAAACCGTTTGTTTTGTTCTCAGATCATCATTCCAATCGTAGCCCTGATCTGCATAACAGACGTGCGAGCAGGAAAAGACAGTCGTGAGTAAAAGGATGAGTCTAATTTTGTAGACGATAGATAACATTAAGTGTACAGTAGCATCTGGGGAAAAAATTAATAAAGACAAAATAAAAGTGGAGACATAGGAAGTGGAAAGAACTATAATGTACGCAGTAGAAACATTGAAAGAGTACGCACTAGAAAAAAGATAAGGGCAAAAGAAATAAAAGAAGGGTAGGTAGTAAAAAATATCAATAGGGTAGGCTGGTAGAAAGAAGAGGAGATTAAGTAGTAGAAATATAAATAAAGTATTAAAAACGCCATTAGAGTAGTAGTAGAAAAATCAACCGATTAGGTAGTAGAAATAACAATAGAATAGCCATTAGAAACACCAAAAGTGTGGGTAGTAGAAACACATGCACGGTACGCAGTAGAGACAACAATGGGTTGGGGAGTTGAAACACCAATACAGTAAGTAGTAGAAACACGCCGAAGGCAGACAGTAGAAATAAAAAGAGGGTAAACAGTAGAAACTACAAGAGGGTAAACGGTAGAAACAACAAGAGGGTAGACAGTAGAAACAACAAGAGGGTAGACAGTAGAAACAGCAAGAAGGTAGACAGTAGAAACAACAAGAGTGAAGACAGTAGAAACAACAAGAGGGTAAACAGTAGAAACAACAAGAGGGTATACAGTAGAAACAACAAGAGGGTAGACAGTAGAAACAGCAACAGGGTAGACAGTAGAAACCGCAAGAGGGTAGACAGTAGAAACAACAAGAGGGTAGACAGTAAAAACAACAAGAGGGTAAACAGTAGAAACAACAAGAGGGTAGACAGTAGAAACAACAAGAGGGTAGGTGGTAGAAACACAAAGAGGGATGTTGGTAGAAACACCAAGATGGTACGTAGAGGAAACACCAAGATGGTACGCATTAGAAACACAATTTGGGTACGTACTAGTAAAACCAAGAGAGTACGTAGTAGAAACATAAAGAGGTTTAGCAGGATAAACACCAAGAATGTATGTAGTAGAAACACCATGAGGCAAGATAGTTGATGTAAGTCTTTTTTTTGTTGATACACATTTTTACGATATCTTAGATTAATTTTTGATATAGTTGGGTCATGGGGAAAAAGACTTTTGTTTATTTCATTTTAAATGTATTCTATTTATGTGAGATTCCCATGACTATAAGACATTGAACATGAATTAGTTTATGTTCACAGTTCCTGTAATTCACTTAACCAAAGTTTTAAAATACATATTTGTATAACGTTAATAAGCTGCTCTATGTCTGGCGTAATTTTTTTGGCTTTTCAAATACAAATAAAAATCAAGCCTTGCACTGTATTGAAACAATCATGTTTAAAATGATTACAGTTATAAAGAAAAATGCCATAATCTTACTATTTTAAACTGAAATATTTCTACATAAACTAATTCAAATTTCATTTTTATAACGACACATCACGCTTGCTAATAAATATATTACAATTTTTGTCTTACATTTCTAGCCTCGAAAGTGTGTATCAAGAAAAGAATTGGAACCTTTGCCAAAGACGATGACTGTAGCAAGTATTTCAAATGTAAGGGCGTTAAGCCTGACTATTACTCATGCTACAGTGGACAATTGTTTGACGCAGACGTAAGTTTAATACTTTCATTAAACTAATTATTTTATTTCTGTACATTTTTGTACGTACCTGTAAAGTCCTCTTATATTTGCAACTTATTTTATTGATTGTGTGCTATTAAGTTAAATAAATAGTTAGACAAGGTATTTGGAAGCTTGTAATATCACGACAGGGCAACAAAGTGGAGAGTTTCGGCGAAGAGCCTTCTTCGACAGACAGCGCATAGGAATAAACCACGGGAGATAGAAAGTAGTTTAAAAACGTTATGTGTTTGGAGTTCGCTATTAATGTTATTACTGGAAACTTCGCTCTACTCTGAGATTCACCCAACTCATGAAGTGTGCTCCCTAAACTAAAACTCTAGTAAAACTAATTTTTTTTTTTAAAAACAAACCAACAGAAGATTATAATGATATGCGTCGTGTGACTCAATGCAGCGCCGTATCGCAACTCATCCACTTGCGTCCTCCGACTCTGCATGTGAACACTACAAAGTTAGTGATGAACTTTAACACAATTGCATCCCATTCCAGTCGGCACTTCATCACCTCATGGTATGCCACTGAAACTAACTCCCCTGGGCCCCGGTTTCAGCCCCAGAATGAGCTAGTTAAGCTACCGTGACATTTATTTTATGTTAAAATCTAAAGTTTCATTTCTTAAGTATATTTTCATCCCCATAAAAATATACCTACAATTTCTCCACGCCACTAAAGCGTGTTTTCAGATGCCGGTTTTAATACACATTCCTAGAATCGTTCAAAAATGCGTTCCGAATTTAGCATGCTTACATTTTGAGATATTTTCCATTTACATGAATCACAACCAGCCTTTCACATGGATATTTTGACTTATCGAAGTTTCATTGATTTTATAACCGCGTCTGACAGCACAGATATAGCCATTTTCATTGTTTCTATAGTATAGTAGTTACTATCCTAGTGTCTCATTTTTATTTACTTAGTTTACATGTTTTTAATAATTGTAAAGCCCTTAGAGCTTTATGGTAAGCCATATATAAAAATGCCTAAATAAATAAATAAATAAATAAAGCATTTCCGCTTTTTTGAAAGTACAATTAATATAAATAATTGATTGCTTTTTAAATTGTTATAAAAACACACCAAATTTTAACTTTGCATTTTTATATTTGATAGTTTTTTGTTTTTTTTACTGAAGTTCAGTTCCAATAATATACTTTAATCCAATTTATTAAATAATAAAAACTTAACGTTAGAAAATTCTTTTAATTAGAAAATGTCGTTTAAGTTAATTTGTTCAGCGTAACCTCATAGACAAATAGCAATCACTAATTAACTCACCGTTCATCCAAAACAGAACAAACCATATAAAGTTGCAATTGGTTCATGTTGATATATTTTTCTAAAGACCAAATTGTGTGACAGATTTGAAATTTGGTAAAGTAAAAACTATAGTAACCATAATATTACAATAAAGGGAATTGTGAGTTGAATTGTATTATTTTTAGAAAATATAAAAACATGTGTGCGAAAGGGGATCTGTTAAATAATTAGTGTTCTTAGATGCATTTTATCTAGGGGATTTAAATAGCCTGTGTACATGTTTACATGGAGGGCAGTACACGTTTACGTGGAGGGCAGTGCATGTTTACATGGAGGGCAGTGCATGTTTACATGGAGGACAGTGCATGTTTACGTGGAGGGCAGTGCATGTTTACGTGGAGGGCAGTGAATGTTTACGTGGAGGGCAGTACATATTTACGTGGAGGGCAGTGCATGTTTACGTGGAGGGCAGTGCATGTTTATAAGGAGGGCAGTACATGTTTACGTGGAGGGCAGTGCATGTTTATAAAGAGGGCAGTACATGTTTACGTGGAGGGCAGTACATGTTTACGTGGAGGGCAGTGCATGTTTACTTGGAGGACAGCATCTTTCAAGCCAATGGTATAACAGTCAGGAAAAAAGATGTGTCACATTCCCTTATAAAAAAATTAATATATGTTATACCATTTGAAAAAAATATAGCTGAATGGCGTTGACAATAAAGTGGGCACATTTCCATATGTATATTCCTACCTCAAAAAAACATACCTAACAAAAACATTCTATATCTGTGAAAATTAAATCTAAAAAAAAATAAAACAATAATTTGTTTTCATTGATAGTTAATTGGCATGACTAAAGATTGGTTAAGATTTTCTTTCAAAATATCATCCATCCATCCCTGTGGCGCTACAGCCCATGTAGGGCTTTGACCTGCTTCAACACTTCCTTCCACTCTGACCAAATGCCTTTCTTTTCCATGCTTGGACATTCAGCTGTTGTAGATCTTTTTCCACAGGATCCATCCATTTACGTCTAGGTCTGACTTTGAGCCTTTTTCCTCTGGGGTATTGGTGATGTACCCTCTTCGTTCCTCTGTCATTTGGCATTCTCTCTAAGTGTCATGCCCAGCGTAGCTTGCCTCTTTTTATTTCTGCTACTATCGTGGGATCCTGATATAGACTGTACAATTCCTGGTTGGTTCGTATTCTCCATCCATATTCATCCTTTGTTTGTCCATATATTTTCCTGAGAACTTTCCTCTCCCATGTGCTTAATAGGTTTTCTGCTGTTTTTGTTAGGGTCCAAGTTTCACTTGCATATTTCACAACTGGTGTGATCCAAGTTTTATAAATAGTTTTCTTTGTTTCTGTTGTAATGTTTTTACTTTTGAGAATTTTCTGACTACTGAAGTAGGCTATGCTCTGTTTCAGACTGATATTCTTTCTTTTATTTCTGTTAGTAATTCGTTTCTTTCATTTAATAAAGATCCTAGGTATTTGAATTGATTTACTTTTTCAATATTCTGGTTTCTAATTTTAATTGCTTCATCTGTTTGTTCTTCTCCTATCATGGTCATGTATTTTGTTTTTTGGTTGTTAACTTCCAGCCCTTCTTGTAGAGATGCGTCCTCTAATTCAATGAATGATTTTAATATGTCTTTAATACTTTTCCCTAGCAGTGCTATGTCATCAGCATATGCAAGATACTGAAGTGGTTGGTTGTAGAGTGTGCCCGTTGGTTGTGGGTCTTGAGTTTCCCTTAGAGAGTATACTGTTATCGTTCCTCAAGTGTCAATGTGTATGTTTCTCATAACTATCTCTCATGTTAGGTTAAAAGCATACAAGACAGTGAGCCTCCCTGTCTTAGGCTTCTTCTTATCTGAAATTCCCTTGAATATTCTCACTGAATTTTGATTTTGCTTTTTTGAGTTGTTTAGTGTTACATGTATTAGTTTTGTCAGTTTGTTGGGTATACCAAACTCCTGCAGAGTCTCACATAGATATTTTATAGATATTTTCATTTGATACTGTCATGGGCCATTTCATAGTCCACATAGAGTTGATGTAATGGTATATTATATTCATAGCATGTCTCTAATAGGCTTCTGATGGTAAAAATCTGATCAGTCGTTGATCTGTAGGCCTGAATCCACATTGGTAATCACCTAGTATTTCTTCAGTTTAAGATTGTAGTCTTTTGGCAATAAGATTCGTCAGTATTTTGTATGTAACATTTAATTGGGAGATTCCTCTGTAGTTTGTGCACTGAAGTTTGGAGCCTTTCTTGTGTATTGGGGTTATTAATGCTGTTTCCCCATTCTGTCGGGATTTTCTCTTCTTGCCAAATTTTAGTTATAAGCGTATGTATCTAAGTGTGTAGTTCTTATCCTCCATATTTAATTTTAATATTTCAAAATAAGAAAACATATATTTGTTTTCACTTGACGAAGAATAAAGTTGGTGTGAATTGTTATTAGGTCAATACGTTTGCTTTAAAAAAAACAACAACTCAATGCTGTAACAGACGAGAAAAATGGGCTCAGAGATTCTATATTAAATAACAAGAATTCTTTGTTTTCCGATAAAAATATTATAAGAAACAAATCAAACATTTAGTTAAATTTTTAAGGAATATACCAATATATCGAATTCCATTAATGTAATATATATATATATATATATATATATATATATATATATATATATATATATATAAAAAAAATATATATATTTTTTTTTATATATAAATTTATTTTTATTATATATATATATATATATATATATATATATATATATATATATATATATATATTAAAATGGTATCTATATTTTTCTTTTAATGTAAGGTCATGTTGTTAAAATATATAGAGAACAACTAATGAGGAGCTCTGGGGCACGAAAAGAGGGAGGGTATTCATGAAACGTATGGCAGATAAATACGTGTCAAAACTTAATGGTGTTAGAAAAGTTACCATCATTAAGCAGGCACTTGATGCTGCCCTCTCGGATGCCACACATCCACGCAATGTTATTTGTATGCCATTCTGTTTTTACTGCTGTTTGTTTGCTGATAAATATTTCTTTGCAGAGACGTTCGTTGTTTCGTTGCGTCCCTTTTTCAGGTTTTCCATGCTTTGTTTCAATTGTTTTATTATTTTTTTTCCTATTCTTTGTTTTATCAATATTCTCCCTTTTAAAAAAAGAAGGAATTGTGATGCGTTTTCGCCATAACCTGTAGAAAAAAAAATATCTCAAAATGGCTACCATTCTTATCCCAATAAAATAATGCATGAAAAGGAGTTCTATAAAATAACATAATTTTTAGCGGTTGTTTAAAGTTGTTGTAAAATGCATTTTTGCGTAACACGTACTTAAGTGTTTTCAAATCACTATCACATGAACAAAAAAATTGAATGTTTGAAAGCAAAACGTTGTGTTAACATTAAGTAAATACACTCTCATAAAATTCGTTCTACAATAAAATGACCTATGTTAAACGTTCTGTTTAGAGGCGCGACGCCAATCAATTGATCACATATGATATTGTAGTAAGTTATTTGATGATATTTTTGTAAGTTATTTCTAAATTTTTTAATATTTTAAGATTGAAGATTTTTTTTGCGAGAATGATTTTAACCGAAAATCTCAAGTTACCATCTTTTGAAGCATTACCATCACAAATTTAGCCGCGTTGCATATAGTTGTTTGATGTTTATTTTAACATTTGAATTTAGATAGTACTTTTAGTGACTTAGAGTGTACGTGAGGTCACAGAAAATCTGACCATGCACATGTTACTTATAGGTCAAAAAGAGAAGAAGTAATTATTTGTTTACCATATAAGTCCAATCATATCAAAACTAAAATTGAAATTGCCAACAAGATGTTTTGATTTTGGAAATGTTTGATTAAAAAGCTATCCTACCCAATACTATTACACGTCCGATAACTAACAACAACACATTTATGAATTCTATTTATAAAGCTAACTTTACTTTTTATTTACATGAAACACTAAAATTGAAATCAAATTATTCATGAAATAATTAACCCCAATAGCTGCATATCATGTCATCGTAACGAAAGGATGTAAACACCAACAAATTATACATACATGACATTATCACAGACTGAACAATTATTCACAACAACCGATTACAACACAGATTTCAAATAAATACCATTTATTACGACTAGTAAATTATATGACATTATAAAAGACATTACTAGACATAAATGTTTTTATTTTTGCCTAAAAAAAAATAATAATTTGAAAGGTAATTTTTTTCTTCTCTCTCTTGCTAAGTCTAAGATGTGTATCTCAGCCTCGCATGTTAAATGTGGCGACCGGAAAATCCCGTACGCCCAAGGGGTAAATTCAAGGAAAACCACTAATGCAGAAACTCCGGCTATATCTATACTTAAAGGTAAATCTAGCAACAAGACTCTTACATCTACCCAAAAAAAGTACTAAAAAGGGTACATTAACAATCAGCACATTTTAAGAAATACTTTACTATGGTAAACCGGGTTTTCCTTAAAACGAAAAGAAAACTAACAGGAATATGATATACACACGTGATCTCTCAGGCAAAGAAATCAAGGGATGGAAGGGATCAATTAATCTGACAGTTTGTTTGAAGGGCTGACACTAAAGATACTAAAGATGATTAATAATTATTGATAAAGGTAGTGGGATGATGATTTGTTTTGTTTTTTTGCCGCAAACAATCAAAAATTAATATATACGATTTAACTGAGAAAGCAAATCTTCCCTTACGGTGGATGAGTCTACATTACAGTATATGTAATCTATTATTGCAGTATTTGTAATCAACCATTACATTTTTATGTAGTTTACCTTTACAATATATTTAATCGATTATTACGTTATATGTAGTCTTCGTTACAGTATATGCAATTATATAATTACAGTATATGTAATCTACTATTACATTATATGTACTCTACCTTTAGAGTATATGTAATCTACCATTACAGTACATGGAATCTATAGCTATATTATTTTTTTTAAACCTTACAATAATGTAAAATATACTTTAAAGTATATGTAATCAATCATTACAGTATGTGTAACAAACTAGTATAGTATATTTACACTACATTACAGTATTATTACAGTATATAATTTCTACATTTCAGTATATGTTAATAACAGTACAGTATGTGTAGCTTACCATTAGAGTGTATGCAATCTAAATTGTTTACTAATACAGTATATGTAATCTACATTACAGAGTATTTAATCCCTATTAAAGTAAATATGATTTACCACTAAAATATATGTAATCTATCATTACAGATTATGTAATCTACTTTAGAGTATATATAATCTTTATGATGATAAATCAAAATGAATATGACAAATGGATAAATTGAATAAACCTAGGGCTCCAAATTTTATTTTGAAAAAAAATAATAAGTTACATAATTATTACCATTCCATTAGTTTTTCTTTTAAAAAAATGTTGACATTTGTCTAGGTCTAAATGACATTTAAATTTTGGATATGAAGGACAAGTCGGTCATGATGTAGCTGTGAGCATGTTTCTCAGAGTATTAGCCAATTAACATACGATGACAGCTAGACGTCCAGCAATAATGAATGTTGGATCGCTTGCTTAGAGACAGGCAGTCAGACTTCTGGTAGATGGCCGAAAGTCTCAACGACTTCCAGCCGAAACAGAAATTAAACTGAAGGCTATCTTTTATTTTTCGGCAAAAGCTGAAATTAAACGAAAATGTAACTTTCCTGCGAAACTAGGTCAAACGTGATTAAATGGCAACTTTCGGTGCCGAAACCGAAGCCGAGGCCAAAATTCGGTCATTCTCTCGTCTATATCACAGTATATTTAATCTACTATTAGAGTATGATTAATCTATTATTACAGTGTATGTAGGCTAACATTTAAGTATGTGTAGTCTAATGTATTTAATCTATCACAGAAGCATAGGTGTTCCACTGTGTGAGTATATGTCATATATCATTAAATTATATGCAATCTACCATTACAGTATTAGTACTCTACAATTACGATGAATGTAATCTACCCTTACTGTACATGTAGTCTAAATTACAAACTATGTAATCTACCATTACAATATATGTAATCTACCATTAGAGTGCATGTAATCTATCATTACCGTAGAAGAAGAAACACTGCCTAGTGTCCCGAATGCTGAATCTACAGCTCCCAGTGGAGATTTGGAAAACCTTGCACCTGAAGGTTCGGAAAACGTTGCACCTGAAGGTTCGGAAACCGTTGCACCTGAAGGTAAGTCTAGCACTAAGACTATTAAGTGTGCTCCAAAAGGTAGAAAAATCATCTCACTAACAATCAGTGCATTTTTAGATACTACATTTTTAGATACTACATTTTTAGATACTACATTTTTAGATACTACATTTTTAGATAATACATTTTTAGATACTACATATTTTTAGATACTACATTTTTAGATACTACATTTTTAGATACTACATTTTTAGATACTACATTTTTAGATACTACATATTTTTAGATACTACATTTTTAGATACTACATTTTTAGATACTACATTTTTAGATACTACATTTTTAGATACTACATTTTTAGATACTACATTTTCAGATACTACATTTTTAGATACTACATTTTTAGATACTACATTTTTAGATACTACATTTTTAGATACTACATTTTTAGATACTACATTTTTAGATACTACATTTTTAGATACTACATTTTTAGATACTACATTTTCAGATACTACATTTTCAGATACTACATTTTTAGATACTACATTTTTAGATACTACATTTTTAGATACTACATTTTTAGATACTACATTTTTAGATACTACATTTTTAGATACTACATTTTTAGATACTACATTTTGGTAGACTGGTTTTCCCTTAAGCAAACAGAGCTCACGAATACTGCCATCACGTCTTCCACCACGCAAACAGAACTGAAACAACGGATTTAAGCGGTTAATTCATTTATCTGACATCTCATTCACACCGATGTACTTGAGGGTATACGTTTTGCCCTGTCTTAGTGTCACCCCTTAAAACTGTATAGTCTCCAGACGATCGATGTTACATTTAAAGTGCAAGAATGGTTTTGAGCACACCTATAACTTTAGATTTGCAGCATTCAACACTTAAGCGTTAGTAATATAGGTTTCACTTTACCTCGGAGCCATCGTGTTGGCCCCTTAACCACTGAATCTGAATGGGGCCTCCGATATTTTAGGAGCTTTTAGTTGTGGTGTGGACCCTTTTTAAATTAATTTGAATGTAAGGCAGTGGAGCAACAAAAATGAAAAGTTGCAGAGGTCCTCGCAAAGTCAATCGACGGGCCTGCTTGACCTAGTTTTGCAATACACATTATTTTTTAGATTACTAAATTACATTGTTGTTTTATCTTTTGTAATCCAATTTTTGAGATAAACTTATTAGTAACTAAATGGTTTTTAAAACTCAAAAAAGATTTACATCAGAAAAAGCTCTGGAAACATTAATTTAAATGTTGAACGCAATGTTAAAAAAAAAAAAAATTATAATATATATAGTTTCCAAGTATTTTTGTTTAAAGAGTACAAAGCAGAGACAAAAAGATTACGAAGTAGAGACCACAATATTACGAATTAGTGACCTAAAGAGCAGGGCCGTCTTAGCAACATTGGAGGCCATGGGCACAACAATGCATTGGCTCCCCTAGCAACACACATACCTGGACCATGAGAAAGGGGCGAATGGGGCACTAGCTTAAAGCTAATCTCAAACCATGGGTGGGGGGGGGGAGGGGACATCCCCAGCTCCTGACTAACTCACCAAGAGGTATTAAAAATTTAAAATAAAATAAACTTTCAATAAAAATCAACTTCGTTGAGTTCAATTTCTTGATACAGAAAACACAATCATTCAAAAACAATAATAGTTTTAAAACATTTGTAGAAATGAGCTATACATAATGACAGATGATGATAAATTATCATTATTGAAGGATAGAATTGATAAATATAATAGATTATTTAAAATAAATCAACATAAAAGGTTGAATATTTTTTGTTGTTGCTGAGAATTGTTGTATAATTGGTTTAAAGTCAATATTCTTAAGAATGTCATTGTCCCAGCACATAACTTAAAGCCATTTCAAATAATTTTGTTCCATGTACTGCAAAGCTGATTCCTACCTTATTATTTTTCAATTCATATCTTGGTAAAGTAAAGCTTGGTGACAAAAGTTCTTGCCTTTTAAAAGTTTTAAAATTGTCCAACTTTGATTCGCATTTAAAATATTAATTTTGGAATATGCTGATATATATATATCGTGGTTTAAAATTGGGAATTAAAAATCAAATTAAATTGTCAAAATCTTTCAATATTCATTAAAAAATGCAAAGCATGATGCCTCTATAACAGTAAGTCTCCGAGAAACGTGGGGCCCCCTACAATCGCGGGGACATGGGCCATTGCCCACTGGGTCCATGCCTTAAGAGGCACTGCTAATGAGTACGAAGTTGAGATCTAAAGAGTACAAAGAAGAGACAAAATGTGTACGAAATAAAGACAAAAAAGAGTACGATGTAGAGAGCAAAAGAGTGAGAAATAAAAAAAATTAAAAAATTTTGAAAGATCTACACATTTTAAGCATTTTCAAAACTTGTTACTTTTATAAATCGTTTAAGAAATGGATAATTCTTTAAGAAAACATTGTTTCTTTACAAAGAAAAATCATATATTTATTAATGTATCAATTTATCCGTGGGGAATCGTACAGAAATAAAATATTCATTTCCTAATATTTAATTGATTAAAATGTTTATTTGGAATTTCAAACAACTATAACTTCCTCTAGTTGAATTTAAATTGCCTCTTCCATATACTTTCACACATTTTTTAAAACAAATCCCTATAGTTTAATGTTAAAATGATGATTTCTGAAATTAATTTTGTTGTCTTCAAAAGTAGTACCTAAAGTGGAAAATATTTTTTAAAGACAAAACAAAATAATAATTTCCTTCCGCAATATTAAGAACGCAATAACGAAAACAAGAACAGAAATTTAATTTTTCCCAATAAATTTGATTATGCCTTAGTAATAGTTATAATTAGACAACAATAATATGATCATAAAAAAAGAATATCCAAACTTTCAAATTCCTATGAAGTACCCAAAATAGTTCTTAATTTTTTTATTTAAATATATTTATAATAATAATACTTAAACACATTCTCAAATGATGGCAGATGTATTTTATTCGCATCTTATTTCATTTGATTTTATTGCGGCTAAAAATTATTTTTTTTAAATCCTATCATTGATTTTAAGGTTCCGACAGTTTTTAAATAATGAAAAAAAGGAAGAAGATTACGCCAGCCTCCAAGAAACCAAGACCAAGCACATGCTGGAGTACGCTGATAAGTGGACCGAATCGGGGACGTGACCGAAACGGCATCGTCTGCCACGCGGAATGTTTTTGGCTTTTGCATGTGATTTGATTAAACTTGATTGTCCTTTCTTGTACAAGCAAAAGTAAACTATTTAAATCTACTCTCATTTCAAATTCCTGTTTGGTCTGAAATTAAAATTTTCAAAAAGTAATTTTCTTGTCCATTGTTATATGGTTTGAAGAAAACCTTTTTATTTTCAGAATAATACTTCTCTCGAATTTAGCGAAACGACTTCCTTCTAAAACACGTATATTATAATGTAATCTTTTTAAACGTTGAACATCTGAAGTTATGTTATATTTTATTACCGGATTGCCCCAGATCCATTTACAAACTTTATTATCCATGTTCAACGTCAGAAAACACGATCCACCGCCGAGGTTTTCCAGTGTAAAAATTAAATACGCTTCATTCAGCGCCATATCCCATCATTCTCACCAGACCAACCTCTCATATTGAAATCCCTACTCTCACCAACCATCAAAAACTCTACATATAACTTATATACAATTATAGGGTTCTGGGTGGTAGAGTGGTCTAAACTGAGTCCATCACAAGCTAGAGGACTGGAGTTCAATCCAAAGCAGAAGCTGGGGGGGGGAGGGGGGGGGGGGGGCGCGAGAGACATGTTCACCTTTGATGGCAACATGTCTATCAGAAAGCATAATTTGAAAAGAAAACCCGGAGATGGAGTCCCGTGGGCAGTATGACACTGACACGAAGATGATTCTGATAGCTCCTGTGACTTAGATCACTTTAAGAGCACAGTAAAAGACACAAGACACACGCTAGCTGGCCATCTACTGCATCCTGGCCCAGTTCCTTTCATCATGACTAAGTCTTGAAATTGGATCAAATAGGCAGGGACGAAAGAGGGAGGCTGACGAATTGATCAACACTTCTTCACTTTATTCAACCTACAAGCCAAGAATACTATTTAAGTTGAAAAAGACGAACAATATACTACGATTTACAACAATAAATTAAAATACGGAACAGTACAATATACTTTGAACAGATTACCAGCTCTCTTTGAACTGCGCCACCGTCTAAAAAAGAAAGAACAAAATCACAAGTTACGGTTGTATTTTGTGTATATTTGTGTGTGTATTATCATGAGTTTCTTAGATTATATCTAATCAAAGATACTAAATGTATGCAAACAAATCTTCCAGAAAGATCAAATTTAGAAAAAAGCTCACAAGCCTTCAGTCATATCTGATATAGAAAAATTACCCAAAAGCAGAAAAACTAAATTTGTATTTGAAATGGCACAGAGGACACTACACAGAAGAAAATGTTCTATATAAGAAAAATAGCCAAAGTCTAAACCAAAAGCTTTATGAGACTTTACCCGGAAACCCAAATATTTAATTATTTTAGAAACTATTTCACCCAATACGTCCTGCGAACGTCCTCGTGCAGAGATACTGATCTTTCATCGAGCATCTCCCCAGGTGGCGGACAGGGGAAAGCCCACCAGTTCTGAAGGGTACCGAGGAAATAAAAAAATACCCGGGGCATACCAAAATCCGAACCAACTGCCTTGTAGGAAATAGTAGAATCCACAAAGGCTAGGAAACCTTACCCACAAACTATGCCCCGCTCCCCCCCCCCCAGACGGTTGTGCACATGACTAACAACCCGGCCATTTAAAAAAAATTACGTTACAAAAGCCAATCAGCGTAATAAAATCCGTACTGATACCAATGGAAATCGACCTATTCCTAGATATGGACATGATTTGTGGATTGCGACTTGGAATGCATTAAGGATGTTTAGAGCAGGAGCCTCAGCCAACCTTGTAATTCACTCAGCTTGTGGCATGCCCCAGTGTATTCATTAAGGATAAGCCTATGTTGAGCCCCGCAGTGTACCATTGATCATATCCCCAATTTATCCGTGGGGAATCGTAAAGAAATAAAATATTCATTTCCTAATATTTAATTGATTAAAATGTTTATTTGGAATTTCAAACAACTATAACTTCCTTTAGTTGAATTTAAATTGCCTCTTCCATATACTTTCACACATTTTTTAAAACAAATCCCTATAGTTTAATGTTAAAATGATGATTTCTGAAATTAATTTTGTTGTCTTCAAAAGTAGTACCTAAAGTGGAAAATATTTTTTAAAGACAAAACAAAATAATAATGTCCGTCCAAAATATCCCTAATTGACACTCCTCCACCATATCCCCCGCTAATAAAGAGGAATGTTATTCTATGGCATGTCTTGAGTTCTGATCATGGTGCCAATCAATGAAATGTTAGTCTAGACGTTGTCTAATCAAGTAAAATATTAGTTTAAGGGGCCATTTTGACCCCTTATAAAAGTAAGTGTTTGTCTGGGTTCTGGTTTTGGTGAACAGCAATATTCGAATCTTAAGTTTATTGAAATTTTAAAAAAACAACAAATAATCAACACTAATCGTCAGATTTTATTAACTAAAATTCGATTAATTTAAAAAAAAAAATAAAACTACCGAGGAAAATTGTTTATTTAATAAAGCAATTAACATTGATAACAATCGATTACGTAGATGTTCCAAAGGCAAATAAGTTTGGTATTTAAAAGAACAATTAATTGGATATTGAAGAGACAATTTAATAGATATACAAATATATGCATTATAAAAGAAAATCTTTCTGGGATATTATAAGCATAAGCATATTTGGACATCAAAAAGAAATTTACTTGAATATTAACAGGAAAATATCTAGATAAAAATACACAGTATGCAAAAAATGTTCAAAAAGCATTGATTAGTAAAAAAAAACCCAACAGATTATAATTACTCTTAGTTTCACTATATCACACTAATGTGATAGAAATTAGTTGTTACTTTTGGTTTAAATTTTATCTATGAAAAGTGACACATATTATGATATAAAATGTATATACAATTGACGTTCCACTTGTGATTAAAAATCATGCGTTTTTAAAATGTAACTCAGTGGGAGTTATCTTCACTTTAGTGATCTAGAAAGAAATTGTATGTATTTTACTATTGTACATTAGCAATGACAGAACAAATCAATTTATCATGATTTATATATTCATATGTGCAAAACATCTTTATTGAATATTAATTATTCTCAATTATAAACATTCACATAATTACCGTAAAAAATGGGGCAAAATATATTTACTCCAAAAAGTGTTTTGAAAAACATGAAAAATGACAATGAATTTTTGTTATCAAAGAAACTATATCCCGCTATTTGATTTGAATAATTTCTAAAAGACTCAGTTCTCTAAAAAACATGCAAAGCAGTGTGACAATTGGACGTTATTAGTTATTCTCAGATGCCTTATTTTGTTGTTAAAAATGTCCAGTCAAAACGTTTGTTCTATTGTTCTTCATGCTTTCCTCTGAAATGTGTTTTGAATTTCTTAACATTGACAATCAATTGTTGATTCAAATTTAGTTCATTTTATTTTAAAAATAGAATTTTGTTATATCATTTTTTTTTTCTTCTATATATATTTGTGTTCATTTTATTTGTTCAGTTGTAAGCCACTTACAGCTAATCCATCTGCTGAGCCGCTATGCACTTCAAGGACCCACACTTTCTCTTGATTTAACCTGTAAATAGGCGCTCCACTACTACCTTTGCATGTGGTGAGGTGATATTTGTTTTTATCTGGTTCAGCATACGAACCGATGGAAACTTGTTTTGTATGACCATGGGGATGAGACACCGTGAGAACTAGATCGTTCTTAGGCAAATTTCTATATTTTTCATGCAATTCTTTATGCGTATTAACAAAATCATAAATATTATCCATTAGCTGTTTGACAAGATTCATATCACCGGTTTTACAGATTAACAAACAATTATCTTGCTCAGTGTTAACATATGTAACTTTGGTACATTTCAGTTTGACGACTTCAGAATCTGCATTGTCAAAATTTAAGATGCAAGTCGTGTGTTCAGCTTCACTCTGATCAAAAACAACATGGCTGCTAGTGGCTATTTTAATCTCACCCCATTCCTGACCAAAATCCCGTTTCCTTTCAGAGAAGATTATTTTTCCTGTCGCACGGCAATGTCCTTTCGGAAATTTTGCATTTTTCCCTGGGAATAACTTAGGCCTTCTGGGACTTGAATGGTTAACTTCAATTTTAACAACAAGTTTACCCAGAGCTTTGACGACGGACGCAATGTCCTCCCTTTCATAAGCTTCAGGCAGTGTAGGATAGAAAAGCGAGTCTATGGGGACGTAATCCTTGTGGTTGCCCTTAGTACACTGATAGTTAAGAAAACTCGATGACTCAGCAAACCTGCAGTCTGGCTCATCGTCAGCAAGTTCTGAAAGTGAAAGTCAAATGAGTTGACATTGTCATGATGATATGTGTTGTTTTTTTCAAATCTGTTTATTATAATGTATGCCATTACAATAATGTCCTGTTGGTTTGGGGGGGGGGGCATTTTTTGGTTCTCCCCGTACATTAAAAATGGCTTATGTATGCTTTTTAAAAAAATGGTTTTTGCTATTAAGGGGCGTGTCAAGCCATGGGAGTTCATTAATAGTTATTGTGAACTAGATAATGTTTTTTATTGTGCAAGGTGTCTTTAAGGAGAATTATTATGTATGGAACGCCTTTTCCTTATGTGTTGTTTTTTTCAAATCTGTTTATTATAATGTATGCCATTACAATAATGTCCTGTTGGTTTGGGGGGGGGGGGCATTTTTTGGTTCTCCCCGTACATTAAAAATGGCTTATGTATGCTTTTTAAAAAAATGGTTTTCGCTATTAAGGGGCGTGTCAAGCCATGGGAGTTCATTAATAGTTATTGTGAACTAGATAATGTGTTTTATTGTGCAAGGTGTCTTTAAGGAGAATTATTATGTAATGAACGCCTTTTCCCGCTATTTACTTGGTGTCACATTTTTATGATAATTATGACGTATAGTCTAGTCGGTCTTGGCTTACGTGCTTATTCGTCAGCTTTAGACGAGGGCTGCGGCTATTCGGACCCGGGTCCGAGAAGTTAGAGTTTGGGTTTTATTAAAAATATTTAAAAATTATTGTAGGGTTGTAAGACAAAATTAGGTATCAAATGAAAGAGAATTGAATGGACTATTACAAACATATAGTCAGTTTAACTAAAACAAACTACCACAAAGGACATCCGAATAGCATTTAGTCAAAATAGAAGCGGAAACGAATCGCCGCTATTCGGACCCGGGTCCCTTTAGACTCAATGCCATTCGGATGTCAATTGTGTAATTTTACTTTAGTTAAACTGAAGAATTAAGTTTACAAACATATAGTCTATTCAATTATCTTTCATTTGATACCAAATTTAGTCTCACAACCGAACAATAATATATTTATTTTAAATTTTAATCCCCACCTTTAACTTCTCGGACACGGGTCCGAATAGCCACTTGGTTAGTCGAGACATCCTTGTTAGCGGATTGTTGTGTATTATTCTCTCTTATTGCGAGCAGGGCAATACATGTGTTTCATGAAATGTACATTATGTGTATATATATAAAATTAATGTTTGTATATATATATATGTCCCGTATGTGCTCTTAAATCATTCATACGATTGCGATAAAATTTGGTGAGTTGTTTTCCGCACGCCCGCAAATTTTCTAAAATATTACAACCATTTTACAATATTCCATTTTGGCGACCCTTAATTTCCTGAATTGTCTTTTCTTATACGAGTTCTATAAATATAATTTAAAACAGAGCTACTGCATGGGTGGATGAAATTTTAATTAAATATAAATAACAACATTTCTGTTTGTGTGTGACATAATTTGGTATGTACAACCATTTTACCATGTTCCGGTTTTGGCCGGGGGGGGGGGCACTGAAATTGTTTTTTTTTCTTATATGAGCTGATTTAAATATAATTTCCTTATGAATTCCTTAATAAATCATCCGAATGAGATACATCTTTGGCGAGTTCTTTTGTGAACGCCTGCAAATGTTTCTGAATAAGTGCAAAGATTTTACAATATTCCATTTTGGGCCGCCGACCCTTAATTCAGTTGTTGTTTTTTTTGGGTTATATGAGCTCTAGTCTATATATATTATTTCAATCCATTGCTACAAGTCTGTGGATTCAATTTTCAAAATACATGCTTCTAACATAGACAGCGGTATGTAGCCTGCTCATGCTTCGAAAAGTGTTCTAATTTATCGCTGTGCCCACAAAATGGATGGATCAAACAAAACTTATTGTCTATATAAAACATACTTTAAGTGACATTGTAAAGCATGCCGGGTACTCTCTAATGTTATATATATTTATAGATGAAATTTTTTATTTCTAATTGAAAAGGACTTGCTTTTAATTTGGCGTATGAGGACTTAAGAACCACCTTTAAAAGAATAAGAGGAACGTAAACTAATCAAATATATTGGAATGTGACAGGACGGAAACATTAGCCCTATAACTGTCATAAAGGCCGATGATCGGCCGTTAGCAAAATCGTAATTATATATGCGAATTGCTTTAATGTTTGTTTTTTAAGAGGGAAATCATTCCATATAATGAGTTTTCTTCCTATTTCCGTTACATTCTCAGTCTGTTTATGTGCCTTTATCCGTAACTTGTTTTTTGTGTATTTTTTTTTTGGGGGGGGGGGGGGGGGGGGGNGGGGGGGTTAATCAGGTGGGACATTTTCTCAAATTATTTCACCGCCATAACGTCTCTTGAAATTAAAACATAATTTCTTTATTGGAATCATTTAAAATATATTAAAATGAAAGCAAAGATATGACAGCATAGGCGCTAGCGATGATTTCGAGATAAGAGTCAGATATTGACAATGTTATTGTATTGTCGTATTGCTAGAGACAAATTCGTTTGGGAAAGTGTAGAGATCGAACATGAAAAAGACACAAGTTTGATCCCAAAGATCTACCTCTAAGATATTTTTGTTTGTATATGTTCTGGAGTATTAATTAATAAACAATGGACTTAATAAATTTAAATAAAAAGGAATTTTTGAACTCATGTTGTGCCTCCTCCCAACCCCCCCCCCCCCCCCCCCCTAAAGACACAAGTTTGATTCCAAAGATCTTCCCTTAAGATTTTTTTGTTTGTATATGTTCTGGAATAATAAATTATAAACAAAGGACTTAATAAATTTAAAAAAAAAGGAATTTTTGAACTCATGTTGTGCCCCCCCCCCCCCCCCCCCCCCCCCCCTTGTGTTTTGTATGAGAGAAATTTGATTGTAGTCAATGAAAGAATTCACCAATATCACAATTTTCCATACAAGTAACTATAAATTGTCATTTTCTGAACGAATGTTGCTTCTAGTATATCAAAAAACTTGATTTTATGAAATTTTGAACAATTTATAGAGTATTTAGGGTGTGTTGAATTAAGAAGATGTGGTGTAAAATTTTACCCACTCTGCAAAGGTCAAGGTCAATTTCAACATACAAAATATAAAAACAAATTCTTTTCAAACCATAAAATACCTTTTCTAATTACTCTCAGAAACTTGATACCTGTAAGTTGTAAGGGTCTCTGAATGGATTTACTCTGGCGTTTTCGTAATGTTTGACAAGCATATGAAATTGCTAAAAATGGCTTGACGCCATAGAAATTTTGTTCTTGACATAGCTATAGGGTTAAGGTCCTGCAAGGACACCACTGTTTGTTGTTACGCCCCTATTTCAACGGAACCCTTACCTCAAGCCAAGCACTCAAAATAACGGAATTAATAGATCAGCTTGCATGTTAAATATCTTTATAAAAAAACAACAGTTTTATTGGTATACAAATGCACAAATTCAACAAGTTTTTTTTTTTTTTTAAAGATTGAAATAGAAATTATGCTGAGTAACCATTGAACAGCACGTTATATAACTAAAATAACATAGTGTTATGTTGATGAAGTTGTATGATTATGTCTTGGTTCTATTTACAAAACGTACCAGTTTGCAGAATGTCCATGTCCAGTTCGTATGCCCTCTCCATATTTTCTTGATCAGAGTTTGGCTCAACCTTTGTGGAAATAAAAGATATAAATGATAAGCATAACATTTTTAACTAACAACAATATAAGTATTAAACATATCAACTAACATCGCTATGAATCTTAAACATATCAACTAACATCGCTATGAATCTTAAACATATCAACTAACATCGCTATGAATCTTAAACATATCAACCAACTAACATCGCTATGAATCTTAAACATATCAACTAACATCGCTATGAAACTTAAACATATCAACTAACATAGCTATGAATCTTAAACATATTAACTAACATCGCTATGAATCTTAAACATATCAACTAACATCGCTATGAATCTTAAACATATCAACTAACATCGCTTTGAATCTTAAACATATCACTTAACATCGCTATGAATCTTAAACATATCACTTAACATCGCTATGAATCTTAAACATATCACTTAACATCGCTATGAATCTTAAACATATCACTTAACATCGCTATGAATCTTAAACATATCAACTAACATCGCTATGAATCTTAAACATATCAACTAACATCGCTATGAATCTTATACATATCAACTAACATCGCTATGAATCTTAAACATATCAACTATCTTCGCTATCATGCCAACCAACTGATCTTACTATCGACAACAAACACTTGCACTATCACGCTAACCAACTGACCTTACTCTTGACAGCTATCACTTGCACTATCACGCTAACCAACTGACCTTACTCTTGACAGCTAGCACTTGCACTATCACGCTAACCAACTGACCTTACTCTTGACAGCTAGCACTTGCACTATCACGCTAACCAACTGACCTTACTCTTGAGAGCTAGCACTTGCACTATCACGCTAACCAACTGACCTTACTCTTGACAGCTAGCACTTGCACTATCACGCTAACCAACTGACCTTACTCTTGACAGCTAGCACTTGCACTATCACGTTAATCAACTGACCTTACTCTTGACAGCCAGCACCTGCACTATCACGCTAGCCAACTGACCTTACTCTTGACAGCCAGCACCTGCACTATCACGCTAGCCAACTGACCTTACTCTTTACAGCCAGCACCTGCACTATCACGCTAGCCAACTGACCTTACTCTTGACAGCTAGCACTTGCACTGTCACGCTAACCAACTCCCGATTTCTCGCCTAACAGCAAAACAAGATGATGAACACACCAACCTAACCTAACACACCACTCTCTTTATTAAAATTTCTCTACTAAACAACGAACACTCAGTGTACACCCGCAGCCACGAACTGACCCCACGAACTGACCCCACGAACTGACGGACGATCTGACCCACGCATTGACCCCGCCATCAGAACACACGACCTACAACACACGAAACCTCTCACGACCGGTAACTCCCCCCCCCCCCCCCCCCCCCCCCCACACAACACAAATTCACGCTCCTAAATCTAGCTCACAGCAACGCTATAAAAGACAAACATAACATTGTTAAATAACTACACCATTGATGTTAAAACATATCAACAACCAACAGTGATGACTTTCCTATAATAAAGTTAATTACAAAACTCAAAAGTATTTTATGTGTGTTTTTTTTACATTACATTTTGTTACGGGGTTTGTATATCTAGCCTTACTTATCTTAGTGTACCTTTTGTTTGTTTGTTATTTAAATGTGAAAGGAAGGTGAAGCAAAATGTGTTTTATATATCAGTTAAGTGAATGCCTGTTTAACACTCCTGTTTTAAATGAGTATTTATTATAACTTTGGTAGATGTGTATGTAATTTAACATACACATGCCATGTTTTGATTTTAGTGTATTTTCAAATCATCTTGATGACTCACATACTAAGGGATATTTCTGAAGATTTTACCTTTTGATAATCACTGCGTATTTCTCTCCGCTTTGCTGATTCACGTCCTTGTTGCTCTTGTTTCGATGGACTTGCTAGACACAGACAAAATAGCAGATATTAGCTTACACGGTAGTACACAAACTGTAGATCCGAGTTGATGGGTCTGAGTTGACGGGTCTGAGTTGATGGGTCCGAGTGGATGGGTCTGAGTGGACGGAACTGAATGCATGGGTCTGAGTGGACAGGTCTAAGTTGATGGGTCTGAGTGAATGGGTTTGAGTGAATGGGTCTGAGTGGATTGGTATGAATGCATGGGTCTGAGTGGATTTGTATGAATGCATGAGACTGAGTGGATTGGTATGAATGCATGGGTTTAAGTGGATTGGTATGAATACATGAGTCTAAGTGGATTAGTATGAATGAATGAATCTGAGTGGATTAGTATGAATGCATGGGTTTGAGTGGATTGGTATGAATACATGGGTCAGAGAGCATGGGTCTCATTGAATGAGTCGGAGTGGATGGGTTTCAGTGAATGGGTCTGAGTGGATGGCTTTGACTGGATGGGTCTGAGTGGATGGGTCTGAGAGCATGGGTCTCATTGAATGAGTCTGAGTGGATGGGTCTGAGTGCATGGGTCTGAATGCATGGGTCTGAGTGGACAGGTCTTTTTGAATGCATTATTTTGTTTTACTATAAAGTAGAGTGCGTTCAAAAAGAAAATCGACGAAAATTTTAACGTGTGAACTGAAAAAAAGATTCGACCAAATTTCCGTTCGATCGAATTTCCGTCGATCATTTTTACCGTCGACGAAATTTCTTTCGATCAAATTTCCGGTAACCCGTTTTCTCATCGTGTGAGCCCTACAATAATATAGATTGTAATTTAAAACTAACCTGATCGTTTTTTGGCATTTCTGTTGGATTCTCTAAGTGTCCCATCCGTAGAAGACATGGCTGAGTTTTGTCTTGACTTGATTATGACTGTTGCTGTAACTATAAACCTAGATGAAGAATTTATGATGCTATACACATTAAAGAAAATATCTATTTTCTACTTCTCCACGGCTACAATAATTGTAAATACATTAAGCAGTTAATAAATTTAGGCTGAATGCAGTTGTAACAAGCCGTTACACAATTGCTAGATCTAAAAACGTGCCAATTTTCAAAACAACACTTGGAATTCCCGATTACGTGGCAATAGCGATAACAGGGGCCAAGATTCTCAGCTTTGGCTTGCAAAGTTGTATTTTTTAAATTTTTTTTTGCCCCTCCAAGCAACCAGAAAAAAATATTTGGTTAATTGCTGACAGGAAATTATTTCGAAGACAATTCGGTAGAAGTAGACCTGCCAGCCGAATTTTTTTTTCAAATTTCGGCTGGCTGGCATAATTTTTTGGCTGATATCCGGATTAGCCGGATTTCTCCGTAAAATGACATTTGCGGCTGATTTTCGGATGATTACGAAACATTCGGCTGTAGGTTCGGCTGAAGCCTGGCCAATAATGATGTAATACAACATCAGCAATAAAACACTTTTACAATACTTCAGAAAAAGTTGTATTATTTCATACGTTAGAAAAAAAAAGTTTTATATGCTGTCCTACTCATACAGTGCATGAATACATTCCATTCATTCAGTTTCTGTCACTCAATACCTGATACCTTAAAACGGAACGCCATGAAATTTAAGAAAGCAAAGACATTACGTCACGGCGACTCGTTCATTTTTCGGCGGATTAACGGCGGACGAAAATTCGGCGGCGTATTCGGCACGCGGCGTCGGCTGTGGGGGTCTACCGTAGAAGGTAATATTTAAAACGGAAATGTGTTATAGCGGTCATTCGTTTCTGAGGTAATGTCTAATAACGGTAATTTTATTTGTGAATAAATTTGTTCAAAACGAATTAAATTTCAGTCGAAAATCTGTTCAAGCGGTGTTTTGTTCAAATGGAATTTTTTCTTCGGAATTTCTTATTTGATTCTTTAACATTCAGATATTGATGAATTAAATGGGTTTTTTTTTAATTCATAATGCAACCACTATAAAGTAATGTTCAAGGCAGCCTAACAACTTTTTTCTAAATAACTGCATCCAAGCTACGTTTTGAAAACTTCACATTTTTATCAGCTCTTCCACCTTTCACACCCCCCCCCCCCCTATTTTTTCTTAGGATCAGTTCACACGATCGAATTCCTTTCAAATTTTCGTTCACACATTTGATGCGATTTTCTGTATGAAGCCATGTCGCAGTTTTCAAATCATCATTTGATGTAAACTTTGAGGGGATGTGATGTCAAAATACCAGTGTTACTAGCATTGCTACGCAACTCCGATATCACGCTAACAAACACTAAAAAAGAAGTTTGTCAATTTTGGTCGTGTTTACATTGACTGCGCTAAGTTATCGAAACAATAGCATCCTCCAAATAAGAATTGTGTACTTAATTTAGAGAAAGATATCATAGAAAATTAGAAAATAAATGCGTGTAGGAAAGTAATTTATAAATATACATTTTACGTATAAACCATATTACCGGTTTTCAAAACTGTGGGACAGCTGTGCATCATGGACAGCTGTGCATCATGGACAGCTGTGCATCATGGACAGCTGTGCATCATGGACAGCTGTGCATCATGGACAGCTGTGCATCATGCTTTGAAGAAATTTTTAATGTTCTCGATTCGTAGTATGTTGATCTGGATAATATAACATTTTAAAAAATTATATTGTTATTATGTTTTTCTTTAAATTAAGGATTTAACGAGGGCATTATCAATTAGTGCAGGTTTCACGAATTATTATTAAAGTGCAAGCGTTTGATTTTTATTTAGATGCACTACTTTTGTAAAAATTTCCTGAAAAACAGAGTTGTTAATGTTTATTAAATTTGCCCCTGCTTTTTAAAATCATAATTTTTTAACAATATAACTCACCAATCTGTATGCATTTTAAAAAAAAAATATGTATTTTCTTTTTAAAATGAAAACTCAATAGAAAGCTGAAAAAAACACGTCATTTAAAAAAAAAAAAATAAAATAGCATTGCGATATATCATGCTATTCAAATTGACGTCACCTAATAACTTTAACAACAATTATTTGTTCCAAAAATCTTCAATTTAATACTAAATACAAATGATTCGTTTGTTTTTTTAATGTGTTAATGTTTATCGAACAGGCAATTTATAAATGTATCTGAAGAGAAAGTTATGAAAGTTATAAATTTCAAATAACAATTTCAATCAACCCAATATTGGGAAATCTGTTGTTGTTTTTTTTAATATGATTTTTTAAGGATAACTTCACACATTAATTAAATGTGTGATGTCTTTTATGAACATGTCATGTATTCAATACATAATTATGTCCTTCCTATTGTATGCATTGTATGCTTGTAATTAGTTTTTGTAGTGTTGCGTTTGTTTTAAATGTGGTAAATTATAGATTTGTTTTTTTGTTGACTTTGTACCGAGCTTCGAGCCTTTGGGGATGAAGCGTGTTTTTTAAATGAACTTTATTATTATTATTATTATTATTATTATTATTATTATTATTTTATACGATTTATAAAAATGGAAGGTTTTATCCATTAAAATTTTCTACCGACATGATTTTTCTTTTTACTACTCACGTAAAGCTTTTAAAATTTTGGAAAATATATTTTGTATCCTTTTTCTTTTGTACATTTCATTCATCATCTTAATGTTAGAAATGCTTTCTTTTTTTTGTTTTGTTTTGGTGATGGAAATACTTTTTGGAAGTTAAAAAGAAATCATTTACTAATTAAGTAGTTTACCCAAAAATAATATTAATAAAAGAAAAAAAAAATCATTATTTGTAAAATTTGAAAGGAATATGTGTATTACATAACTAGGACAAGCAGAGCCGACGCTTGACTTTTCAAGGCCCCAAGGGCTATTTATGGTTTTGTCCTCTCCGTGTCTTACACTTAAATGTGATCATTTAACAGGTGTTCACATCACAAATTTAAGCCCCTAAGATAGGATCATCAAATGCACATTTAATGAGATTGGTACTTAGTCATCAAATGTACATTCAAGGTGATTGTTACTTTGTCATCACATACATATACGTACAATTGGAGTGGTCATCAAAAGTAAATTCAATGGGATGGTATCTCGTCACCCAAAAAAAAAAAAAAAACAACACTAAATGGAACTTGTACTTAGTCATCAAATGTGAATTGCATGGCATTGGTAACATCTGATTTCCCTTAACCATTTCTGCTTTGTTTGGCTTTGATTTGGCCAGTAAAACTTTAATGTGAATTTTCGGGTCACAAACATTTTTAAATTTTGGTTGGATATCAAGTAGTAAGGAAAATGCGGTCTCACGTTCAAATGTGGTTGCAAATGGAATAATCAATCCTCGATCCATCTTTGTATTAATGGGATATGACTGCGCCATTTCAATCTCAAACATCACTACAACGTATTTCATGTTCAAATTTGATACTTTGCACCTCAAATCATCTTTCTTCCCCATGAAACTTCAATACAGTCAAATCAAATTTTGAACATGAAACGTCATATCTAATAACTGTCTCGGAGGGCGTCATAATCTAAACAAAAACGACCTCTAGTTGAAATTTTAAATATAAATTAGTAATTAATATTTTTTTAAAGTTAACAACTAAATAAAAGACCAATTAATCAAGTTAATATAACATCCAAAGTATAACTAACATCAATGAGAAGGGAACATTTTACCAAGAAAAAACGGAATAGAGACGATTGGCATGTTAGACATAAGAACGATGGATTAAATATTTACACAAAATCCTTCTCTTACAAGACTGTAAAAAATTAAGTTAGCATGAAGGGAGTTTGGAGACGTAGGCTCCTCTCAAGCCACTATTCCATTTTCTCGATGGCTCTAAGTTTAGTGTTAGTTTCTAAGAACTGACAAGCCATTTTTTTTTTGGTGGAAATCTGAGAGATAGATACTAACTAAAATGACTCATATTTTTGACACAGCAGGCCTGAACTTTGTATCCACTCGCAGCTGGATTCTGAGAAAGAGCTGTGTGTTTACAACTACACTTTACTAGCGGTTCTCATAATTTAGTGAATATACCAAGTTTTATGGGAAGTAAATTGAATTCAAAGCTCAAAAATGTTTCCCTTGTTTATTGATGACGAGCTGAGAATCCCTGATGACGATAGCTAACTAATGTATGAAAGTGGTCTAGGCGTGAATGTAAAAAAAGTGGCTGGCGTAGGAACTTGTGCGAGCGAAAGTTACGCGCGTTTGGTAGATTGGTGGAACGGACGGAACGAGTCAAGGAGGGAAAGAGAAAACATTGTCGTCCAGTGATCCCTTTAGTGCGTAGTGTTTTGGCTAAGTTTGTTAGCGAGACTTACGGTACTAATTGGATGAGTCGTGTTCGTGATTGTGACAATCACTATGAATTAATTTGTCGTGTTATAATTAAGTGAAATGATTAATAACTGAACGCACTAAATGTCACGTTTTATTCTTGTAAACGGGAATAAGAGTCATACACTAGACAACACCGAAAACCACGTATTTCCATAACCCATTCTTGACACTTGTGTAACCTCGAAATGGTCAGTGGAATTATCCTATCTTGCAAGAAATTAACGCCTTTTTAATAATAAAAACTACAAAGGATTAGGCAATTCCCACATTCTTATTAAATGTCTACATAGATAAAGCCTTTGGGACTTAATCTTGTTGCTGTTTGATAACGTTTGGACAATTATATTGTATACAATTTTCTAAATAATGTAATACTTTAAATTATGACAATTTACTCTAGATATTGTTATACAAGCGAAACTTAATAAGGGGTGGGGTCCATTAATTATGTCATCGAAATAGGGGAATGGAAATGTTTGACAGTTTGTTGACAAGGGGGAAGGAGAGGTATTAAAATAGTTGACGTCAACAAAATAGGGGGTGGAAATGTTTGACAGTTTGTTGACAAGAGGGAGGGAGAGGGGTTTAGAATAGATGATGTCAACAATCTTTTTTTCTCTATTAAAATTTTAATCTTAAACATTGACTGGTATTACATTATTTTTAAAAAATTATAAGTGTGAATGAGTGTAAATGGTAATTTAATTTTTTAGGCCTTAACAATATAATATTTATTTAATGTGTGTCTGTCTGTGCACTGCTGAAGGCTAACCAGAATGCTAACACACTTTGTTAGTGCAAGAGAAGTCAAAATTTGTCCCATTTTCACCTGTAGATTCTGTTTGTCGCAAATGACTAGGGCGGTATGTTTACGATCATGTTGCAGGTTTGGAACAAGGACAAGGTTCAAATGCCTTGTGCAGTCAAGATAAATGATATTGTTAGAGTTGGAATACGATATTTTGAGAATTAGGGGAGAGTAAAATGAATAACAATAATAACTTCGCTGCTTGAAAGGATTTGCAAAATATGTAACATCTGTTTTGGATCACAATTCATGTGTTGAAAAAGCATGTTCAACAACACCGACAATTCCCTCTTCAGCAAAAGAAATTAGCACCTGCTCCTCAACAAAAAAAGGATTCGACCAATGCAAGAAACGAGATAGAGAGATATTATGGCAATGATTGCTCACACGGACAATGTTGAATGGTTAGATGAGGATGATGTTGACTTGTCTGGTATATCAAATCCACACGATGAAAATGATAAATCAGCTAATAAAGACAATCCCCATCAGGGGCTTCCTTTCATATTTTTTAAGGAGGGAGGGGGTGGGGCAAAACCAAAACTTGGTCGGCGTGTTAGGTTGTTTATTATTTAAAGCGCTACGGTACATAGCAATTTAAATAAAACCTGCAAAATCAAAGGGGGGGGGGGGGGGGGAATAGCCGCCTTGCCCAACCCAAATGATGTCCCTGATCCCCTTTGTTTTTATAGAGAAACACCTGGCTACTCCATGAGGAAGTAATAGCAGCTAAAAACTATACTAGATTTGTCAGGTTTACTGACAAAAATAATATTTATTTAACAAACAATTACCTGCAAAATCAAAGGGGGGGGGGGGAGGGAATAGCCGCCTTGCCCAACCCAAATGATGTCCCTGATGCCCATTGTTATTATAGAGTAACACCTGGCTACTCCATGAGGAAGTGATAGCAGCTAGAAACTATACTAGATTTGTCAGGTTTACTGACAAAAATCATATTTATTTAACAAACAATGATATTTAGTCTTTAACAACCTTTTAATTGATTCTTCATTATACAATTTAAGTGTAAAAACTTGTTAACTTGTTGATTAACGAGCTAAAGATTTAATAAGAGGGTTTTCCTACACTTTAGTGTCATTAAAATAGATCAGCACAACGTAAAATGTATTCATAAATTTATTTGTATTATAATTCAATGTTTTTATTTTTATCTCATTATTTATTTTATTTTATTTATTTGGGGGGGGGGGGGGTAGAAAATGTTGATATAATTATTTTGGGGGTGTCATTGAAAGTTTGACAGCTGTTGAAAGTGGGTGGAGGGGGTAAAAAACTACATAAAAATTGTTGACGTTATTAATGGACGCCCACTAATATGCAACTACATTATTTTAATTTATTAACATTTAACCATTTTAACGATCGTCCATGACGTAGTTACAGCATTCAGGGAACTTGAAGATGCCTTAGTCCAAGCTCCAAGCAGGTCATACTGTAGATGAAGCGAAGACAAAACATATGATGATGCAACGAAACTTCTTCGCTGGTGACAAACATTGTGGGCAGTGTGGGCAATGAGACCATGAGGGAGATGTGTGGAGAGAAGATTCATTCTTTCCTAATTGACACTTGAATGGATGACATTTTGTATTCATTGCGTGACCAACGCAATGAATCATTCTGGGTAATCCTTAGAACTAAACACAGCTGCTAAATGCTTTATTTCTTTTTAAATTGTGCAATTCTGATAGCTGAACCGGTGAAGATTAGATTTTCTCACCATTCCTCTCATACTTTTTTAGAAGCAACAAGAATGTACGTGACATTCTCATGACTACACCCTCCCATTCAAGAGCTGAGCCATGTGGTCGAAGCCGCTGTAAGACCTGCACTAGCTCCATTGAAAACTAATAAATCAACAGCCCAAGCAGATTTTCTTCAAATATGGGATTCTTTCCTTTCTATGGTGACGGAATGTTGTTTACATAATTGCTTATAAACGCTGCTTCAAGTGCTATGTTGGAGAGACATTACAGTGACTTGTGGATAGATTCAGTGAACATCTAAGAATCATGGCTAAAGACAAACAATATATTTTTTTAACTACTGGATCATCTTGCTAGTAAATTCTTATCAATTTTCGCGGGGGGGGGGGGAGGAGTTTAATTACATTCGGTCCAACTTCTAAGGGCAATAATTACCCTAATGAAGAGGGTAGGATGTACTCTACAAACTTTGTTAAGTGACACAGAAATCCTTTTCTTTAAATAGTTTTTCAATCAATTATATTACTAGCGTCTTGTTTAGTCTATTTAATCAGTGATTGGTGTAAAGCAAAGAATTTCTACACCAGCAGGTAATAATTAATTTCAATAGGCTTCCAATTGTTTCACTCTTTAAAATAATTTGTTTATTTATGCCAAAATTGAATCCAATATTTGGATTGGTTGTTACAGTATGCAATAGTTTAATAGCTTGAAAGCCTTTGAATCTATTGTACATGCCAATATGTGAACATATTTTTATTATTCTTTAACAAATTTGAATGAATAAATTAATTATTAATAAATATTTTCTTAATATGTTGAAGCGTAAAATTTAATTTTCAAAAGATATTTAAAATTTATTACAAATAATAAAATAAGTAACACTTGTATATTGAATGTAATTTTTTAATATGTTTATTGTATTATTATTTTTATGTGAAAGTATCGATGCAATGATTAATTCTGGTCTCGAAAAAAAAAAAACCTCAAAAAATCATTAAAAAATATTCAATAGACACATGCACAAAAGAAGTTTTCAAATTCCATTTTTAAAAATATTTAATACATTTTTATCAGAAGTTTTTACGTGATGATAGTTTGATGTGCAATGTTGGGTTGAGAACATACCAGTTCAGCACAGGTTTAATCAAATACACTACTGAGCTCTAACAGATAAGTACCGGGAAGATATATCATCATCTTTTCATATGTGAACAGACGTTACTTTGGAGATGGTGTCGGTGAGTCGTCGAGTTCGCACTCATAATACCCCCCGGCACTCCCCCAAACGGGCCAAGGCCTCCCCAGAAGCCCCAGATCATGCGGAAGTGCGCCGGGAACTTCCCTTACTGGCCTAAGGGATGTCCGGCAGACCGAGGGCGCTGCGTTTAAAGCGTCCGTAGTCCACTCTCCTATGGGTCAGGACGGCTTTTTTTCCTCTCCGGAGAGGTGGTGATGCGTCACCACTCCCCACCGCCCAGTGAGCTGCCCGGTCGGGACGTAGCGGGGACGAAACGGTCGCCTAGGGGCGGCTTTCTCAGGGCCGCGTCTTTTTAATCATTCACAAGGGTTTGGGCGGCCACCCATTGCATCATACCCATCAACGGCAACAGTAATCATGTTAGCGCTAAACTTCCATTGCGTTGGAAGTCATGCATTTTGCCTGGGATCTTTTAGCTTCAGAAGGAGCAAAAACTCCCCCCTACTAGTCGGGCACGCCACGAAGAGGCAAGATCCCGTGTAACACCACCTAGAGGCTTGTGGTGCTGGGCAAGGATTTTCCAAGGGTCCACTCTTAACCCGCCCGACATGTGAACAGACGCAAGAGACGATTGGATAGATTGACGATGAAAAAAAAAAAGTAAACAATATTTTAAGTTATGAGAAAATTATTTTATAATTACTTGGAAAATGCTGTCATATTTTTTTTTCTTTCTGAAAGCTGTTATTACGATTTCAATGTTGTTAGTCTTAAAATAAATTAATATACCAAATGTTGTTAGCATTTAAAAAAAAATGAAATAATAATTAGTTTTATTCTACTTTTGCCTTCGATAGGATTTTTAAAGAATATGAAAAGGTTTCTTGTGGACCTTTTAGAAGATTGTCATTTAATTATACCGAATAAATCAATTCTGTTCTGTTATGATGTTGTTATATCTTTGAAAATGTGTTTTAAGAAATCATATTTGTTTATTTAATTGATTTTACAAAAATAAACATTTACAATATATTAAATGACAAATTAGAGAAACGTTAAAAGTGAATTATTTATAAACACGATTGTCAGCTTCACAGTTGACTTTCTCATAGGAACTGATGATATTCTCATAGTCACAATTGACATTTTTTTAATGACACTTTAAAGCAAAACTGTTAAATGCAAATGGCTTTCGTCTATAAAAGATACGAGTCATGGTAATTATTTTTTTTAATATAACATTATTGAAGATTTATTTATGATTTATTATTTATTTTTATATTTCTCTGCATTACCGGATACACAGAATAATATTTATAATTACTCTACTAAGATTATTTCATATTCCACTGCACTAACTCCGATACTACAGTCCATGTTATAGATATTTTGTTGAATCAGATTTTTTCATATTCCACTGCACTAACTCCTACACTACCATCCATATAGCTATGGGGATGAAGAGACATTGCAGTGAACTTCTCCGGTCTGTATATTGGCGCCCCACAGCAACCATTACCAAGATTGAGCCGATAGACGTATATAGAGTTGGTTATGCCACTGGTTGTGTACTGTGTCTGTTGCTTATACTGACTCCCAATAGACACATGTTTAGGCAGGCCGTCGGGATGAGACACAGTCAGCACGAGGTTTTGTTGTGTTCGAGTGTTGTATTTAATTCTTGTGGAATCGTGCAAACGTGTAAAGGCGTAAATTTCACGAACTAGTTGTTGAGCTACATCAGGATCGTCAATTGCACAGAAGATCTCACACCTGCCACTCTCAACATCCGCGACAACTTCCTGACAACTCAGTACAATTACATCAGAGGTCTCCGTGTCATAATTCAATATGCAGGTTGTGTGTTGAGCTTCACTCTGATCAAATACTGCACTGGTGCTTGTGACTATCTTGATCCTGTCGTTGTCATCTTCAGCCATTCTTGTTCCTGGGCTTGCACCTTTGAATTTAACAAAATCAATCCGCCCTGTTCCCGTGATCGATCCTTTGGGGTATTGTACAGTTGTCCCTGGATAGACGTCCGGTCTCCTGGGACTTGTTTCTGTCACTACAATCTTTACAATCAATTTACCAAGCGCTTGAACAATGTTTTTGATATCATCTGGTTCATATCCCTCGGGCACATCAAGGCATCCCAGATCAGTGAAAGGGATAGATTGAGACGTTCTGTCATTGATACTATTTTCACTTAGATCTGAGCATTAAAGACAACATATATGAGATAAGTATTTTTGTAAAAAAAATGTTTCCTGAAACGATGGAGCTAAGACAAATTATAAAGAAAGTTATAAGAAAAATATTTTCAAATTTAAATTTTAGACGCCTGATGCAATAAAGACAAGGACTAAAATCTAAAGTACACCCATAGTTGAGGGTCCAGGGGTCGAGTACTGGTTAAAAAATAGAAGAAACCCACACAAGATTCCCCACTTACTCCAAAGATGAATATGTATTTATTAATAGGAATAAAGGTACTGTAATGGTATTCCCACGCATTTATGCAGGAATCCACCACTGAATAAACTCTCTAGACACTGTAAAATTATACAAGGATATGTACTAAAAACACATGGAAACAAACCAGAACATTGAGAAGACAATGATGTTGTATTTGAATTGTTTGTTAGAACTGTTTTTAAAGATAATACGAATGAACTGTCTGTCCTTTCAATAAACGTATTACATAAGGGGTCAGTACCAATCTGTGTTCATCTTATCGCTCGTGTTCTGAAATTCAATTTTTTCTGAGACCCTGAATCAAAACTACTGTTTGCAAGATAAAATAGGCGAAATAAATTAATGTGCAAACCTGAAAAAAAGGAGAACGCAACAAAACAACGAACGTATTTTCAAAAAGATCCCACAGGATACTACATTGCAGCAAAGTGTATATGTTTACTTTTTATTTAAAATTACTTTTACTGTTGTTTATTCTCCGAAGCAGGCTTTTTGCCGACACGTTTGTTGTTTTGTTGCGTCCATTTTTCAGGTGTCCCCATACTTTATTTCACCCATTTCCTTTAACCTAGCCTGATTGCAGTCTCTTCCCCCTACTACCATGTTTTTGAGAGCCCAAGAGTAAAAATATTACATAAAACAAAATAAGAGCCTAATTGATGTTGAATACAAAAGCCAACATCTGGGGAAAAAACTCAGAATTTTTTGTTTTCTTTTGATTTTATCCAATTTTACGTTATTTCTACATTTTTTTCTTCAAAATTGATTTTGAGTAAGTACCATCTGGGTTACAACATGGCCCGTAGCCCACCAGCAGCAACAAGCTGGCTAAAACTTCATTTACAGACCACGAAGCTGCAACTTTTGTTCCACGTCTTCAACAGACTGTTTAATATGATCTTGTCTTTAATCGTTTGTCAATTGATATGGATGTTTCACATTGAGCCATATTGTAAAAGTCGTGAAGAGTATCTGCTCTCACGCTGCTCCCGAACTGCACCCTGCTTCTGAGGCTGAGTCGATATTACCTGAAAGTTGTTCAAATGTTTATCTGTGTTTGTTTTGTCGACCTCTTTCTATTTGTCTGCCTCGTAAATCTTACGATGTCTTCCAAAATTTGGTATTACAATTTTTTTAAATTCTATTTTTCAGCGGCTATAGCCAATATTTTTTAGTTTTAAATAAAAAAAAAAATTAATACAAATGCTAATGCCGATAAGCTAATTATAATTTTCATTTACAAAAAAAAAACATACCAAAAAAACCCACACAAGAAAAAAAAAAGGAAAATCTAGCAAAAATTTACAAATATCTAATAGCTCATGACGTAATGAGTCTATTGGGATAAGTATTCCTACTATTTTCAAAACATTTTGAGTAGGCCTTGTGCAAGTTGAACCATAGTTTATCTCGTACTTTTAAGAGCGCTAAACTCAGCTGAGCCAGGAAGTCAATGTTGATGGTCCATCAGACATGAACCCTTAATGGCATCTTGAAGAAGACCAACAGAGGGTCGTTTCACACGAAGATTCCTTTTGCCAGTTGGGTAAAGTGGTCATGATCTCTCGCGCACCCAAATGACATAGAGCCATAAAATCCCCCTTATGTCACTATCGAAGCCCTTCGGACGGCCTCATATATTCCGTATTGTCAGTCAATATAAAAGTATAGAGTTGTTGCTGTTTCTGCGTCAGATCATTAGACGGATAATCCGAAAACTGGGCGTAGTTCCAATGTCCTTTCATTCCTTAACAATGATAGCTTTTACCAACGGTCCCATATTCAACTTTGTCCCCAATAACGCCTTGGTGGCTGATACATTGATCCTTTACGGGTCTTATGAAGTGCCCAGCATCATCAAACACTTCACATTATAGTGTAATGATTTCATACTGCCACATTCAGCGTATGTGGGGGCTTAGTGACTCCACTGATAAGAGTGACGGGATCACAAATCATCAAACCCCGTGAGGGAAAGGGGGGGGGGAAGAGATTAGTAAATTAACTGCTCCCTTGTACGTATGCATATGCGTCCAAAAGATACAGGCATTTAAAGGGTGTGAAAGGCGACGCCAACACAGAACAAGAACACATTTGTTAAAATACCAATAATAATTTTAACAAAATTAGTGCAGATAAAACCGTGCACCAGTTGACGATTGATCTAAATAATATCAGTGGACAATAGTTTTAAATATAATGTAATGAAAATATTCACTTATATTTACCTGCAATTAATATTTTTAATTTGCCATCTTGCGTCATCGTTCCGTGTCTTTCTTGGCGACTAGAAATGATGAACGATCATCAAATATTTATAAAATTTATTTTATTTATTTAATATATCCAGCAATGGTGTGTATGTCTTATTCCATCAAATGAAAGACATTTTTAAGAGTGACAAAGAGAAAAATTGAAAAAAAATTAGGGAGTAAGACTGGGAACTAAAGACAGATATTAAGCGAGAATAAAAAAGAGGGGATTTGAGGATTAGGAAGTTAGGGAGAATAACAAAAAGAGGCAAATAAAGAGGTAAAAGGAAAAAAAAAGTAAGAGATAAAGATTTGAGTTAGGAGAGGTAGAGAAAGAGAGAGAGAGGGTCACACTGATTAAAAAAATATCAGTGTGTGAGGAAGACTGATATTTATCAAGATATATGAATATAGAATAAAAAATGAGACAATTGTAGACAGACATTTAAATAGTAGAATAGGTAGATGTGAAAGAAACATAAAAAGAGAGATACAGAGTTATTGCAAAGGGTAACGAAAGGAAGGTAGCATAGCAAAAAAAAAAAGCCGTACACTCGTTCACAGACAGGGAATCGAAATTTTATTTAAAGATAGAAGTACAATTGGACAACGGAAAGAACATTATGAACGAAAGAGAAAGGAAGGAAGGAGAGCGAAAAGAAAAGGAAAGGAATGACAGAGAGAGGAAGACGGAGAGATAAAAGATGGAGAGTGGAAGGACAGATATATTTAAGAAAGAGAAAGGAATGACTGAGTGGGAAAAAGGAGTGACAGAGAGAGAGAAAAACGGTTTAAGAAAAAAAAATACAAGAAAGATATACAGTGAGAACAGTGATACGAAAGAAAGAGAAAGAGGAGAATAAAAAGGAGAGAGAAAGAGAGAGGGGGAGACAGAGAGAGGGAAAACATGCATAATCTTTAAATATGTTGTAAATAAATAGATATTACTTTAAAAAATGTTACAGTTCTACAATACTCAAGTGTTTTGCAGGTCACTTACACAAAGGTAATGGACAGCGGGAACTCCAATGCAGGTTGTGTAATAAGATAAGCATCGACAGAGAGGCCAAGTC
This sequence comes from Lymnaea stagnalis, assembly GCA_964033795.1. Taxonomy (NCBI): domain Eukaryota; kingdom Metazoa; phylum Mollusca; class Gastropoda; family Lymnaeidae; genus Lymnaea; species Lymnaea stagnalis. Next base: position 1,223,684 of record CAXITT010000133.1, on the reverse strand, counting down.
TCTTGATTGACACTAATACCAAATATGGTTATGCTAAGGTTAAAGTTCAATATGTGATACGACTGATGCAACACACACACAAACTGATAAGCAGAACCTGGCTGAAGGTGCACAGCTGACAAAATTACTGATAACACTTGAAACTGGAACTAGTTGTTTTTCTTAGAAACCTGTCTTAAATGTAACCCCTCCGTCACCACATCACAGTTAGTGACTAAAACTATACCAGAGACCCCGTTATGGCAGATATAATGTCCAATACCATAGACCAGCGGTTCTCAACCTGTGGGTCGCGAACCCTTTGGGGGTCGCATTACCATTTCACAGGGGTCGCCTAAAAATCTGAAAACACATATCCTCTACTGTTATATCGTATCAACGAAAATATTTTTGTTGTTGGGGGTCGCCACAACATTAGAAACTGTTTTAAAGGTTCGAGGCATTAGAAAGGTTGAGAACCACTGCCATAGACCAAGAGTTCTCAAACAGTTGAGTGCCAGAATTAGAAACAAGGGGCATTCAACGAAAAGAAAAAGGACTACCAATTAAAATTTAAAAAAAAAACTACATGAGTAGAGGCGTAGCGATGGGGGGGGGGGCAGATGTCCCCTGGCGCCAGTTGGTTAGGGGCGCCAAAATGGGCTTTGATATTATTTTATTGATGAAAATAATGGGTTTGAGAGTTGAAAAAAAGAAAAAGGGGCGCTTTAAAATGGATCTTCCAATGTTTCATCAAAGCAAGTTAACACGTAATACTAAATATTAAAACGAGACATTTTCTAGTGCAAAGAAAGACTGCAATCAGACTACAGGAAACACATATTGTTAGAAGAAAGAACTCTTATGCCAGAAATATACATGTACAAAAAACACAAGTGCAGCTCAAAAGTAGAGTATATGAATTGCTTCAGTCGGATAATAATTTATAACATTTCAAGATGTAAACGTCTTTCAAGAACTTATCAATCACGTGTCTTTTGGAGCTCAGCCCCTTTCCCCCTCCCCCGCCACATTTTTTTTGGTTTGATGCCCTCTGCATTCAAATTTGACAGTTTAGTTTTCTTTCCATATCACAATTTTGGGCCCCTTAAAAATATTGTCATTTGCAGCTGCAGATGTTTCAGATTGCAGAGTCCATGCGACGACCCTGAGAATAAAACAAATCATTTACTTCTCCTTAAAAGGTAAACATGAAAGTAAGGATTTTGATTACAGCTGGGATGACTAGAATAAAAATTGCAATGTCAGCTTATTGGGTCAGCGACACAAATGTGAAAAAAAAAAATACTTTTTGAAGATTTTGTTTCAATGGATATTCATTTATTGGTGTTTTTTTTGTTTTTTTAATCTAGCCCATTTTATCATCTGCCGAAAGCACGGCCTACATGGGAAGCCATATCAATGGTGCTTAAGGGGGGGGGGCGTGTCTTATTCGTAACTATCCCAGGCGAAGGCCACGGACGAACGCCAAAATAGTAAATTATCTTCTTTATAGTAAATAGGCCTATTTCTCTTGTGTAAAAAGGGGGGGGGGGGGAAGGCGGTCTTCTCCTCAAACCGGCTAATTTAAAAAAAAAAAAAATTAAGCAGCCCTGAGAAGTGGAATTTTCAGGTAAAAGCTAAAAAACCAAAATTACTAGTAAGAAGCAGAGACAAATTTTATGAACACAAACTAAAATCGTGTATACACCAAAATGATTTATTAATTTATTTCATTTTGAATTTATCAACATTTTTCTCCAAACCCCTACCCCCTCTTTTTTTCACACAATTCCCAGTGTTTGCCACAGGTGCCACTTTTTCTCGGCATGGCCATCATATTAAACTGATTGTTTAAACTCAAAAGTATAGGTAACTGACATGCAGTGGCATAAGAATGGGGTTGCGGCAAAGGTCTGAGCGGCCCGGGGGCACATTTTTTGTAAGTTATTGTTTAAAAGGAGGGTTGATCAAAAGCTAGACCAACCCTCCCTGTCATAGACAAACTAGGCGACCACTAAGGGCCGCTGCCAAAGGGGTCCAGCCTGGAACTTTTTTTTTTAGCCTGCAACTTGCAAATCTATTCGCGAGCAAAAAGGAAACAGTGACGAAGGCAGAATGGAGGTGCCGCAGTGGTGGGTGGTGTTTTCTCCTCAGATCCGGAGGAGCTCCAACCCCCCCCCCCACTGGAGCCCCGCACCTATGCTCCATACCTGGGGCCCCCAAAATCCTGGTCTATGCAGGTACTGCAAACATCTTGCTGTGCTGTCTGATTTACGATTAAACAAAAAGATTCAGTAATATAAAGACATACAATCTGAGTTGAAACATGTTAATGAAGCTTTATTGAAGCGAAATACACATCGGCTACAAGCATTTGGAAGAAAAATAATATTATCATAAACATTGTTCTAAAATTAAACAACAAAATTGCCATGACAATATTAGATCATATTGAAATGTAACAAGTATATTATATTCATATTAAAACACACCAAAAATAGCATGCGTTTCCCATATATATTCAATTTGTTATCAAATTATAACATTAGCAGATTTATTATTTTTAAAAAAGTTAAAATTATTGAGTATGGTAAAAGAAATGAATGAATGAAGTAAAATATTTTCATTTTTTTATCATGAAAATATAAAATGAGATGTAACGATTCAAGTAAAGTAAAAAGTTAAACTAAAACATGTAATTAAGATCAAATAGGATTCTTTTATTGGTCAAACAAATAGGAACTGCTGTATTAAAATGTACAGATTAAATTTCAAGACATTAATATAAAAATATTCTCACCAAGACGACTTTTTTAAAACTAGAACAATTTAAACACAAGACTTCTCTTGTTTTACACAAAGGACAAACATCTGCCGTAGTCTTCCATAGAACCTCACACCCTTAGTTACAAAATTGACTTTCAAAGTAAATGTTTGATTTTATAACAGCCGATGGAGTACGCGGATGTTTAAACTGTTTTAACAATTAGATTTACATTACATGTGAATTTATATTCTGTTTTAGAAATCTAATATAGTGTAACAACCATGTAAAAATACAAGTAATTTTAATGGACGATGGCCAAGTACAAATCACATCGCGAATTCCAATGCTCCACTGACCACCCATCCCCCACACCAAACTATAAACGTTCCCACACTGCTCCACTATGTCCCCCTTTACCATCATTGCCTTTACTGTGAGGAGGTGATATCCAAATACTTTCCTTGCTCAACATGTAAACTGGTGCCCCACTACTTCCGGGACAGGAGTGATTGTCGTAATAATTCTTGACATAACCAATGTCACTACGCAACTTTCTCAGAACTTCACGCTGTGTGTTTTTACCTATTGTAACATGTTTTGAATACCCGTGAGGGTGGGATATAAGTATAACTAGGTCATTGACCCCCTCAGTAAGGTATCTTTCGTAAAGTCTTGTATGACAATCTTTATAATCATAAATCATGTACATGAGATTATCGGCCAGGTTGACGTCGTGTGTAACACAAATAATCTCAGCTGTGTCGTATTGTCTGCTCATTTGACTCACTCGGATCCCCTGTAGTTTGATCACATCAGAGTTCTCAGAATCGTAATACATCAGACATTCAGCACGCGATGCCTCGATATCATCACACACCACGTGGGCAGCAGTCCTAATTTTAATTTCTCCCCAATACTCGACTGGATTAGTTTTACAGCCTCGACAGGGACATCTGCAGAATCTTGAGATTTCTTTTACCTCTGAAAATATGATATTTCCACTCCCGACCATTTCATCTGTTGTCTGAAGTTCCACCAATCCAATATCTGGTCGATTTGGACTTGTTCCTTTAAAAGTTATCTTCACTACAAGTTTGCCGAGGGCAGTAACCAAGTTGTCAAACATCTTATCCTTGTTGTAAGGATGTGGAAGTTGGCGGTGTCGAAACTCTTTAATTGGCACAAACTCTGTATGATTCAAAATTTTATCACATGTTTCGGTGCAAAGATTCTTGACCAATCTCAAGTGCGGGGGACAACTTGAAACAGCTGATTGAAAAAAGACAGTTTGGTTACTTTTTTAAAGCAGCACTTACATTAAATTAACGCTCATCTCTCTCTCTCTCTCTCTCTCTCTATTTCTCTCTCTCTCTCTCTCTATTTCTCTCTCTCCCTCTCTGTATATATCAGAATAATGAGTTGTTTAACTACCTATCTACCTAAACGTTAATTTATATATATCTTAACTTTTATCAACATTCCACCCACTATGTCACAGTTAATTTTAAAATCAAGCCGATCATGGCAACTTCTTTGCTTCAAAGTAAAGACCGAAAGATAGATGGTATGTGTTTCCCAGAATTTACCAGTGTGTTTCCAAGTGTTTAAAAAAATATATAATCACCCTTAAAGTCAATATGGAATTAAGGAAGATAGGTCTTATGATTTATGATAACTGTTTTTTGCGCTTGAGAAATCTTTTCAATGGCTAATATTTGAATTGTTTTCGTCTTTACAAAATTTATGCAAAACTCATTTCTTTTTATCGCACTCTTTAAATTAGCTTGCAGTTTTGTCTGAGTAAAATCTTGTAACTCAATTTTCAAACGATACAGCTTTAAAATTGTGCATGGTTCACCCATTCTGGTGATAATACTACCATGCATGATCAGTGCATCAATATTGAATTACTTTGACCCTTGAGTAACCTCCGCATGTCAATTCTGGAATCTACTTTTTGCCTTACTTCCCGATCTCCGAATTTAGCTGAAACATTGAACACTTTCACACCCTGAAGGCAATACAACCATTCATGGTATTAGATCACCAGTGACCTCACTTGACCTTGAGTGTACTCTTGATCAAATCTTGAATCCCCATTTTCACCTAATCACCCTGGTCTCCAAATGAGCTAAAACGTGTACATTATATATACATTTCCCCCAAAACTTCATAGTTATTGCAGACATAGAACTAAAAAAGCATAAGGCACCCATTAAATACAATGATGTCGTATGAGGTTCTTTTTCGGGGTGATCTGTCCGTTTGTTAGTTTGTGTGTAGTCAAATCCTGCCTCTCAACTCTTACCCACTTCCTCATCTCCACTTGAGCTGAAAAAGGTCCATTAAACTTATGTGTAAAACATGTTTCTATAGTCATATGTCTGTTTAATCTCTGAAGCTTTCCGGGACTTGTGTTTGATACTTTTATCAAATTTTGGGAAAAAATAGTTTTTTAACAAATTATTTTTTATTTTGCTCCTCTTATCTCAGGTTTTCAAATCTGTATCTCAATCCTTAGCTTCTGGTTCATTAAAATATAATTTTAGTGTTAAGTTACCAAAGGTTTCACACATTGCTGCTCCATTCTCTTTATTGGCACCATCTGGTAATGGCTACAAAAAGAAAACAAAAAACCTGGATTTTTAATGTTATTTGGCAATAAAGAAAATATGTATACATTACTTTACAAAAAAATTATTCCATTCTATAAAACTCATAGTTTTTGTTTTTTTTCTGACAATACATTTTGAATTTAACAATATGTGGATTTATGAGCACGACCTGATTATTATATCAATTTAATGTATGTTCATATGATAAATATTAGAATAAAAATAAATGCATTTAATATAACATATTAGTGTGTATGTATTAAACATTCCTTTAATGTGGAAGTATTTAACATCCCTTCAACGTATCAAGAGAAAGAATGTGCGGAATTAATATACGTTCATTTTATGTGCATGTAAAATTCCTTTTGTGCATGTCGATTTAAAAGAGTTTCGAGGTATAAGTGTTTAGTAAATAGCTCATGTGTATGTGTACCAGTATCTAATATACTTCGGTAAATATATAATTTTATATTCACTTAGAATGTGTAATATCTTATTGAATAAAAAAAAATCCCTCAACATATAATAACATGGAGTAAGAATGTGTTTTCAGTGATCACTTACTACACTATTAAATTATTTCATTTTAGTAAGTTGTTTGATGATTGCCTAAGATGACATGGAATGCTTTTTTTAATTTAGCTTTTAGCTTTTGATAGAAGATACCATATGATTAACTTATGGAGATTGATCAGTTTGATAGATCATATAATAATATGAGCTTATAGAGATTTTACCTTTTGATTATCAACAAGTCTTTGTGCCAGCCTTGCTTTTTTGAAAAAAAAATCATTTTGCCTTGAAAGGGTTGCTAGACAGGGACAAGAACAGAATGTTACATTATATTACATGGCTTTGGACTGGCAAGCTATTGCCCATGAGCCACATCCGGCCCATAGCTTTGGTTTATCCTGGCCGCGGAGTCGATATATCCTTTGAAGAGATAGAAGAATTCCGCGTCAGTACATATTATGCCTTTAACAATAACAGGGGAGAACATTTTTCACCATTTTTAAAAGTTCACTGCTTAGTACAATTGCAGTTGTCTTAATTGAAATGCGTCACTAAAGAAGATTTTTTAACATGTGTAGTGAATGAATAGGCATAGTTGAGCCCCCCCCCCCTCCCCCAAGCGTTCTACAGGATCATCGTACCGACACTTGTCAAAAACTAAAGACTAAGCTACACAGTAGCCTCTCTGGTCCAGGACATAGCTATACAATAACCTGTCTGGTCCAGGACTAAGCAATACAATAGTCTGCCTGGTCCAGGCCATAGCTATACAATAACCTGTCTGGTCCAGGACTAAGCTATATAATATCCTGTCTGGTCCAGGACTAAGCTATACAATAATCTGTCTGGTCCAGAAATAAGCTATACTATAGTCTGTCTGGTCCATGACTAAGCCATATAACAACCAATCTGGTCCAGGACTAAGCTATACAATTACTTGTCTTGTCCATTCTAATGGACTCAAAAGTCATTTATTTTGGGGAAAATTCAAGTATCGGTATGATGATAATTGTCTCCATCTGTGAGTATAGCCAGTCCTTTGGGCTTTTGAGTTGAAATAATCTTAGTATTTTTTTTTTTTTAAATTTCTAGTCAACAGTCTCTATGCAAGGGTTAAAATATGTATGCATCAGTTATAGTTTACACGATTTGTAGCACTTATAGATATTTATATATGCGGTTAATGTATATTAGGGTGACAAAACGTCCCGTAACAACGGGTTTGTCCCTTTTTTCACGATCGTACCCGGTGTCCCAAAAAAGTCTCTCGCGACGCCTAAATGTCCCGTTTTTTAAAACCAAACACATTTTCAGATCATTCAAATTCCAAATTTATAGTATAACTTGACGTAATATTTTGGCAAGCAGTGTAGCCAGTGCCAGTAGTGACGTGGGCTCGCGTGATGACTGCACTGTTCCCCCTCCGCCACTCTGCCGACGATGCGTAAACGACAGTGTCATTGCCATTGATCTTAAATATATATATAGCGAAAGACACGCGACTTGAAGTGAAGTTAAAATTTAAAAAGATTGCCAGGTATCGAAATAGTTAAAGTGAGCATAATTCAATAAACAGTCTCCGACGGAGGGCCCCGGACCATCTGTAGCTGGAGGGTATCCCCCCAAACCCTCCTTGGATGTGTCCCATTTTTTCCAGTTCATGATTCGGTTACCTTAATGTAGATACATAGATGGCGACTTTGTATAGTAGTTTATAGTTTCTTAAGTTCGTTTCCAACAAACTGAAACAAGCTGTTAGGAAGCCACGTTGAGACAAATACTCCGGACACTATTTTTTGTATTTCCAAGAATTATAATGGGCCGAAATGAAATGTATACTAAGCAATACAAATATTTTCTATCCTCAAAATGGGTTTAATACTTTTGACTGACAAAGCTTCTGATGCTGTCGATCAAATCATTGAGTGAAAAAGTCGCATCGTTCCCCACCCAATCCTATACCACTAATCAACTAAATCCTGTGACAGACCATGTCTGCAAATTTGCACACGAAACCCTTAAGTCAGGGAGGTGTCATGATTTGAGTAGTGAACTCTATTAACTAGCTTCATTTCACGAGAAAAGAGAATGAACTATATTTGTGTACAGCAGAGGTGAACCGCACGTTATAGTGATCAGGGCAGTACATCTAAAGTCGAAGAGAAGATAGGACGTGTTTAACTTACTGTCATGTGAATTATTTCCATCATGCTGTGGAGTATTATATAGGTATGAGATAACTGCATTCTCTATTTGTAACTTGGATATTAATGCAAGGCATATTATTATTATTGTTATAGTAAGTGAAGTGATAAAGTACTGTGCAATTTATTCGTGGAAGTTAACATCTACTTCGTTGTGTGGCAGGCCAATCAATCGAGTTGAGGAGTGAAAGAAGTGAATTAATTATTACATTACACAAGAGAATCCGGCATCCTGAACTATCAAGTAAGTGAAATAGTTAACCATGATACTACCACAATAATTAGCATCTGTTACAAATCCTTTACCTTGTCTCTTCTTGTTGTTCTTGAATTCTGTTTTATTGTTAACGCTGGCTGACATGACTGAGTCGGTCCTTGATTTAAATCCTACAATAATCAAGATATGGATTGGCGATGCTGTGCTTTAAATAAGAAACAGATCAAATTTCTGGCGCTGCAGAACTAAAAAGAAAATAGTGTTCTGTCTTTAACTAGTGTTCTGTCTTTAACTAGTGTTCTGTCTTTAACTAGTGTTCTGTCTTTAACTAGTGTTCTGTCTTTAACTAGTGTTCTGTCTTTAACTAGTGTTCTGTCTTTAACTAGTGTTCTGTCTTTAACTAGTGTTCTGTCTTTAACTAGTGTTCTGTCTTTAACTAGTGTTCTGTCTTTAACTAGTGTTCTGTCTTTAACTAGTGTTCTGTCTTTAACTAGTGTTCTGTCTTTAACTAGTGTTCTGTCTTTAACTAGTGTTCTGTCTTTAACTAGTGTTCTGTCTTTAACTAGTGCTCTGTCTTTCACTTCAAGATTAGTCACTTTAAAACACACGTCACACATCCAAAGCCTTCTGTATCGGCGCCAATTTTGAAAAAAAAAGTTATGTTTGACATAGATATTTGAAAACTACCATGGGTATTCCCTATTACGTGGTGATATTGGTAACAACGCAGTGGCTCTTAGGTTATGACAATGTTTTAAGAGCTACTGAGTATTTTTTTTTAAAATTCCATATATTTTTTTTTTCCAACTTCGGCATATATTTACAAATGTAGTAGCATACAATAACAGTATAAAAATGTGTACTTTATTTTTAAAGAGTATCAGTCTATAAGAAATAAAATAATATGTTCTCTATTGAACAAGTTAGATCATTGTTACAGTTCTCATAATCCCTGGAGTCAGAGGTTGTGTTTCTAGTTTTACACTTTTAATTTATAAGAATAGGTTTGAAAAAGTTTGTAAACTGTTGATACGTCACAATAAATTGACGTGAACATTCTTTTTATGCTATTAACAAAAAAAAATGGCATTAAACTTATAACTAAGTAATTAGTTATTAACATTTGCTATATATATTCTATGGATGTAAAAAAAAAAAAAATGTCTGAAATTTGTATTATTGAGAACAGCGCTGATAATGCGTTCTTTGGACCAGAAAGTACCAACAACTCCTTATCAAGAAAGAAAAAGAAAGAAAAAAGATGCAAGCAATCAGTGTCTTTGAGGCATCTCCCCGGAACTAACAAACCTCGCTCCCCCCCCCCCCCCATGACACCAGAGAAAAAACGTTTACAAATAAAAAATGTGGATTTGGCTTGAAAAGGAAACGCTCAAAGTATATGGAAAAGGCAATTAAACATTTATCTGAAGAAAGTTACGGTACTTTAAAATTGCAACAACAAAAAATTTGAAACAAATGAATATTGGTAGTTTTATGCTTAAATTTTAAACTATTTCCTCATTTGAAAAAAAAAGCAACACATCCTAAATATGTAATGTTTGTAAAATAATAACAACAACAACTCATGTCATCTTAACATAACTACGCCGTTCATGTAAGATTTATAAAAATGACCAGTTCTTAAAACCGATAAAAATGTTTAGAACTTTCTACTTAAAAGTTTGCGTGTTTTTGTTTGTTTGTTTTTTTTCTTTTTTACTTTAATGAAATTTGATCTTTTTAGATAATTAAGTCTTATAAAATAAGTTGTCTTTGGTTTGTATTTTACATTTACGTTGAAGATGTCAAATGTTGTTAGCAGTGTTTAATGTGATGGACAACTTTTTTTTCTTCTTTTTTTTTAAATTCACTTAGCGATTCCAAGGCTATAGTAATAATATTAAATTGATAACCAAATTACAAAATCAAATATACAAAAATAAAAAAATCCAAATTAGCTTACAGCAAGCGTAAACGTTTAATCTTCGAATGAAACAAATTAAATATTAACATATACACACAAAAAGAGTACAAATCTAGGAAGTATGGTCGCAGAAAATCAAGAAAAACTATTCTAGCTCGTAAAATTAACGACTTATTTATAAGGAACGGCTTATAACGAACTGTAAAATAAATTCTAGAAATAGCATCACCCGATTGAATTCTTTAGAACAATTAAGAATTTAAACAACCTTTTCCCAAAATAATTGATGTTTTCGTTAATTTTAGAGCACTATACATTTCATTGGTGAGGTAAATATTAAAACAAAACGGGAGAGATAAGTGGTGGATGCTAGAGCTCCGCAATGACGCAAATATTAGGTCCGCCTACATACTATATTTAAATATATTAGTCTATATTAAAACATTAATTTCAGGATGAAATCATTTACTAATGTGATATGCATGTAGGAACTATGTGCTCGAGTATTTGGATTAGTCACATGGTTGTTGACAATTCCGACGAGAATAAACTTATCAATGGATTATTTTACATAACTTTTGAATGCTATTACAGCTTTCGCTCGAAACAATCAATTGAAGAAGGGACATTTTGCAGCAAACAATCCAATCATTACAGTGCTTGCTGTCACTGAGGATGGGAAACGTTATCACAGAAACAATCAATCATAACTTAATTTTTCTGGACTTAGAAACCAGTCTACGACTACCTTATTTGTCCATGACTACAAATTCCTGAAGGTGTGGGCTAATCATTATTTATGGTTTAGTAAAACACAGTAGCCACAAGCTCCATCTTCTATGATATGCAACATAATATATCAGCAAAGTAGGTCTCATTCGCCGGAAATAGTCTCGCCTAGCGTGACCAAGAACTCAACGTGCGTTCCATCATTTTCGAGGCTAGTGTTACAAGGACCCTAATTTCTTGCCAGTCAAATTTGGACCATTTTTTTAATTCTCGACATTTTTTTAGCAAACAAATATGAACTTTTCTCATAAAATTCTTATGGGAACGAGTGCAGTAAATTTCAATCATTTGTGTTACACAATTTTTCCTTGTTATTCTGCAGCGTGCTCTCAAAATTTGACCGATCTCAACTACTAATTCCATGAAACGATGATATTAGAAGGCTGCGACTATTCGTACCAGTATACCAGAAATGAGAGTTTGGAATTTTAAAAAATTATTAAAAATTTTATTGTTGGGTTTTTAAGACAAAATGAGGTATCAAAGGAAAGATAATTTAGTGGAATATATATTTGTAAACTTAATTCTTCAGTTTAACTAAAATTAACTACAACAAATGACATCTGAATAGCTTGAGTCTAATGGTAGCCGAGTGCGAATAGCGGCGCTGCGTGTATGGAACCATTTTCACTCAGTGCTATTAGGATGTCATTTGTGGTAGTTTATTTTAGTTAAACTGAAGAATTAAGTTTAAAAACATGTAGCCCATTAAATTATCTTTCATTTGATACCTCATTTTGTCTTACAAACCCAACAATACATTTTAAAATAATTTTTTATTCCTAACCTTTAACTTCTGGTAACCCGGTACGAATAGCCACTTCGAAATTACAAACAAGCAGAAGCTATGTGTCAAAGTACTCAAAGTATATGCAGTAGTCTGTTGGTTGTTGACAATGCCTGGGAATGGAATTGTATTGAGTTGTTAATGAAAAGACCCGGTGTACAGTGCATCTTGCTAGCTGGTAGCTGTGAGAAAGAAGATGGACTCTGGCTTTACAAGCAACTTAGAAACCGTTACCGTCTTAATGCTGGACAATTTTAGAACCAAATGGAAGATGTAAGGGAAACTGTATCTTTTTCGATTGAAGGAAGATACAAGTGTATGTAAAACAACACACATAATAAAAACAAGATGGCAATTTTCCTTGTTATTATTTGTGTGAGCCAAAGAAAATATGTATAAGGAGTTTTTTTATAGATATTCCGAGAACTTTTGAAGACGAGGAGAGGAGGCTCCAGTTCCACGGTAAAAAAGACTTTATTTATTGCTCGATCTATTAACATAGTCAATTTAATGGTATTTATGATATATAAGATGTAAACGGTCCAAACATATGTACACTGATTATGCAACTCCATCCTTTTCCTCGGAGCAGTGGAATGTAAAAATTTTAATAAAAAAAAGTTTGTATTTGACACATTTTTCCATTCGACTAAATTGTCAACTCAATAGGTGTTGATTAACTTTTTTTAAATGATAAGTGAGATGAACTTAAATATCGGCTGTCATCACTTTATATCATATAACAAAAAAATAATGAATTTTCAAACAAATAATTATATAAGATAGGGTAGAAGGTAAAAAAATATACATACATTAAAATTTTGGCCTGCGTATGTATATAATATTATGGCCCAAATGTTGGCATGGTTACCTGTGAAGGGATTTTTTTTTTTTAAAGAGATTTCGTCGACAGAATATTGATCGACGGATGTTTGGTCGAACGGAAATTTGATCGAACGGAAATTTAGTCAAATATTTTTTTTCCAGTTCACACGATCAAATTTTCGTCAAAGATCTTTTTGAACGCGCTATACTAAATAGTAAACATAATAATTTCCGTTCGATCAAACCTCCGTCACTCTATTTTCCGTCGACCAAATCTCTTTCAAAAAGATTTCCAGATACCTGCTGGCATGGTTATATATAAAACAGTATTGCCTATATGTTGGCCTTGGCATATATGTCATTCTACTTTCACTATTTTGGGCCGAGCTAACGATCTCTTATGGCTCTGGCGAACATTTGCAGGTGTCCTGCATCTGCTGGGCATCGCCGTACATCAGACTTTCTGTGTATATAAGATCGCCCTTGTTATTACACTTCAAAGTAAACTCAAAGAACATCTCATACTTTACACTGCACACCACCACACAACCAACTCACTGACCCAAAGATCTGAACTTGTGACCTAAAACTCACAAAACCTCTCACGATCAGCAACTCCCCCTAGAAAAACATTCACGCTCCCAAATCTAGTTCATTGAAATACATAAAGGACAAACATAACATTGTTACATAACAACACCATTGATGGTAAACATATCAACCAACAGTGATGACTTGCCTATAGTACTGTTTTTACTAAACTTAAATTTCGTAAGGATTGTTTAAAAAAATTAAATTTTATGCCCGTTTGTCTTATTATATTTTCACATTCAAATTATTATGTTCTCTGAGTTTGTACATCTAGCCTTACTTATTTTACTGTACCTTTTGATTGTTTGTTAGTTAAATGTGAAAGAAAGGTAAAGTAAGAATAAAATCATGATTGTGTACGCTCTCTGCCCATGAAAACCATAAAAAATTATTACAGATTCAACGTAAGCAAAGAATATATATATATATATATAATAAAGAGCTATACTGACGTCTCCAAAGAGCAGAAAAGATTTAAGTACATTCGGAATCCTAAAAACAATCATAGTTATTTTCTATAATTTTAAGGATATCAAATACATTTAAATGGGCAAAACACATTTTAAATCCACTTTTATTTACGAAAAGTTTTAGTATTATTATTATAATTTACAAATACATTGTAAGTATCAACTAAGGAACTATTTTTAGCAATGTATATGAGTTTAAAAGTTATGAAAAAAAAATCATGATCAAAGAATTACACCGTAATCACATTTATCTGGAAAACCCAAACATCAGTCGTTTTTAGTGCGTCTTTTAGTACGTGGTTAATATTGGGGAATAAAATTAAAACTAATTTGTTCTAAATAATAACGAAAATTACGTCATAGCACGAATAGCCTATAACGCCAAAACTCTAAGGTTTCTTTAAATTTAATAACCGTTGGTGACAAAACTGATAATGTATATTCCCTTCTTAAAAGTAAAATTAACAAATACAATTGATTCCCTTTAAAAGTGTTACTGAAACACATACACATTATGATTACACTCGTTACACTCCACATCACATGACCATTCACTCCAATTCTCCAAAGTTTAATCACTACACACTACAACAGTAGCCAACCATCACTCATAATTAAAATACGTTGTCTATTGTACGTTCAGAAAATATATAATTGAAAGTTGTAAGGGTCTCCCTAATTAATTGTGTCTGGGATTTTTGGTCATTTTTGACAAACATATGAAATCGCTAAAAATTGTTTGAGGCCATAGAAATTTTGTTATCGACAGCTCTAGGGTCAAAGACTACCAAAGACGTCACTGACTGCTGTCACGCCCCTGTTTCAAAGGAATCCTTACCTTAAGCCGAGAACACAAAATAACGGAATTAATAAATCGGCTTGCATGTTAAATATATTTATCAAAACAACAGTTTTGTTGGTATACTAATGTGGATAGTTTATTCTAATTGAAATAGAAATAAAGTCGAGTAATCATTAAAAGGCACGTTGTATATCTTGCAGTAAAACTAAAAAAAAACGTAGTGTTATGTTGATGATGTTGTATGATTATGTCTGGGTTGCATTTAAAATCGTACCAGTTTGCAAAATGTCCATGTCCAGTTCGTATGAGCTCTCAATATTTTCTGTTTAGAGACTGGCTCAAACTTTTATAGACATAAAAGTTATAAATGATAAGCATAACATTATTAACTAACAACAATATAAGTATTAAACATATAGTCTAGCATCGCTATGAATCTTAAACATATCATCTATCATCGCTATGAATCTTAAACATATCATCTAGCGTCGCTGTGAATCTTAAACATATCATCTAGCATCACTATGAATCTTAAACATATCAACTAACATCGCTATCAATCTTAAACATATCAACTGGCATCGCTATGAATCTTAAACATATCAACTGGCATCGCTATGAACCTTAAACTTATCAACTAACATCGCTATCAATCTTAAACTTATCAACTAAGAACGCTATGAATCTTAAATGTATCAACTAACATCGCTATGAACCTTAAACATATCAACTAACATCGCTATTAACCTAAAACATATCAACTGGCATCGCTATGAATCTTAAACTTATCAACTAAGAACGCTATGAATCTTAAATGTATCAACTAACATCGCTATGAACCTTAAACATATCAACTAACATCGCTATTAACCTAAAACATATCAACTGGCATCGCTATGAATCTTAAACATATCAACTAGCATCGCTATGAATCTTAAACATCAACTAGCATCGCTATGAATCTTAAACATATCAACTAGCATCGCTATGAATCTTAAACATCAACTAGCATCGCTATGAATCTTAAACATATCAACTAGCATCGCTATGAATCTTAAACATCAACTAGCATCGCTATGAATCTTAAACATATCAACTAGCATCGCTATGAATCTTAAACATCAACTAGCATCGCTATGAATCTTAAACATATCAACTAGCATCGCTATGAATCTTAAACATCAACTAGCATCGCTATGAATCTTAAACATATCAACTGGCATCGCTATGAATCTTAAACATATCAACTAATATCGCTATGAATCTTAAACATATCAACTAACATCGCTATGAATCTTAAACATATCAACTAACATCGCTATGAATCTTAAACATATCAACTAACATCGCTATGAATCTTAAACATATCAACTAACATCGCTATGAATCTTAAACATATCAACTGGCATCGCTATGAATCTTAAACATATCAACTAACATCGCTATGAATCTTAAACATATCAACTAACATCGCTATGAATCTTAAACATATCAACTAACATCGCTATGAATCTTAAACATATCAACTAACATCGCTATGAATCTTAAACATATCAACTAACATCGCTATGAATCTTAAACATATCAACTGGCATCGCTATGAATCTTAAACATATCAACTAACATCGCTATGAATCTTAAACATATCAACTAACATCGCTATGAATCTTAAACATATCAACTAACATCGCTATGAATCTTAAACATATCAACTAACATCGCTATGAATCTTAAACATATCAACTAACATCGCTATGAATCTTAAACATATCAACTAACATCGCTATGAATCTTAAACATATCAACTAACATCGCTATGAATCTTAAACATATCAACTAACATCGCTATGAATCTTAAACATATCAACTAACATCGCTATGAATCTTAAACATATCAACTAACATCGCTATGAATCTTAAACATATCAACTAACATCGCTATGAATCTTAAACATATCAACTAACATCGCTATGAATCTTAAACATATCAACTAACATCGCTATGAATCTTAAACATATCAACTAACATCGCTATGAATCTTAAACATATCAACTAGCATCGCTATGAATCTTAAACATATCAACTAACATCGCTATCATGCTAACCAACTGACCATACTCTTGATCTCTAGCACTTTCACTGTCAAGCTAAGCAACTGATGTTACTCTTGACAGCTAGCACTTGCACTTCCACGTTAACCAAGTCCCGAATTCTCTCATAACAGCAAAACAAGATGATGGACACACCAACCTAACCTAACACACCACTCTCTTTAATAAAACCTCCCAACACAACGAACACTCAGTGTACACCCGCAGCCACTATCTGACCCCACCATCTGACCCCTCGATCTGAACCACGAACTAACCCCGCGGTCAAAATTCACGACCTACAAGACACACCTCTCACGGCCAGTAACTCTGCCACAACACAAATTCATGCTCCTAAATCTACTTCACAGCAACGATATAAAAGATCAACCTAACATTGTTAAAAAACAACACCATAAATTTTAAACATATCAACGAACTTTGATGATTTCCTTAGATAAAACTATTACAAAACCGAAAATAATTTTATGATATTAAAAAAAAAAAATACCTTGTGTTCGGTTGTTTGTATATCTAGCCTTACTTATCCAAGTGTAGCTTTTGCTTGTTTGTTATTTTAATGTGAAATCAAGATGAATTGAAAATCAAATCATGCTTGTGTACACTCTCTGCACATAAAAATCACATGATTCAATACAGATTTAAATTAAGCAAAGAATCATTTAATAGGAGAGAAACAATGTCTACGCAGTGTCTCATGTTCTTGTGCTATTTTGGTAAACAGGCAGCGAATGTGTATAATATATCAGTTAAGTGAATGCATGGTAAATATTCCTGTTTTAAATGGATGGGTCTAAAGAATGGGTCTGAGTATATAGGTCTGACTAGATGGGTCTGAGTGTGTGGGTCTGAGTGAATGGGTCTGAATGAATGGGTCTGAATTAATAGGTCTGTGTTAATGGGTCTGATTTGATGGGTCTGAGTGTATGGGTCTGAGTGGATGGGTCTGAGTAAATAGGTCTGAGTGCATGGGTCTGATTGGATGGTGCTGAGTGATTGGATCTGAGTTGTTGGGTCTGAGTGAATTGTTCTGAGTAGATCGGTCTGAGTGAATGAGTCTGAGTGAATGTGTCTGAGTGGATGATTCTGAGTTGAGGGGTCTGACTACATGGATCTGGGTGGATGGTCGGACTAGATGGGTCTGTGTGGATGGGTCTGATTGAATGCATCTGAGGGAATTGTTCTGATTGAATGGGTCTGAGTGGTGGTGCGACTAGATGGGTCTTAGTGGATGGGACTGAGATAATGTTTCTGAGTGGATGGGTCTGAGTGGATTTGTCTGAGTGAATGGGCCTGAGTGGATGAGTCTGAGTCGATGGGTCATTAGATTGTTGTGAGTGGATGGGTCTGAGTTAATGGGTCTGAGTGGATGGGTCTGAGTGGATGGGTCTGATTGGATGGTTCTGAGTGGATGTTTCTGAGTGGATGTTTCTGAGAGAATGGGTTTGAGTCGATCGGTCTGACTAGATTGGTCTGAGTTGATGGGTTTGAATAAATGGTTCTGAGCAGATGGGTCTGATTGAATGGGTGTGATTGAATGGGTCTGAATGAATGGGTCTGAGTGAATGGGTCTAAATTGATGAGTCAGTGTGGATGGGTCTCATTGAATGGTTCTGAGTGGATGGTTCTAACTAGATGGGTCTGAGTTGATGGGTCTGAAAGAATGGGTCTGAGTCGATAGGTCTGAGTGATTGTGTCTGAGTGAATAGGTCTCAGTGAATGGGTCTGAGTAAATGGGTCGGAGTGAATGGGTCTGATTAGATTTGTCTGAGTGAATGGGTCTTAGTTGATGGGTCTGAGTAAATAGGTCTGAGTGCATGGGTCTGATTGGATGGTGCTGAGTGATTGGATCTGAGTTGATGGGTCTGAGTGAATGGGTCTGAGTGTATCTCAGTCAATGGGTCTTAGTGGATGGGTCTGAGTAGATATGTATGACTAAATTGGTCTGAGTAGATGGGTCTGAGTGAATTGGTCTGATTTGATGGGTCTGAGAGAATGGGTCTGAGAGAATGGGTCTGAGTGAATGCGACTTATTAGATGGGTCTAAGTGGATGGGTCTGAGTAAATGGGTCTGAGTTGATAGGTGTGAGTTGATGGGTCTGAGTGAATGAGTCTGAGTGAATGGGTGTGGGTGGTTGGATCTAAATAGATTGGTCTGAGTGGATGGGTCTGAGTGAATGGGTCTGATTTGATGGGTCTGAGTGAATGGGTCTGATTTGATGGGTCTCAGTGGATGGGTCTGAGTGGATGGGTCTGAAAGAATGGGTCTCAGTGGCTGGGACTGAGTGATTGGGTATGAGTGAATAGTCTAGGTGAGTCAAAAAACGTGCGGAGCCAAAACTCGGGGGGGGGGGAGCACAAATCTGGATTCTTATACAGTTTATATGTGCCAATTTTCAATTCAATATTTTGACGGCAAGTGGGTCAATTAGGCATCTGAAGATTCTGCCGGCCAGCCACCCAGCCAACCAGCCAGTAACGAACAAAAGTGAACTAAATATAATGGCTTTTTAAAAGATGCGTTCGAATTGGTGGGACAGTTACACAAGGGCAGTTAGGATACATATATACGTACTTAATATTTATTTTAATTTTTTTATTCAGGAAAACTTATTTACAAAATTGCAACATTTAAAGAAAATGCAAACGGTTGTAATTTAATATTAATTGATGAAACGTGCAATTTCTTAATTAATATATGTATATATATTTATTATATTAATTATATCCCGAGTACGTCAAAACTTCTAGTGCTCATTCTTGGTGACAATTTAGACTTTCAGATAACGGAAGTGTTGGCATGCATGGAACAACAACTGGAAAAGACATTTTCACGAAAGTTGAAAAAACTTTTTGCAAGACTGTAACCTTTAGTGTAATCAGCTTCAAGATTTGCACGTGATGGAGGAAAAAAACATGGTTGGAGTGGGGAAGGGTCTTGTGGGGCAGATAAGGACTCATTTGGAAGATTTGCAAATTCTGGACTCTCTGTTCAAACACTGTAAAATGTTTGCGGGGCCATCGAAGAGCAATAGCTCGGCCAAAAAACCAATGTAATATTTCAGTATGAACATATCAAGTGCGTTGTGCTCAAGTATTTACGTTCTAGTACCACGTTTGTGGAGCAATACGTTTGGCTCTACAATATTAGTACCATAATTAAATTACTGTTATTGTTGAAATTCTTCAACTGAAGTGCTCTCTATACCTAGAAGTCATATATTTGCCTGGACTTATTGATAAAAAGATTGTTCAAAAACGTAAACATGCAGTAATATAAAGGCAAACAATTTGAGTTGAAACACTTTGGTGAAGCTTTATTGAAACGAGAAAACAAATTGGGTAGAAAGCAAGGCGTTCAACAGAATATAATGTAATAACAACTTAATAATATTACCGAGTTTTGCAATAATTAGACAAACAAAATCCATCACAAATGCGTGTATGTAGCTAAAACTAACTCAACGGAAATAGCTAGTACACTTTATATTACAACATATTTTTTTCCCTTAACATATTAAACTCTTTTAAAAAGCAAGCATTGCTAACAAATACTCAATGGGACGTCTAATTATTTTCTTTACTTTAATAGTATAGCAACTTAGACGTAAGATCTTAAAATCGGATAGTGAAATTCAACAAGGACTGAGGCAAAATATTTTCGTTTGTGATTATGAAATCTTTTTATAAGTTATAAGATATAACGATTAAATTTTAATCTAATTAAACATATAATTAAGAAAACAAAACTTTTTTGTTGATCCGTAAAATTGGAAATGTGTTTTCCTTACAACGTACATATTCATTTTCAGCACAAAAATACTTACATATTTTATTCAAGGCCATATTTAACTACAACAAGGGGCCTCAAGAAATATATGTATTTCTCAAGCACAAACATCAGCTGTCACGTATCAGACAGCCGAACTCCCTTGGTGACAATACTGACTTAAAGAATGATAGTGTTTGATTTCGTAGCAGCCGGTCTAGAGCGCTGTTTAATTTTTTTTTTTTAAATATTAGGATTATAAATTATATTTATCTTTTGAAATGTACTTCATTAAAAAAAAATGTAAAAAATGCCAGTCATTTTTATAGACAGTGGCCATGCTTGATAACTTCGTGGCTGACCTTTGCTTTCCTGTAGCATCCGCCCTCCACAAAAAACTAAAAATTCTCCCACACTGCACCACTCTGCCCCCCTTTACCATAGGCTACGCTATGAGGAGGTGATATCCAAATACTCTCTTTGCTCAACATATAAACTGGAGCCCCACTACTCCCGGGACATGCGTGACTGTCGTAATAATACTTGGTCACATAAATGTCACTGCGCAACTTTTCCAGAACTTTGCACTGTTTTTTTTTACCAAACGTAACATGTTTTGAACACCCGTGAGGGTGGGATATAAGTATAACTAGGTTGTTGACCCCCTCAGTAAGGTATCTTTTGTAAAGTTTTGTATGATAATCTTTATAATCATAAATCATGTACATAAGTTGATAGGCCAGGTTGACGTCGTGTGTAACACAAATAATCTCAGCTGTGTCGTATTGTCTGTTCATTTGACTCACTCGGATCCCCTGTAATTTGATCACATCTGAGTTCTCAGAATCGTAATACATGAGACATTCCGCACGCGATGCCTCGTCATCGTCACATACCACGTGGGCAGCCGTTCTAATTTTAATTTCTCCCCATTCCTCGACTGGATCCTTTCTACAGTCTCGACAGGGACATCTGCTGAACAGTGATCTTTCTCTTGTTTTTGAAAATATGATATTTCCACTCCCCACAAAGTTACCTTTGAACTTCTTGTACTCCATTGGTCGATTTGGACTTGTTCCTTCATAAGTTATCTTCACCACAAGTTTACCGAGGGCCGCGACGAGCTTGTCGAACATATCATCTTTGTTATAAGGATGTGGAAGTTTGCGGTGGCTAAAATCCTTAATTGGCACAAATTCTGTATGCTTCGGATTTTTTTCGCATTTCTTGGTGTTAAGATTCTTGGCCAATATCAGCTGCGGGTAATAATCTGAAAAAGCTTATCGCAAATAAAGATAGTTTAGTTAATTTTTTAAAGCAACACTTTACTTCTCTCTCTCTCTCTCTCTATATATATATATATATATATATATTTATATATATATATATATATAAATATATATACATATATATATATAGAGAGAGAGAGATTTATATAAATATTTATATACATTTATATGATTTGTTTACCTACCTATCTACCTGCAAGTAAATTAAGGTATATCTTAACTTATATTGCACCCATTATATCATAGTTAATTTTATGATCACCTCGATCACTGCAAATTCTTTCCTTCAAAGTAATGACCGATAGATATAGAACTTCCAATTTTGTCCAGAATTTTTCAGAGTGTTTTCACGCTATTTTAAAATTAAATATTTAATCTGAAAGTCAATAAGAAATTAAGGTAGCCAGGCCTTATGATTTAAGGAAAACTATTTTTGTTTTTACCTTTAGTTCTTCTTTCAAGGGCTTATGTTTTAATTGTTTAAGTTTGTTGTTTTGTTTTTTTTGAATCTATGCAAAACGCATATCGTTTTATTACACGCTTTTATATGAAATGGCAACTTTGAATTTTTTTCTGGGTCAAGTATTGTAATTCAATCTTCATCCTGTTCCAAAGAGCCTATAAAACTTAAAATTTTATATGATAACTGTTTACTGGTGACAATACAACCTCACGTGATCAGAAGGCTAGCAATAACCGATATCGACCCGCGTCTGACCCCTGCGTGTCAAATCTGGAATGTCAATTTTGACCAACTTCCTGATCCTTAATTCTGCTTAAACTTTGTTCACTTACCCACCCCCACCCCCTTCATGAGAGTAGGTCACTCTGCGGGTAAAATCTGGCATCACCATATTAACCCACTTCCCGTTCTCCAATGCAGATGAAACTTTGTACACTTTGACTAAAACTTACCAAATGAAACACTATGAAAATAACCATTTCAAAACACACATTTCCTAAAGTATGCTGAAACGATCCAATAAATGTCCCTCAAATTTCAGAGTTGTTAATCATATGACTCAAAACGACTTGAACGCCCATAAAATGCAGTGACTTTTTTCTTCAGTTGCTCTGTCCGTTTGTTAAATTGTAGGAAGTCAAATGTTGCATCTCAATTTTGACCCGATTCCTCATCTCCAAATTGAGCTGAAAAAATAAATCCATTGAATTGATGGGCAGCCCAATTTTTTTTAATAGTCAAATGACTGTAGCAACTCTGAACTTTTGTGGGAGTTTTTTTTGGATACGTGTTTGAGAATTTTTTATTTTTTTTTAAAGTATTTAATGTGGCTTTATTTAGCTCCTCTAATCTCAGGTGTTCTACATTGTATATCAATGCTTAGCTTCCGCTTCATTAAAAATTAAGCTTATTGTAACGTTACCGAAGGCTTCACACAATTCGCCTCCATTCTCTTTATTGGCATCATCTGGTAGTGGCTACAAAAAGGAAAACAAAGATTTAAAAAAAAAGAAAATTATCTGATAATAAGAATCTATTTATACATTACTTCAAAAATAAATATTAGATTCTATAAGCTACTAGGTTTTTTTGTGTGACTATACATCATAAATTTTAAAAATAAGTAAATTCGTAGCATGACACCGATTATTATATCAATTTAGTATATGTTCATACGTTCAATGTGTGATCAACATAAAGTATACGTACATTTAATATACGATAAAAGGGTGTGTGTGTGTGTTTGTATTTAACATGTCTTTAATGAGAAGGTTTTATTATCTCTTCAGCAGATGTCTATTTATAAGAGCGTGGGTATATAATATGCGTTCAGTTTTTGTGCATTTAAAATCACTTCAGTGTACCGGGTATATCAATTTAACAGAGTTTCAGTGTATTTAAATTTAATGTATACCTTCGGTATATCTGGACCACTGTTTGACATGCTTCGGTAAAATATATCATTTAAAATTCCTCTAGTATGTATAATAAATTAAATAATGTTAAACACTTATTTGACATGCAATAAGGAATCATTTCTTTGCATCCTCTTTTCAGTGTTAATTTACTTTTAAATTATTGCATTATGATAAACTGTTTGACGGTTTCCTTAGATAAAACAGTTGGATTTTCTAATTTAGATTTTAGCTGTTGATTAATGAAGAAATAAGATTAGCCTATTTATATATTATATTTTTAAAGGTGATACAATAAGTTCAGTTCATCTAGATTTTACCTTTTGATTATCAACACATCTTATGGTCAGCTTTGGTTTTTTACCACAATTTTCATCTTGTCTTGATAGGCTAGCTAGACAAGGAAAATAAAATAAGGTTAGGGTATGTTACATGGCTTTGGACAGGCAAGCTACGGCCCGTGTCCGAACATAGTATACATTTAACAACAAAAGGGTAAAGGTAAAAAGTCCATTGTTTAGTGCAATTTGGAATGGTCATAATTGATATGCGTGGCAAAAAAATGGTCATAAAAACACGTGAGTGAATAGAAAGGTTTATTTGAGAAAAGATGTAGTGTTTTCAATCAATTGAATTTTGCAATCATTGATCATCAACAGCAACTTTTGTTTATAAATATTCTTGAAATCCTCTATCAGAATGAGGTTCTTGAACTTTTTGAAGTCTGTGTTGGTTTCGGTTGCGTGCAGCCACTTGTCCAGGAGCCGTTCTTTTTTTCCGGAGAAACACAACATGAGTCTGGCCATCACGTTTCCACAGCTCCCTAAACTTTTTACGGTATGCTTCGGGGACACATTCATAAGCCTTAAGTATTAAGGATTTTACAAGGTTATAGTCCCCGCGCTGTTCCGCGTTCAAGGACACAAAAACTTCGGCTGCCCTTCCAGTCAAAGCAGTTTGCAGTAAGCTAGACCACATAATTTCAGGAATGTTAAAATTGTGTGCATTTATATCAAACTGTGCAAAATATTGGTCAACCTATTTTTTATAAAAATTATTGGATTCCTTTTGAATATTTAATTGCATCGCAACCCTGACCGGCAGGAGCCGTGAATCTATTTTCCATTGTTCCCAAACTGGCCGTTATTTTCATTTCTTTTAATTTTATTTTTAGCTCTAAAGCGTTTTCTTGTTTCTCTCTCTGTAGCTCTCGTAATTTTTCATCTCTCTTTCTCTGAGCTTATCGCTCCATTTGTTTAAGCTCACGTTCTTTTTCTAGCTCCAGCTGTTTGAGCTTTAGTTGGAGCTCCATACTAGGATCATGTGGTTGTGTGAGTGAGGCTATTTCGTTCTCTCACAACACATCCACTGATCATATCTCGTACGGTTTTTTTTTTTACTGCCAAATGAGCTACACTTATTCCTAAATCTTTAGCAATAGAAAATAGCTCCTTTCTAGAACATTTGTCTGATGCCTCTACTGATGGGTTTACAACATCAAAATCCATGTTGACACAGGCAAAATATAACACTTAGTTTTATATAAAAAAAAATTAAGCTTAGTGAACACACTTACTAAAATTATTATTTTTTTTTAAATTGCATCTAGTTCTGTTATTGGTATCGTTAAATGGGAGGATAGTCTGTCCTTTGCGATTTTGAGTTCAAATTTTCTTAGTTCTTTTATTTCTAGTCTTCTTGTTTAAAACAACGATATATCACAAAAGTTATTGATCTATAATCTATTTTTAGTGATGCTTGCAACTAGCTGTACATTTCTTACAGCTAAAGAGACATCTCAATGCAGCTTAGCACATGTTTGTTCCCACAACACTGTATCTTACGAGATCGACCAACATTTACCATAAATATTTTCTATCAATCACGTAATGTGTCTATGTAACGGTTAAAATAAGTATGTATCAGTTAAAGTGTACCAGAGTTGTAGCACTTATAGATATTTATATATGCAGTTAATGTAATTAAATAGATGAAGACTTTGTCTAGTAATTTAGAATTTCTTAATGTTGTCTCCCACAAACTGAATGAAAATGTCAGAAAACCACATTGAGACAAATAGTCCGGACCCCATTTTTTTTTGTAAGTTGCAAGAATAATAATGGGTCGAAATTAAATTTATACAAAACAATGCAAAGATTTTTTATTTTCAAAATGTGTTTAATACTTTGACTGACAAAGCTTCTGACGCTGTCCATCAAAACATTGAGTGAAAAAGTCGTATCGTTCCCCACCCAATCTTACACATCTAATCAAATAAATGCCTTACCTTGTCTCTTCTTGTTATTTTTTAATTCTGTTAGATTGCTAACGTTGGCTGACATGACTGAGTCGGTCCTTGGTTTAAATCCTAAAAAAAATCAAGATATGGATGTGCGATGTTGTGCTTTAAATAAGAAACAAATCAATTTCCTGACGTTGCAGAACTGGATTGAATCAAGTGTTGTGTCTATCACTTCAAGATTGGTCACTTTAAAACACACATTACACATCACAGGCCCTCTGTATCGGCGCGAATTTTGAAAACAAGGCTATGTTTGACATGCATATTTGAAAATTACAATGGGAATGCCCTATTACGTGGCGATACTGATAACAACGCAGTGGCTCTAAAGTTATGATGATGTGTTCAGAACTACCAAGTAATTGTTTTTTAAAAATATCCATATTAACTTACAGCAAGCGAAACATGTAGAACAATTTTCGAATGAAACAAATTAAATATTAGCATACACACACAAAAAATAAACATCTTGGAAGTCTGGTAGCAGGAAATCTAGAAAAACTCTTCCGCTGGTAAAGCTAACGACTTATTTATGAGGAAGGGCTTATAACAAACTATAAAAGAATTCTAGAAATAGCATCACCTGATTGAATTCTTTAGAACAATTCAGAATTTAAATAACGTTTTCCCAAATGAATTTATTTTTCGTTAATTTTAGATCACTATACATTTAATTGGTGAAGTCAATTTCAAAAAAAAAAAAAAGGGGGAGATAAGGGGTGGATGCAACAGCTCCTCAATGACGCAAATATTAGGTCTACACACAGACTATAATTAAATTCATTAATATATATTAAAACATTTATTTTAGGATAAAATCATTTACTAATGTGGTATACATGTAGGAACTATGTGTCCGAGTATTTGGATTAGTCTAGTGGTTGTTGACAATTCGGACGAGAATAAACTAATTAATGGATTATTTTACATAACTTTTGTAGGCTCTGACAGCTTTCGCTCGAAACGATAAATTGAAGATGGGAAATTTTGCAGCAAACAATCCATCATTACCGTGCTTGCTCTCACTGAAGATAGGAAACATTATTACAGAAACAATCAAATATTACCTTAATTTTTCTTGACTAAGAAACCATTATGCGATACCATATATGTCCATTACAACTAATTCCTTGAGGGGTGCGCCACATTTGCCA
This sequence comes from Lymnaea stagnalis, assembly GCA_964033795.1. Classification (NCBI taxonomy): domain Eukaryota; kingdom Metazoa; phylum Mollusca; class Gastropoda; family Lymnaeidae; genus Lymnaea; species Lymnaea stagnalis. Next base: position 1,196,694 of record CAXITT010000133.1, on the reverse strand, counting down.
CAAGCTCCACCTTCTAGGATATGCCACATAATATGTCAGCAAAGTAGGTGTCATTTTACGGAGTAGTCTCGCCTATAGCTTGGCAAAGAGCTCAATATGCCTTCCACTGTTTTCGAGGCTACTGTGATATGCTGATTTTGTTACAAGAACCCTAATTTTGTACCCAGTTAAATTTGGACCGTTTCATTTTATTCTCGACATCTGTTTAGTGAACAAATATAATATATTCTTATATGCATTCATATGGGAAAGAGAGGAGAAAATTTAATTTTTGTGGAAACACAAATTGCTCTGTTTTTCTACCAGGGTGGTCTCAAAATGTGACCGATCTCAACACATACTTATAAAATAAGTGACTTATTCTGGATCAAAATACGAACTTTCAAAATATCCTTACGAGAATGACAAACATGTAGAAGATCTGCGTCAGAGTGTATGCAATAGTCTGGTGGTTGTTGACAATGCCTTGGAAGGGAAAAGTATGAAGCTGTTAATGGAGAGACCCGGTGAACAGAGCATCTTGTTAGCTGGTAGCAATGAGGTAGAAGAAGGAGTCTTGGTTTTACAAGCCACTTTGTTTTAAACCGTTACCGTATTAATGCTGGACAATTTTAGAACCAAACGGAAGACATAAGGAAATCTGTCTCTTCTACAATAGAAGGAAGATATAAGTGTAAGGAAAATCACACATATATTTTTTTTTAAATGTGACGATTTTCCTTGTAATCATATGTGTGAGATTAAGAAAAGATGTATAATTTAATCTTTTATTGATGTTCTGAGGACGTTTGAAGGTGAGGAGAGGATGCTCCACTGCCACCGTGAAAGTGACCTCATACATTTCTCGATCTTTAACATAGTCACTTTAATGATATTTCTGAGATATAAGTTGTAAACAGTCTGAACATATATATATATTACTACAAAGCAATACGTACTGGTGATGATATATCAGGTTATAATTGTGGCCAATTAGAAACTAAATTGTAAAATTATATAATCAAAATGGATCTTACCTATTTTTCCATTGTTTCACTGTTGTCATTGTTTATGGTTCTATTTCTATGAAGTGGTGTACATTTATTGTAAACGAATAGGTCCTTTTCCTTCTAAAAAAAATTTTTAGGCTTCTTTTCAATGACATGAAGGTGTATAAAAATGAGAAACGTTCCCTTGTTGTCGATTTAAATCGATAATTTAAACCCTTATGTATGAGCAAGCGATAATTTATAAAAGAGTTGCACACAATATTTAAGTACTATAAGTCTTTTAACCACAGCATGTCAGGAAGTTCTGCCACTTCTCTAGTAACGCTGCCCACCGATTATACTACACCATTTTCTGAAGAACTGTGGAATGTAAAAATAAAAAATAAAAATTTGTATCTAACAAATTTTCGCATAATTATTAAATCGTCAACTCAATTGATTTTCTTAATTGATAAATTGTTTGAAATTAAATATCAACATTCATCAAATGGAATCTGTGTTTATTTCAAAGTAAACATTTTAAATTAAATGCCCTCATCTTTAATCATTAACAAGTGTCTTGTATGAATTTCCAAAAAATGATTATAACAGATAGGGTTAAAGGTAAAAAAAATACACACATTAACATTTGGCGTGAGTATGTATAAAATGATATGGCCCATATGTTGGCAAGGATGTTTATAAAACAGTAGGGCCTTTATGTTGGCCTTGGTATATAAATTATTTTTAAATTCATAATTTTGGGCCGAGCTAAAGTTCCTTTATGGCCCCGTCAAGATTTTACAGGCGTCCTGCATCTGCTGGGCATCGCCATAGATAAGCCTTTCTGTGTTCATGTCTGGCGTGTTGCCAACCCCTCCACTCATTAGAATCAGGCGCTGTCTAGCAAGTGCACTACAGTCTGCAGCGCCTGTCCGCAATGACGACAGCTGGGGTCCCAAATAGGATGTAACCAGTCTAGTTGTAGCTTCGAGTAGAAGAGTGTTTATGTTCTCATCTGGGTGATGAGGCTCTGGTGTTTGCTTTTAATTTTCACCATTGATCCTGTTATTTATTTATTTATTTATTTAGGCATTTTTATATAGCGCTTATCATAAAGCTCTAAGCGCTTTACAATTATTAAAACATGTAAAATAAGTGAATACAAATGAGACACTAGGATAGTAACTACTATTCTATAGAAACAATGAAAATGGCTATAAAAAGAGGACACTTTGACACTTCAGGATTAAACCGAAACAGAAAATTAGGTAGGGCAAGGAGGGTGCATCACAGGTCATAGGCGGACCTAAACAGATGAGTTTTAAGGGACTTTTT
>CAXITT010000133.1:1156540-1192688 GCA_964033795.1 Lymnaea stagnalis | reverse complement strand
AATACGTCCGGAGTCAAGTGGGACCCATGGTACGCGCTTTGGACGAACAGGAAGGCGTTCAAACACATCTGTCACCACATGGATATGCATCGATTGCTGCGTCTCAAAAGACCAATTTACTTTCATTGTATCTTTGAGGGCAAACTGGGGAGAAGTGGGTTGATGCATATGGTCAGGTGTTGAGGTGGAAGGAGCTGAGTGACGAGATCTCATCTTCCTTTTTCCCCCGCGAAAACTTCTAGCAGTTTTCTTTTTTATTAATTGAAGTGTTCTACATCGTGCAAGAATTTCACTACTAAGGAGATAGCTATCAGCTAGAAGGTTACGCAGCTGGCGCAGTCTAGTAGATGAATAATGGAGGCAGGACATCTCTTTCAAGTTAAAATCTACTCAAAACAAAGAAACACTTTAGTGGCTTGACTTGTCGCCGCACAGCGTTCCACATAGTGTCATTTATAAATTAATTATCAATCAATAAAAATTTGTTTGGGTGTGGCATGTTCAGGTAACGTTACAGGCAGTGTCCCCTTTTTTCCCAGTTTTTTCAACTATTCCTCTTGAAAAACGTTTTTGAAGCATCTTTTAACACCCAAATGACTCATTAGTCAGTGTAGATCCTTGCCTTGCCAGAAATTTATTTCGTTTATTGAGTGGTGATCTTGCGTTTTCAGCCATCCATTGAAGGACCAATCTGCCTCCATGTGACTTTATGTCTTGTTATTAGGTCCACAATGACGACGGCCCATTTTCATGTCTTTTGATCCTATTCTTACAGCCTCCAATGCCACCTGTGTGTCGGTAAAAGCTATGATTGACGAATATGGTTTTCTCCTAGCTAATTTGTGGCGCACTTGTTTCAGGGCCATACGTATACCTTTTACAATTTAGTAAATAGTGTTAGTATAATCACTATCTTCGGTACCGTTTGTTTTACATGCTGTTTTTATCAGCCAAATAATTAACACAGATCAATTTTTTTCCAAACCAAACCGACCATTAAAATATGTTAGATTCATTACACATACTGACATGTATGTTTCTGGATTCAATTTTACATTGCTTTTAGAAAAGGTACTTGTGATCATTCGGTGTGATTATGACGTATGAACATCTTAAAGAATGTGATGAAAGAAACCAATCACCCATGGATCGCGACACAGTTAACGCCCCTTCATTAAACTCATTGATCGCCCTTGTCATTACAAAATGTTTAACACCCCAATCAATATACATCAAGGACGCCCTGTCATAGCGTCTCATAAACAAACCCACAAAGTACACCCAAAGAACACCTCAGTCTTTCACACATGGTGAGCACCTACATCATTATGTTTATGAAAACATCTTTCATTATTTCAAATAAGCACCTCGAACGTTACGTCCTTATGAACAACTCTTTCATTATTTCCAATGAAATACGCCTTCATTACGTCGCATGAACAACTGCTTTTAGGATTATTAAAACTTTTAGTAAATGTTAATATATTAATTAATAATGTTCTCAACTCATTAAAAAAAAAACTTCATTAAAAAAACAAAAAAAAAATAAAAAAAAAAAAAAAAAAAAAAAAAATTAAATCCATGTTGTTTTACTTTATTTATTGCAAATGCATTTTTTTTTTAAAATCATTTATAATTTGTTGCAAAATTTTAATTCATAAAATTAAACGTTATTAATTATATTTAGTTTATCATTTTTTAAAATATTTATAATTTTTTTATATAAGAAACAATAAATATATTTTTAATATACAAAAGATTTGATTCTATACATTCAAAGTATCGATAACATAATTAAGAGATAATCATTTAATGTAACAGTTTAGACTTAACTCTGATAAAATTTCCAAATGGTCTTTTAAATCGTTAGAGGTCACTAATATATTAGGTACCCAGCAGTGAGGCGATTTCTAGACAACAATTGGGACATGTCATTAAACTCCAACACAGCGGTTCTCAACATATGGGTCGCGACCCCAATGGGGATCGAACGACTCTTACACTGGTGACGCCGAAGACCACCCAAAAAGCACATATTTATGAAATATCAACAAAAATAATTTTATGTTTGGGGTCACCACAACATGAGACACCGTATTAAAGGGATGTGGCATTAGGAAGTTTGAAAATCACTGCTCTGACACATTGTGAATAGCCAACCGTCACACATGCAATATGTCTTATAGTGGCATACGTTAGAGCATATAGCACATTTACAATCCTGTCTAGTGTAGTCACCTACAAGGGAGTCACTCTTTATTTCACTACCATTACCATAGACGTGCCTGAACGTAACAAAGTGTATTCTGGTATAGTGTGCAGCATATGTTGCTATTTGCCAAAAATGCAAAGCTATATCTTAAACATGAGCATATCACAAATTTAAATGATGCTGTAGACCAGGGTTGGCTAATCCCCGGCCTGCGTGCTCAATGTGGCTTGGAGCATTAAATTATTGGGTAGACGTGTACAGCACACATTATATGGAACAAATGTACTTCTTTCTTCATTCAAAATCTTTAAAAAATTAAATTTTTAATTTACGTGGAAAAAAAACAATAAGCAGATATAACATTACCGGTATCTTAATCTTACATTAGGCTCATCTCACTTTGATCCTATTTTATTTGCTGATTGGATTAAATGACTAACAGCTTGTGCAGAACTACCTCGTTATTTATTTAGGAATTTTTATAGCGCTTACCTTACAGCTCTAAGCGCTTTACAATTATTAAAAATATGTAAACTATTTAAACTTCTAAAGTAAAATAAAAAGGAAAAAACCCGAGACACTAGAATAGTAACTACAATAAAAATGACTATAGAAACAGTAGCTAAAACATTAAAATGGCTATAAAAACGAGTACACTACAGGATCAACCCGAGACAGAAAATGAGGCAGGGCAAGGAGGGTGCATCACAGGTCATAGGCGGACCTAAACAAATGGGTTTTAAGGGACTTTTTGAATGTGGACGAGAGTTCACAATGACGGATGTGGAAGGGGAGCTGGTTCCAGAACGTTGGCGCATGGAAGTAGAAGGAGCGTTCACCGATGGCAGAAAGCCTTCGTCAGCGAACAAAACGACAGAAAAAAGGTATAAAAATAAAAATAAGAAATATCACTAAACTGGTAAGTAGTATCAGTGGGCAGCAATAGAAGTGTGGCAGAAGTAAAGTGAGTGAGAGTTTAAATATGCAACGGCGTTTTTTCTGTTGTTTTGTTCGCTGACGAAGGCTTTCTGTCGACACGTTCGCTGTTTTGTTGCGTTTATTTTTTCAGGTTTAACCCTACTCTGGTTTACTCATTTTATTTTGTAAGGAAGCAAAAGTTCAGAGAGATAGATAGGAAAGTGAGGGTCAGTGAACGAGTTGAAGCATAGATTGGCACCAATCTTTAAAACAATGTGTTATCCACATAGTCCGTCAAGCTGTTAGGGATGGCGACCCTTTCTATAGGCATACTGGTTGTAGGAACTAGTGACAATTATCATAAATTATAAAAAAAATAAATAAACTTATTTAAATTATTCAAAGTTATTTCTTCTTTTAAGTCTATGGTTTTGTCATTGAGCAGTGTACCAATCTTTAAAACAATGTGTTTACTTTTTAAACTTTGATCCCACTCACTGCAATTTCTTTTCCACCGAGGCTGTGCAGTTCAAGAACCCATACCTTCTTTTGGTTCAACCTGTAGATAGGCGCCCCACTACTACCTTTGCATGAAGCCAGTTTATATGTGTTTGTATTGGGGTCAGCGCACGAGCCTATAGACACTTTCTTCGTCTGACCATGTGGATGAGACACCATGAGAACTAAATCATTTTGAGGCACATGTCTATATTTCTCGTAAAGTTCTTCATGGATGAATATGAAATCATAAATATAATTCCTTAGCTGCTTGACAAGAGTCATGTTATCAGTTTTGCAAATAAACACACAATTGTCTTCAATAGTACTTGCATACTTAACATTAGAACATTTCAATTCAATGACATCCGAATCTTCATTGTCAAAATTTAAGATACAAGTTGTGTGTTCAGCTTCACTCTGATCAAAAACAACATGCCTGCTAGTAGCTATTTTAATCTCACCCCATTCGTGACCCGATTCCCATTTCCTTTCAGAGAAGATTATTTTTCCTGTCCCGCGACAAGGTCCTTTGGGAAATTCGGTATTGGTCCCTGTGAATACCTTTGGCCTTTTGGGACTTGAATGTCTTACTACAATTTTGACGACAAGTTTTCTAAGGGCACCAACAACAGACTCAATGTCCTCGCTGTCATAAGTTTCCGGCAGTGTAGGAAAGCTAAGCTCGTCAATGGGGACATATTCATCGTGGTTTTTCTTGTCACAGGGATATTCACGAAAACTGGATGCCTCAGCTTCATAGCAGTCGGACCAATCGTCGGCAAGTTCTGAAATTAAAGAGGAGGTTGTCGTGACCATAAAATCTGGTTATACATGTCCAAATAAATTCTGGCCATGTCTTCAATACACGGGCGTAAGAAAATTTTGGAGTGGGGCGCACATTTGAGAGGGTGGTATTTTTTTGCTAAACTGCATACACAGAATACATCTAATGTATAATAAGTACTTTATATCTTTTATGGTTTTCTTGATTGAAGGGCGACCAAATAAAGGACGAAAATTAGCTACTCAACAATTGCTACGAAAACCCCTTTTTGCACAAGCTGAGAATACTGACATGAATAGGTAAGCTTGCTTGCTATCTATCTATTTCTAAAAAAAATATTTTATCGTTAAATAAATATCGATAGTTGACATATATTTAACATTATTTTTGTAATTAAGTCAAGTATTAGTAATTCTATTAAAACTAGAACTCATTTATCTGCTGTTAAAGATGCAGTTTTAAGATAACATCTTAACAAACGAACCCGTTTTTAAAATGTCTAAATCCAGTTGATATGAACCTCCCATATTTTCTTGATCAACGTCCGGCTCAACCTTGTGGAAATAATGAGAGAAATGTTGAACATATCAACTATCAACGATAACATAAGGAAAAAGTATCACACGTTAACACGTTTCTTGTTTTCTTAACATTTCCCCCCAGTTTATTTAAATTATATTCTTATTTTATTTTGCGACTAAAATTAATATGCATTATGAGTCTTGTACAGGTAACACAGTACTATTCTGACATGGCGTGGGATGTTATCTCTTATGCTGTTATGTCAGTAGTAGTATGGTTACTTATGTTAATACTTCAGGATGCCGACTTCATTCTTTCACTTATCGTTCAGGCACGTAAAGAAGAATACTCAATTCTAGTTAAAACTCACAGTACTTTATTGAACACACTTTATATTGATAATAATAAATAATCCTTGCATGAATGTAATTTCACATATATATCTATAGTATTCCATCATTAAGAAAGACACGTCCTCAGACTACTATAACTCAGCTCAACTGTCTAATCTCACAGCTCTCACGCTACTGACTGACTCTACTGCTCTGCGCTCAGCTCTCTACTATCTCAGTCAACTCATACTTTATTACCAGCAAAGCGTGCAAAACAACCGCTCTGACAAAAACATAATTTTACTCTCCAAAAACGTGGAGTTCACATTTGTTCTCAAAAATACAATCCACATTGATTGTCTCTCCCCGTGGAAAAACCTGGTGAACACACTCACTGTCCACTCATGCTACCTCTCTGTTTACATGTGAAAACATAGTCCGTTACATGCCCCACCCATCTGAAAAAATTTTGTGCAACAAAATTTTTGGCACAAAATAATATGCTGAAATAATGATAATGTCTCTTAGAAATTTTCAATCCCACATCTAACAATCAAATCAGTGTAACAACATTAACATTTCATCATTATGAAATACAGAGTCTTTTACTGTTAATATCACACTTAATAGTGAATAATTTACCCTGGCAAAAAATTAAAAAATCACCAATGACAACCTCTTAAAATCTTTATGTATGATAATGTGAAGTGACATTAACATCTTAATGAATAATAAACACTGCAAAATGAATGTAACAATCTTAAATTTTGCATTAGAAAATTTACAATCGGTTAAAATCTGATATTCATTTACAAAAATTGATATGTACAAGTGTCTTATCAAAAAACTGAGTGAACGTATGTGTGTATATTCATTTAGAATGTCTGACTAATGTGTCTTAAGTCAGTGTCTTTGTCATTGTCTGCATGTTCAATGTGTCTGGAAAGGAAATCAGCTACTGTATTGTCTTTTCCTTTTATTGTCCTTATCTCATACTGATAATCTAATAGTATCAACGACCATCTGTTTATTTTACTATTCGCTATTTTCTTTCTATTTAGTGCCATTAATGGCTTGTGATCAGTCAATAATGTAAATTTTCTGCCTAATAGATATTTCTGTAGTTTGGTAAGTGCCCACACAATTGCTAAGCATTCTTTTTCAATGGTTGAGTAGTTAATTTCAGTTCTGCTTAATGCTCTACTTAAATAGGTAATTGGTCTTAATTTATGATTGTATTCTTGCATAAGGCAAGCTCCTAATCCAATGTTGGAGGCGTCTGTAACTAGAGTGAAAGACTGTTTAAAATTGGGTGATAACAATATGTTGTCACTTTGGAAAATTTCTTTGATTGTTCTCAGTGTATTTTCGCATTCATCCGTCCATACTATTTGTTTCTTGCTATCTTTATTTATTAGTTTCCTTAAGGGTAGTGTAACATCAGAAAATTTTGGAACAAAAGTGCTGTAAAAATTGCACAAACCTAAAATGGCTTTTACTTCTTTCTGAGTGTGTGGTGTTTTTATATTTAGTATTTTTCCTCTGTTGTGTTCTGTGGGCTGAATTGTGTTTTTACCGACTTTAAATCCTAAAAATTCAATGTCCTCTTGTGCAAACTTTAATTTGTTTGGTGCTATTGTAACTCCATGTGCTCTTAATTTGTTTAGTACTGTTTTTATAGTCTCTATATGTGTCTTCATATCCTTAGTGTGAATGCAGATATCATCGACAAAATGTACTACATTTGGTATGCCTTCTAACATGATTCGCATGAATCGAGAAAATGTTGCGGTGGAATTAACTAGACCAAATGGCATTACTGTCCATTCGAACAAGCCTTCCTCTGTGGCAAATGCAGTCAAAGGCATGGAATCCGGATGCATGCCTATTTGCCAGAATCCTCTGTTTAAATCTAAGTGGGTGAATAATGTGGAGGAGCCTATTTCTTCCAGTAGTTCTCTGGTGTCCCTCATGGGTTCTGCATCTAATTGTGTGATTTTATTTAACTCCCTATAGTCACAACATATACGGCACTGGCCATTTTTCTTTTTTACTACTACCATGGGTGATGCTATTGGTGAATCTGATCTTTTAATCTTGTTAGTCTGTATTAAATGATTTAGTTCTTTCTTTACTTCTTCCCTAAATGCATATGGAATTGGATAGATTTTGTGTTTGAATGTGGGTTCCTGTGTTAATATTATCTTGTGTTCTAAACTGCTAGTGTGTCCTATGTTCTCTGTGATGACATCTTTGTATTCTTTTAGAATTGTTGTTAAGTGTCTGTTTGTTGTGGTGTTATTTTCATTGTCTTCTAATTGTATAACACTAGCAACGGTGGCTGTGCTACTTATTTCATTACTGATGGTTTCTAACTCTTCAGGAACAGAGTCATATTTTCTGAGCAAGTCCACATGTAGGACTTTCAATTCACCCTTCATGTGAATTACATAATCAACTAAATTTAACTTGTCATGAATTGTAAACGGACCCTGCCAAATCTTTTGTCCATTATTGTTTGGCAACCATACCAAAACTTTATCATGTACTTTAAGATCTCTGAGGTATCTATGTGTATTCTTTATATGTCTTTGTCTTTTAGACTCCCTATCAGTGTTTTCTTTAGCATTTTCTATGCCATATGTAATCCTCTCTCTAATTTTTGTAATTATGTCAAATGTGTCTTGTTGTGTGCCTTTCTGGCCTAAAATATTTTCTTTAAAAAGAGTTAACGGTCCCTTTGGATTGGCCCCAAACATTAGCTCAAATGGAGAGTACCCAGTGGTGTCTTGTATACTCTCTCTATAGGCGAATAAAACCATGGGTATATATAGGTGCCATTCTCTAGGGTGGTCTATTGTTGTTTTATTTAACATTGTTTTTAGTGTTTTGTTCCATCGTTCTACCATACCATTAGCCTGTGGTCTATATATTGTGGAATGTACTTGTATTATACCTAGCATTTTTGTAACTGCATTGGTTAAGTTGGAAGTAAACTGTGTTCCATTATCTGACAATATTTTATCAGGGAACCCATGTCTTGTAAATACATCTAATAATGCCATGCAAATTGTTTCTGAATTAATGTTTTTGAGGGGAATTGCCTCTGGCCATCTAGATGCCATATCAATCATGGTTAAAATAAATTTGTGTCCCTTATTTGATGGTGGATTAAGAGGACCAATGATATCTATAGCTACCTTCTCAAAGTTTCTACCTATTTTGTCTGTGGGTTGTATGGGTGCTCTGTGTTTACTGTGTATTGGGTTTTTTGTCAGACATGGTATGCATTTGTTTATGTGTTTCTTTATGTCCTTGTGTATGCCTGGCCAATAAAAATTCTGTGTGACCCTTTCTAATGTTTTTTTTATACCCATGTGTCCAGCCAAAGGACTGTCATGTGCATGGTTGAGTATTTTGTTTCTGAGTATTAATGGTACTATTATTTGAGATTTTTTGATTTCACCTTTCTCAAAATTTCTGATTAGAATATTATGTTTTATTGTGTAATTATGTCCTCTATAAATTGTGTTATTGTCCTTAATTTTGTTTCTAATGTCCTGAATTTGCCTATCTTCTGTCTGCATTCTAATTATGTCTTCTCTAGATATTTGTTTTGGAATGTCTAATTTTTCTTCTATTTCGGGCTGTGTCTGACTAGTTTTATGTTGTTGTCTTGTTATTGCACTTATATATTCTTTGGTTAAATTTTTTGATTCAATCCAATTTAAGAATAGTTCTTGGGAATTATCTGGAATTTCTTTAATATTTCCAATTATTAACTGACATACTGGGTTGTCCATAAGTACTGCCGTTACCTTTCCTGTCAACCATGGACAGTCTATGTCCACTACTGCTTTATAACATTCAACTTTTGTGTTATTTGCTAACATGACTGTGGTTTTTTCAGATATATGGTCTTTAGGGTCAATCAATTTTTTGTCAACTACTATTGTTGTACAACCTGTGTCTCTTAGACACTGAACAAGTTGGTTGTTTACATAAGAAGGAAAAAATTGTAAACTTCCTTCACTGTGACATGCGCTAGCTAAAGTTTCATGTGGTTTGGTGTTTTGTCTACTGTTAGTCTGATTGGAATTATATCTTTGATTTTTATATGGTTGTCTACTCCTATTTGCACTGTTGTATCTAATTGGACTACTGTTGGGTGATGTTCTCTGATAGTATTGTTGTGAATGTCCTAAATCTCTATGTAATTTCCTACACTCATATTTTTTGTGACCTGGAATGCCACAGTAGAAACATTTGTTGTTGTTTGAATAATTAGTATATGGTGTTTGGTAATTGTTTTGATGACTTTTCTGAAATTTATTGTTTTGCCATCTGGCAGGTAGGCTATGGTATCTTCTGTTTTGATATGTGTTTTGTTTTTGACTGTCCCTATCACTGGGTGTGTTTCTAATAGAGGCTAGTGTGCTGTTTCTATTGTCTAGCTCTTCATTGGGGTGAGCATCTTTAAATGTTGTGATTGAGTCAACTAACTCACGCTCATTTTTAATCTTTCTCTCTTTAAGGAATGAAAATAAAGAGACTGATGCATTTCTTAATATTTTGTCTATGATAAACATATCCAGTAATGCTTTTGGATCATTTAGGTCAATTTCAGTTAATTCAAGCCATTTGACAAGATTGTCTCTAATATTGAATATGGTGGTGTTAGGATCTACTTCTCTCTCTAGTCTTATGTTGTGGAAATTTTTTCTATAAATGTCTTCTGTGTTTCCATAGAACTTTAACAAAACTTTCTTTATATATGTATAATTATTCTTTTGTTCTTCACTAAGTGAATTGATAATGCTTAGGCTTTTCCCTGATAATCTGCTCAATAAAATATTAGCCCAAGTCTCTTCTCTATAATTGTAAGACTGACATATGCCTTCAAATTGTGACAGATAACTAATAATTTCTTCTTTATGTTCATTAAATTCTCTAAATTTGGGTTTATATGTGCTATTGGTTTCTCTATTGCTTGTTGATGGTGTATGCTGTCCTGATTCTATTCTAGCTCTTTCTAGTTTTATTTCTTCCTCTCTTAATTTCATATCCTGTTCTTTTAATTTCATATCCTGTTCTCTTAATTTAAGTTCTTCTATTTCTTTTTGTCCTTTTAATTTCATTTCTTCTATTTGTTTAAGATCGTTTCTCTCTAACATTCTAGCTTCTCGGTCTTTGTCTTTGTCTTGTCGGTCTTTGTCTTCTTTCTGTCTGTCTCGTATTTTGTCCATTTCTCGAGTTACGAAGTCAGTTAATTTCTCCTGCTTCAAACCAAGCTTCTCACCTACTTCTAATAATTCCAAGTACTCTGCCATTTTTTATGTGTAATGTGAGTAACTAAAATTATATTGTTATGTATCAGTATATCAGTTATCTCCTTATTCTTTGGTTATCAATTAAAATAGTTTACGATATTTCATATATCTACATGTTAATGAATGTATACACAAATGCAAGTTGATACATGAATTATAAGTTATAAATAAGTGTAAGAAAAATTTAAAATAATTAAATTGTCTACTTCACAACATAAATACAGATATGTAGACGTTTACATGTATACAAATGAGACAACAAATACAAAAGTACTGTGTAGTTTATGGACCACAAGATAGTAGAAAATATGACAGTAGGTTGACAATATGTATAACAATGACAAGACAAATAGCACAAATATGACACGATCTACTAAAAAACAACAGTTATGACAATGTACAAACTAGACTTCACAGCTAACACAAAATTATCCTACAGTGTTATAAATAGGGCCAGAAGAAACCTTTACCGTTTTAATAAAAAAACTTCCCTAGGAAAGATAACACCGTGGATGTCCCTACAGTATACTCTAAAATTAAACTTATATTACACAGAAAAAGTAAAAAATTTACTTAATCTAATTAAGTATGATATAAGTATATTTTTAAAGTCTTAAATTATATATATAATACATAACATAATATACATAAATACCAAGTGAAAGTGTCCAAAAGAAATCTGTAGTTGGTCACCTCTGCTCCTCTGTGACGCTATGATTTCTGTGTAATCGATAATCCTATGTAGTAGATGCTCCTTCTAGGTAGTAGATAATCCTATGTGGTAGTGTACTTGGGTAAAATAATCCAATGAGAAAAGTTACACCACAAATTGCTGCAATACTCCAATGTAAGTACCTTGCGTAATAGTGTAATTGTGATAATCCAATAATTGAAAATTGTCTAATTTCTCTCCGGTTCTGTTGCACTTGTGAGTAATTGAAGAATTACTTGAAGAATTACTTGACTTGAACTGTGCGGCTTGTATAAAGTAAAGATTATGCTGGGGAAATCTTACTTCCGCTGTCTTGATAAAACATCTCATCTGTAATGACATCAGACTTCTTTTGGTTTTGTGTGGATCATCTCTTTCGTTGACTAATAACTGTAAAATAGATTTCTTGCTGTTTCTTCCACGAGAATATTCACTCCACTGTTATATAATTGAAACAGTGTACCAGTTAGCTGTTTGAACTCTCAACTTTTGACTCCCGTGACTGACCTAAATTCAATCGTTGTCAGCTTGCTCTGTGTGTCGTGGACTCTTCTCAGACTTGACAAATACTCGGGCGTAATGACGTTCGATTCGAATGTTAAAATATATCATTGTTACTCAATGTTCTGTAATACATCGTTGTTCTGACACTTCTGACAATATTTGTAACGCATCGTCGTTACACCGCTTCTGACACCATTTGTAACACACTTCTACTCTGACATGGCGTGGGATGTTATTTCTTATGCTGTGGGTTATGTCAGTAGTATGGTTACTTATATTAACGCTTCAGGATGCCGACTCAGTCTTCTTCATTCTTTCACTTATTATTCAGGCACGTAAAGAAGAATACTCAATTCTAGTTAAAACTCACAGTACTTTATTGAACACACTTTATATTGATAATATTAATAAATAATCCTTGCATGAATGTAATTTCACATATATATCTATAGTATTCCATCATTAAGAAAGACACGTCCTCAGACTACTATAACTCAGCTCAACTGTCTAATCTCACAGCTCTCACGCTACTGACTGACTCTACTGCTCTGCGCTCAGCTCCCTACTATCTCAGTCAACTCATACTTTATTACCAGCAAAGCGTGCAAAACAACCGCTCTGACAAAAACATAATTTTACTCTCCAAAAACGTGGAGTTCACATTTGTTCTCAAAAATACAATCCACATTGATTGTCTCTCCCCGTGGAAAAACCTGGTGAACACACTCACTGTCCACTCATGCTACCTCTCTGTTTACATGTGAAAACATAGTCCGTTACAGTAATTATCTTAGCTTTTTAGAATATAAAAATTGGGAAATCTGATACGGCATATCCGAACTTAAACCATGGATGATGACTTAGTTATAATAGAACTACTGCAATAGGACTGCTGCAATAGGATTAACGCTATAGGACTACTGTAATATGAATACTGCAATATGACTACTGCGTGTTACAACAAAAACGGAAAGCACAACTCATTTCATGAGATTCTTATTATCAGGTTAGGGTCAGGGTGCCCGCTGAAAAAAAATGAAAATTTAACTTAACATTGTTTAACTTTAAGTTTAAGGAAATTTTCCTTTAATGTTGAAACACACCTTTAATCAATGTTATTGTTTTTGAATACATTTGGTCAATGTGTATTTGTTACATATTTATTATAACGCGTGTCTGATATCCCATCGGTGTGATGCGTATGATTAATGTAAACTAAAATATTATTTAAAACAAACACATGAGAATTAAACATGGTTATGTTCAGTAAAAAACTAATTTTACTAAACATGAGCTTAAAAATGATTTAGAATACTGTTAATTTAATTCAAAGGCTTACACAGTAAGTGTTACTCAAATAGATTTTACCTTTTGATTGTCACTAAATCTTGCTCTCTGCTTTTTCCCCATGCCTCCAGGCCGCTCTTGTCTTGATGGACTTGCTAGACATAGATAATATTTCAAAAACTAAATTATATGATCTATATCTTTTCGAGATATTTCTTGCTAGATTTTGCTAATGTCTGTTTTTATTGTCTTAAAATGATATATTTGTTTCTGTCGCTGTTGATCTATAGTCTAGCCTAGTTGGCTAGAGGCTATTGCAAAGTATCGTTTATCTACCTGGTGATTGAGTTTAGGAGACTTTGAGCGCAAAGGAAGCTAATAATCTATCATCGAATTCGGAGTACCCCAGGGCTTGGTCCTAGGCCCAGTGCTTTTCACTATGTACCTTCAGCCCCTGGGTGCAGTGATAAAGCCGTTTGATATGCTATATCACATGATACTCAACTTCAGATATCTGTGCACCGCTCTCAGTTCCCTTAACTTCTTAGTATGACAAAGAAGACAGTGGAGTCAGCTAAGCACTGGATGACCATAAACAAGCTTAAATGGAACGATGAAAAGACCGAGCTGATCCCCATTGCTACCGCTCAAAAGCTAAAATATATAATTAACACACAAACCCTTACTCTCTCAGGTATACAGATAGAGTTTACTCAAACAGTGCGAAACCTGGGTGTCTACTTAGACAGAACACTAACTATGGAAAATTACATTAACTTGCTTTGCAAGGCGATTTTTCTAGAGCTGCGCAGAATTAGTCATATCAGACCTTTATTAACATTAGACGCATCGAAGACGCTGATGTCTGCATTCGTGCTATCACGTATGGACCAATGCAGTGCTCTTATGGTGGGTCTTCCAGCTACGCTCCTGGATAAAGTTAAAAAAGCACAGAATAATGTGGCTCGCATTGTTCTTCAAAAACGCAAATTCGATCATGCTAAAACACTTGTGAGAGAGTTGCATTGGCTACCGGTCCATGCTCGCATAGAGTACATAATTGCAACTCTGTGCTACCGCTGCTTACATGACCTGGCGCCGTCCTATTTCAAAGCGCTACTTACGCCTTATATGACCACTAGACAACTAGGCTCATCTGATAGTGGCAAACTCTCGATACCACGTGTACGTCTTGAGACTTACGAGGGCGCACTTTCGCATTTGCTGGCCCAAAACTTTGGAACACACTGCCTATCGCTATCAGAAAAAGTCAGACACTGGAGTCTTTCAAAACTGATTTGAAGACTTATCTTTTTCGCAAACACTTGCTGGGTTGTTATTGTATATCTAGCTATTATCTTTTAGATGTATATTAGCCTGTGTTGTTTATGGTTGCAAGGTATGATGTTGAATTTTGTACTTCAATGACTTCATGGACATGGGGCCTGGGAGACCTTAGGAAGTTTATACTATTTGTTCTTCCTCTCTACTCTGGGGGCTTGTACGATTGAGGCAAATAACCCAGGTCTGCATGACCTTCTTCACACACATGTGTAGATTTTGCGGAACAGGTTATCGCGGGGAACTATTCTTGTTGAGGTTGCTCAGGGACATCCTCACTACGACACACATGGCTTCTGGGGGAGGCCCTATCTGGCGTAAGTGACCAGCAATAGGCCAGCAGGAGTGAAAAGGTGACTAACCGTGATCGATGTGGTGCTAGAGATCACCATCCCCAAACACCGGTGGTCCCAACACTGAATATGTGTGTCATAATACAAATGGTGCACGAAATAAGTGCTCTACCAACGTGAAGTTGATGTAGCCGTTTTCCAAGAAACGCTGCTGAACGGTTCCTGGGAATCCGTTTTACATCGGTTAACGCAAAATAAGAATACGGTCCCGATAAAATACTAGTTGTTTTTATCGATTTTTTTTTTGGTTTTTGCACACAATTAATATCACTCAACACGAAAAGATTTCGCTTCCCGGAATGAACAAAATACATCCACCTGCCGGCGAGAATGTAGAGGGGTCTGAAAAAATAAACGAGGCGTTGTCTCGTGTGAAAGAAGGCTAATTTGAAAGGAATAATGCAATTGATGATATAGAAAAATGTGTTGTCAATTTGATGGTAAAATACAAAGCAACAAACAAAAAAATGATTATATTTAAAAAATAAAAATGAATAACTTTTCTCTGTGTTTATAAATTTTGAAATATAAAATATTTTTTTTCATATTTTTGTTCGTTTTATTGTTGGTTTTTTTCTCCAATTAAATGCAGACATACATACATATGTATGTGCAAAATATATGAAATGTAAATAGTGCATCTAATTAGATGTACTGTAATAAATGTAATTAGGTGAGTATATTTATTTTATGCATCGTTTAACATGCAAATCTTTTAACACTAAGAAATATTTCAGTGCCCACTGTTTCGTTTTAAAAGATTTTCACTGTAACTTGTTCACTATACCACTGCAAAAGCATCCGATATCGAGGCCCTGTCACAACGGTTCGAATCGATCTTACTGTTGAGATCTGAGATGATAGAAGTGAAGAACTTCAGAGCAAGACCGATACTCTTAACGGAAGAATGCTAAACAAAGACGTTACGTTTACGATGATCAACGTCTACAAAAAGCCCCGAAACCCAATCCTCTTACCATTAGGAGAAAACATGGTTTTGGGCTGAACAATAATGGCAGGAGACTTAAATACCCAGTCACCGGACTGGGGCTGTTGGAAAGGAATGCGTTGGGGCGATACACTGAGGATGTCTGCCTCGCTGCAAATCTCATCAGGTTGCAGAACGTGGTGAGCGCCCCCACACTGCTGCACACGTGAAATAGAACCGAGTGCAACACCAGATCTGATGCTAATCTAATCTGTCCAAGCACAGACTGGCGGTTCTTGGCCTGTCTGGAAGTGATCAACTCCCAACACTGTTAGAGATAGACCTGACCACGATCAAATCATGCTTCGGAGAGTGACACTGTAAAATCAGTAGAGCCAAATGGCAGAGGTACTAGATCTAAACTGAGGCCAAGATCACTTTGCTGTATGTCGAATCCGGTTATCGTTGGGTGGCACGACTGTAACGGACTATGTTTTCACATGAAAACAGAGAGGTAGCATGAGTGAACAGTGAATTGTGTTGACCATGTATTTTGAGAGGACAATGTGAGCTCCACGTTTTTGGAGAGTAAAATTATGTTTTTGTCAGAGCGGTTGTTTTCCACGCTTTGCTGGTAATAAAGTATGAGTTGACTGAGATAAGGAGAGCTGAGCGCAAGGAGAGTCAGAGTTAGTCGGAGTTGAGTTAGAGTTGAGATGTAAGACAGTTGAGCTGAGTTATAGTAGTGTGAGGACGTGTCTTTCTTAATGATGGAATACTATAGATATATATGTGAAATTACATTCATGCAAGGATTATTTATTAATATTATCAATATAAAGTGTGTTCAATAAAGTACTGTAAGTTTAACCAGGATTCAGTATTCTTATTTGCGTGCCCGGATAATAAGTGGAAGAATGAAGAAGTCTTAGTCGGCATCCTGAAATATCAACATAACATAAGTAACCATACTACTGACATAACCCACAGCATAAGAAATAAGATCCCACGCCATGTCAGAGTAGCTGTGTTACAACGACATTTGAGATTAAAGGAAGAAAATCTCAAGAAAGAATGTATAATTGTCAATTTTTCTTGTTTTTGTCAAATATTTGTGCTTGTCTAGGGTCTTATGATTCTGTCGACTTTTGAGATGGTGTATAATCCTTGTCACCTAACGGACTAGTTTGATTCAACCAACTCTCAAAGCTTCATGTTATATAAGGCGTCTATTTCTGACAGCATTGCAACATCACTCGGGTTCACAGTTAAGTTGCGACATGAATCCATATGTAGCACAATATTCTTCTCAACAAAACAAAGCAAAGCGAATCTCTATAAAAACAGACACGTCTCGCTGTCGCTCGCCCTATCTCACACACTAACTCAAAGATCCTAGTTCATTATACGTCTGTGAACATAATACTGACCACTCAAAAAGTTGCCTCCCCTTTTATCATCCCAAAATCTTATGCCTCGTTCATTCTAAATAGCATTCGTCCGTGACATGAAAAGCATTCACCCTGGCCTACTAGCCCGATTTGTCACCAATTCAAAACACACACATTGATGATGACCTCATGACCTTGACAATGCCTTATATGCACGATATTCTAAAAGTGCATGTGAAAAGAAGACTGAAAGTTCGGAAGAAAGCCCCCGAAGGGAAGATGACGGCTGCTCATAACAGCGTACAGCAATAAAACAGCCCAAGTCCGCGCGTGCAGCGTACAGCAATTTAACAGCCCAAGTCTGTTAAACGTTCTTAAAGGTAAGAAGTAAAAGTGACCGTGTGGGTGGGCCTGTGTGAGTCAAAGCCTGGCTCAGAAGCACTGGCTCAGAAGCACTGGCTCAGAAGCACTGGCTCAGAAGCACTGGCTCAGAAGCACTGGCTCAGAAGCACTGGCTCAGAAGCACTGGCTCAGAAGCACTGGCTCAGAAGCACTTTCACGATGAGTTGCTCAACTCCTGGCTCGTAGGAGACACGGGACGAAAGTTCTACAGGAACCTGCTGCTAAGGTGAGTAAGAACGATCCCTGTTGGAAACTGGTGCAAGCTGAAAAAAAAACGTCAACAAACAGCTACGAACTGAGAACTGCCAGGCAATAACCCGCCTACATGGATGCGTCCCCCGTACGGAGCTAACCGTGGACTCATATCGTGGCCACTGAAACAACGGAACGTGAAATCGAAGGGTGCCCGAATGACGATTTGGGGGGAACGGGGGTGGGGGTAACCTTTGAAAGGTTTAACCAAAGAAATGTTTAATCAATGGCGATTACCGTTTGACGAGGCTTTCCTTTGAATAGCTACCAAAGGTTTAAGAGTATACCCTCGACTTTACAAAGGAAATGAATCATTTTTAGTTTGATTGATTGGATATTTATATAACCCCAAAAAAAAGTTTTAAAATGTTTCTTAAATAATTGTTCATAATTTTCAATTCCCCTTAAAGTTTGAGGCAAACTGTTCCATAATTTTGTGCTGTCGCTTCAAAAGAGCGCACTCTATAAGACATTCTTTTTTCTTTGTTCATCCACACTGGGATTTTTCAAAAAGGACTGTGTTGAAGGCCGCTTTGAGGATGCATGTTTATAAATCAGCTCTTTAAGATATTCCGGTGCCAAGCCTTCTATGCAGCTGTACTCACAGGAACCAATTGGAGATCTCTAAGTTAGCTAGAGGCTAGTTCTAGCCTTCTTGAGAAACCTTAATGAGACATCTTCGCCGAGCTTACCACGTCTGTTTGTTACGATAACACGTTATCTTTAGATCATACGAAATAGGCTGGCAGAATCTGATGTATATATAGCGAGCGAGCAGGGCCGGCGCTAGGGGATGGCGAAGTGGGCGACTGCCCAAGGCCACGCAAACGTTTGCGGGGCCTCGTACATTGCCGTAGTATATTTATAATATACCTAAGCCTACTAATAGTTCCTAATCCAGTCAACACAACTATCATTTATGATGCGTCCCATCATGACCAGCAAGGCCCCTATAGGACTATAAAATGTCTTAATATCCTATCTGCGGAATATATAACGTCAACGACCCCGCAAAATTCAATTAGCCCCAGGCGCAACACCCTCCTAGCGCCGGCCTTGGAGCGAGAGCGAGAAGAGCGAGAGAGAGGGAAGATAGAGGAGAGAGAAAATAGAGAACAGACAGAGAGGAAAATCAGAGAGAAAATATAGAGATCAGAGCGAGTAAAGATATAATAAAAAGAAGAGAGAGAGAAAAGACATAAAACGAATGAGAGAGAGAGAGAGAGAGAGAGAGAGGGAGGGAGAGAGAAAAGGCAGAAAATAGGGTAAGAGAAGAGGGAGGATAACGAAGAGAAAATAGAGAAGGGGAGAGAAATGAGGGGAACCAAGAGAGAGAGAGAGAGAGAGAGAGAGAGAGAGAGAGAGAGAGAAGAGAAAGAGAGATAGAGAGATAAAAAGAGAAAAATTACTGAGAAGAGAGAGTTGTTAGAAAACTCTTTGGTGTACCATCTGCGCTGAAGGACACAAAGACCACCCAAGACAGAGATTCATTATGTCATGGTTGCAATAATCAGCTGGGATAATGTACATGGTTATGAAAATCCTTAGTTTGGTCAGAATGAAAGAGTATCTATTTATATATTTTTTTATTTTTTTTATTTTTTTTTTTGTGATTCAAGAAAAGGAAGAAAAAACTGTTTTAGGAACCAATTCAAAACATACCATAATTGAATGTGAAAAAATGGAAACTTTCGTAGATCATAGCTCTAAACGTTGTCGTTCTACTGCGACAGTATCAAATGAGTTCCTGATCATGGGAACCTTACCTTAATCTTAATGCTACGTAAATTGGCTTAATGACTTACCAGGTCGTTTGTTAACATTTCTGTTGGATTCTCTTGGTGTTTTATCTTTAGCTGACATGACTTGAGTTTTTTCTTGAAGTCTCTCGATTTGAATGATGTTACAAACTCTAAATACAAAATGTTTGTATTTTTCCAAAGAAAGACACGATCAATATTCAACGCCTCTACTATTACAGTAATTTAAAATAACTAACATCTGTTAAACGATACGTCTTTAACTTAAATGGAATTTAAAACTGACTTCTCATTCTAGTACAATACACTTAGTAGACCTCTGTAACAAGATTCGTGCGAATTTTAAAAACGAGGCTGTGCGTTACGTAAGTATTCGGGAATTACACTTGGATTTCCCGAGGACGTGGCAAGGACTATAACATGCAGGGGTTCTCAAACTCTCTGATGCAAGTAGCAACAACAATATATAAAGACATATCACCGTTTTACAACAATGGGACGCTACAAAATCAATTTATTATTTTATATGTAAAAGAAGCACAACTGAACTTCCTAGATTTTTTTTTGTATTTAACACAGCATTATACTTGGTTAAATGATGTGTGATCGAGGGTGTAGAAAAGATAAGAAAAGTGGGGAGGGGGGCGGGGCTGGTGGAGCCTTTTGTCAGAGACGTCACTGGTTTAGATGTTACCCAGGGCGGTAAACTCATGGTGTTACCCTATAACTCCGTCTTTTTTTTAAATCTCCGCGCCCCAAATCCCTTACATTCTTAACCAGATCATAAATAATCTCTTATATTATTTTTTTTTCTAAATTTAGGGGGGAAAAAATATAGCAAACATAGAATTCCCCATTTAAGGTAACAGCGTTATTAAAATATGCATGAATTTGTTTTTTGTTTGTTTTTTTTTTAAACTTAAAACGTTAATCTAAATAGTTTAAAAAGTTAACTTTTAAAGTTAATTTTCTTCACCTTATGACTTTCAAATTTTAAATGACAAGTTTTCAAGTCCAGTAAGACTGTCTTTGGCTTCGCAAACACGGGCCGAAGAACTTTTTAGCGTCTGCAAAAAATATTTAAAACGATGACACTACTTATTTTATGGCCAAAAAAAACAACCCCAGAGCCCTTTGCATTTAATTGTAAACAAAATATAAAGGCAACTGACATAGTGGCCTACTATTTATGTTTTTTTTGTCCCTGAAGTGAACGCAGTTAAATCACGGCTTAGAGCATCAGAAACTTAAGTTATGCGAAGACACTGATGAAAAACAAACAAAACAAAAAAGCACTAGACGTTCTAGCTAAACCCTGCTCTTGTGACATCCTGGTCTTGGGGGACTTGGTTCTTTTGGCACACTGTCTGGCGGAATCCGGCTCTTTGATTTAACACAAATATGCTATTTTCTATGATTCTATTTATTTATTTATTTAGGCATTTTTTTATAGCGCTTACCTTACAGCTCTAAGCGCCTTACAATTATTAAAAATATGTAAACTATTTAAACAGCTTCAGTAAAATGAAAAGGAAAAAACCAGAGACACTAGAATAGTAACTACAATAAAAATGACTATACAAATAGATACACTTTGGCACGTTTTGCCTATACTACAGGATCAACCCGAGACAGAAAATGAGGCAGGGCAAGGAGGGTGCATTACAGGTCTTAGGCGGACCAAAGCAGGTGGTCTACGATCTATTATTCTATTATTGTACTGTTGTCTAAGCTATAAAATTCTATAGCTGTAAAGTTTTCTACGGTCTATTATTCTAATACAGCACTGTGGTCTAACATAAATATCTCTGACAGTTTTTATTTGATTCATAAGTCTGTTAGATGAGTTCACACCGACCACTACTTACAACTCTCATGAGTTCACACCGACCACTACTTACAACTCTAATGAGTTCACACCGACCACTACTTACAACTCTCATGAGTTCACACCGACCACTACTTACAACTCTCATGAGTTCACACCGACCACTACTTACAACTCTCACGAGTTCACACCGACCACTACTTACAACTCTCACGAGTTCACACCGACCACTACTTACAACTCTCACGAGTTCACACCGACCACTACTTACAACTCTCATGATTTCACACCGACCACTATTTACAACTCTCATGAGCTCACACTGACCACTACTTATAACTCTCAAAAGTTCACACCGACCACTACTTACAACTCTCATGAGTTCACACCAACCACTACTTACAAATCTCACGAGTTCACACCGACCACTAAATACAACTCTCACGAGATCACACCAACTACTACTTACAACTCTCACAAGTTCACACTAACCACTTACTAACATCTCTCACGAGCTCACACCGATTACTTCTTACAACTCTCGGACGACGAAAATGAACAGGAAACGAACAGTAGTGAACAACACTCTGATTAAATACTGGCACTGCACCCAGCCAAATACCCTCGAGCTTCCAACATATATAAACCTCTTCATATGTTTATTCACTGTCATCATTGAAACCGATATAATGAAGCCCCAGGCATACTGTTCAAACTCACAACTAACGATCAAATCAATTACTCCAAAACATAAACCAAAACCTCTCTCACGAAACAACTCATAACACTCTCCCTCAACACTCAGCTTGCACCCCCATTTGTTACCCTAGTTACGCCACAAGGATTGCCCCTATTTGTTACTCTAGTTACGCCACAAGGATTGCCCCTATTTGTTACCCTAGTTACGCCACAAGGATTGCCCCTTCCAAAACCTTAAACCTATAAGTCTTAACGTCTGTTCTACGAGATGGCTTTGATTAGTTACGAGATGGCTTTGATGGCTTTGATTAGTCATTTTTTTTTAAATTTCTTTTATTTGAGGGATTGTTTGTGCTTTGAAGTTTCCAACATTCACAAACACCGCGACATTCCTGGATGTATAGGACATTTCATGGGTATTTTAATTAAGCCTATGAAACACATTTTGATAACAAGGTACACAGGTAGTGACCAAATTGTTCATGGGAGGAGAAAAGCTATTTAGTTAAGCATTAAAATTTGTTTGTGAATGTGTGTTTTAGTTTCACATAGTCTTCTTACAGGAATTATGATTGAGGATGAATTTGTGTGTGTGTGTGTGTGTGTGTGTGTGTGCAAAATTTATAAAAAAATATTTCCATTGAAAATGCCCACTCTCCGAACACAAATTCCACAGGTTACGAACACCTTCTCTGGTTAACATTTGTATATTTTTTAATACGTACTTTAAAATTATATTTGTTTATATTCTAACAAAGATTATAATTAAAGCATTCCATAATGGCGTGATTAGGGGATCTTGACACTGATCCCCTGATAAATACATTGCATGCTGAACTAATGTCACTTGTATCAACCAACTCTGGAATATTCAGTGGGGGGCATATGAAATCGGTATACAGTATTTTGTACATCCATCGATGCCAAAAGACGATCACGAAAGCACCACACTTCCCATCATACAGAAGCGTACATGTTTGAATGTTAACCCTTTTTTAAAAATGAAATGGATCTATTCAAAA
This sequence comes from Lymnaea stagnalis, assembly GCA_964033795.1. Taxonomy (NCBI): domain Eukaryota; kingdom Metazoa; phylum Mollusca; class Gastropoda; family Lymnaeidae; genus Lymnaea; species Lymnaea stagnalis. Next base: position 1,169,610 of record CAXITT010000133.1, on the reverse strand, counting down.
TATATATATTCTTGGATGTTCAAAATTGTTATAAATTTATATAACTTTCTTTTCATTTCAATACTGCCTCTATATTTGTCAGCCAAACTGGCTTAGGATACAATGAATTTAAATCGTCTCACTTCCACCTCGTGTAAAGATGTATGCCTTCCTTTTAGCGATATCATTTATTTAACCTAGGGATTACATACCATTACAGTTTTGAAAACTTAATCGGTCTAAAGAGTTGACTCGTACAGTAAACACGTCTTAACAAAGGATTGAGAAAACAGTATGCAAAAAAAAAACGAAACAAAAACTAGTGATCATAAAAATATTTAATTTGAGTAGACTCTTAAATTTCTATTCAAATTTAAATTGAAAACATAAAGCAAAAAAAAAAAAGAAAAATTATATCCACTTATAGCACAGCGTGAAAAAGGTTTACCTCAAAATTTACACACACACACAATTATATAATGTCTCACGTAAATAAAATTTCTCCCTCTCTCTATTTATCTCTGAAAGCATGTATATATATATATATGGATTAAATCGAAACGTTCTAGTACAAGAAAATGGTTGGTATGGGATAACACAGCAAATTTTAACTCGGTGACGTTAATATCACGGCAGTACTATGGGGAGAAGAGAAGTGGTGGTTTCAAACAGCTCTACACACAGACATGCTATATGCGGCTAAACTAGTGGAGGCTATACTAGCATTGATCCCAATCACGTTATAACAGGCACATCGGTGTTGGGCCAAAACTCTGGTCTCTCTGTGCTGGCCATTTTAACAGCCTCCCACAAACTCGTGGCATCTGCAGCTGACTTCACCTTTTCTACGCCGTTATCAAGGCTACTTTTTGTCAGGAGACTGATTTTAAAATCATCAACAAATACAACATGTGCTGGACCTGGATTCTTCTCAAAGTTAACAACATGTTTGGGTAATTCTGCTTCTCCCTCTTCTGATACCTGCGTCTCATGAGCACCTGTCAATGTTAGCAAAGAAAGAATATTTTTAAGCACGTGTAAAATCGGCTCATTTTCTATTACATGTAGATTTTATTTAGTCTATATGTTAAAATAAGTTCCGAAATGAATTATGACCAAAATATCATGTTGAAATTATTATCTGAAAAGACTTCAATCTAAAGATGTACATTACTATTGCAGTAACTGACACAATGAATGATGTAGGGCATTTTACGTCAAAAAAATGATGTAACGACTGGTATGTACGTCATATCAATGAGAAAGCTAGCAATTAAATTACTTCCACTGAAAAGACTCGATGCATCTTTCTTCTTACAACTGAATTCTTCCTCTTGACGATCGCCTCAACAATGCTCTTAAAATGATGTAAGGATGCATAGCAAATATATATTTAATAGACACTCGGTTGTCTAACTCCGGAATAACAAACCCTGGGTAAGCAAAGAACGACATGACCAGACCCGAAAACTTTTTTTTTAATAAGCTAATAATGGTACTAGTTTGGAACCGAAATAATTCTTGTACGGCTTTAGTTCGACAGCCCTTCCGTTTCTACTCGCAGCTCAATTTCTTTACCATAGTCTCTCTAAAAAAAAGTGCAACCTCTAACTGGGAATCATGGAAAACTTTGTTGTCTGAACCATTTCAAGAATTCATATTAAATAATTCTATAACCCGTCGAGACTTTCGATTTGTAAGTAACCAAAATAAAACAAATACCCTAGTAGACCACTGTTTTTTTAACATATTTATGTTTTTCTATTTTATTTTAAAATTATTTATTTCAATCAACTCATACAGGGACAGTCACTTTTTCTCATCTACCCTAAGGTGTTTTAAAACTGAGCGTGTGACGTAAGAAGTCATTGCACGTGTTACCCATGGGACATGAAGATATTACACGCGCTTAAAATAGATATGTGAGACAACATTTCAACCAAGCGTTTCAAACTGCGAGTTGTAGACTTAATTGCTGGTCATTATGAGGACCAAAAAGAGAATGCATTTTAAAAAAAAATCTAATTAATGTTTTTCAAAAAATGAATGGTGGATCGCTTTCCCGTTCCTACCTGTTAACGTCTCTTAAAGAAAGATATGTTCGTGTCTTATTAATCTATTTTAAAGCTTAATTGCAGTCCAACACGTTTTAAAAATATTAATGGCTACGTCCAACGAAAACTTGCCATCTTTATACCCCCCTTCTACTCAGCATATGCTCCACAATAATTATAGACCTATATGAAAATTAAGCAGGGATTTTTTCAATGAAGTAAGTTTAAGTTGTACACAATAAATCATAGTGATTCAAAGGCATTTTTAAATCCTTTACAGTAGCTTCGCTTTTGTTCGTGCGTTTCTGTCTGGCTGGGTTGCTATATCTTTGGACAGCTAATTGACACACTTTCCGTTAACCTATCGAGCTGAAACTCTGCACATAGACTCATTGCCAATGTCAAAACAATTTATCAAAATTTCAGCCCCACCCCAACCTCAACACACAAAAATGAGTTTTTCCCGTTGTTCAAAGAGAATATGAAGGAAATAGGATGCCATTGATTTCATGAAATATAATTCCCGATAGTTGTGCTAAATGAGATTCTTAACAGAACATCATCCATTTGGTGTGTAATATTTTCTTCTTTTTTTTACGGAAATATTTGTTGAAATAAATCTGCGGTATAAAAGCGGGTGGCAGATTAGAAAGTTAATAAAAATAAAATAATTTTAATAAATCATATAGAAGGTTTATATGAAGAACTTTGTCTTTAATGGTTGTTTAATTATCAATATGAAAATATTTTTTTTTTTCTGACTTTAACAAAACATGACAACGACACCATCATTGGGTTATGTCATGTTAAACTTCAATAGTCTCACTCATCGACGAAAGTGCTCACTCAACTGTTTAAACGTAGTTAATAATTATTGAAACCAACCAATTCCTTTGTTTGATGAAACCCTTTCCTCGCAATTCATTTTCCTGATGATGCTAGAAGAAACAAGCCAAAAAAACTAGAGCCGGTATCAGCTTTTACCATCGATGGTCGCGCAAGAGAGAGTTTGATGATGTCCCCTCTGACAAGTTGAAACACACCACCTGGTTTAGTATAAATATACAACTAGGTGAAAGATGAAGTCTTAGACAATAGTTGTTCAAGTATTCTACCAACCATACTTCCTTGTAATCAATATCATTACAATAGATTTTGGATAAAAGTTAATTAAATAAATTTGACATTTTCATTTTTTTAAAGATTATTATTATTTCTTTTTAAATATGCAATTTATTGAATTATTTTGAATTTTGGCAATCGGTGTAAAAAAAAAACAATATTTAAAAAAAATTAATTTATCATTATTATTATTGTTTTTTGGGGTTTTTTTTTGTACTTAAATAAAGTTGTATTAATATTTATTCAGTTTTCATTAGAAAACATTTGATTCATTTTTCCTCATCATTCTCTGATAAAGAAATTGTGTTTTGAAGTTTTTACTATTTTTAGTCCCATCTCGTGAGGTGGTTACATAACATAATGATATTGTCTTTATTATTTGTTTTAAACTGATTATAAAGTGTATGGTTTTGTCCACGATTAATCTCGAGATATAAAAAGATCGTATGCACAGTTTTCAATTTAAAATAAAGCTTAAATTTTTAATAAACAAGTGCAAAATTTTTATATACCAGAAAATAGAGCCTTCTGATGCTGAGAACAGGAAATACACTTTGTCTGAACAGATCTCAGCAAGACACCACTGTACATAGGGCTATTGGGGCTGCTTCTGGTTACGTAATAGGCCAACGGCTGTAATTATGTTAAAAAATATTTTATAAGTATCTACACGTGTGTAACAATTTTGATAAGACAATTTTTGTTTGTTTTTGAAACTCCTTTATATTAACTTCGCTTTTGACGTGGGTGGCTGGCTGGGTGGTAGGCAAAATCTTCGGACGGCTCATAACCTACTTCTCGTCAAGAAATCAAGCTGTAATTTGACATATAAACGTGTTGCTGATGACAACACATTATATCAATTTTTTTAGCGCCACAACCCCCCCCCCCCCACCCCCCCCCCAAAAAATATAAAAAAATCACCAAATGTCATTTTTTCAAGGTGGAACATGAAGCAAATGTACCAACAACAGCACTAAATGAGATACTTTTAAAAAAAAATAATAAATCGCAAGTGCGTTTGGTGCATAATATGTTGTTCTACTCGTCTGCAACAGTTGTTGAACTAAATATGCGATGTAAAAGCGGGCGGGTCATTCGAATATTAATATATTTCAGGGGCATAAAAATATGTAACGGTTACGAGCCTGGGGGGGGGGTGCACTAATTGCGAATCTTATAAAGTGCTCTACATGAACGTACGGTTTTTAAATTTATTTTCGACCCCCCCCCCCAAATTGCTCGATATTGTATATATAAAGGACTTAGACGAAAAACTGTTTTTAGGAGTTGTTTAATTTAAATTGACGTCATAAATCATTTTTTTCGTATGCATTCAAGCAAGTTAAATTATAAACTAACACTTGTGGATTTATTCATGGATGAACTATAAATAGATTTTACTTTATACAATTAAAACATGAAAAAAATGTTCAGTTCCTTTTGGTAGTTAATGTTAGGTGCATTATATTGTAATATATTGATATATTGTAATGCTTATCAATAAATCACTTACTGCGGTAGACCACTTATTCTCTTCCGGAGAATTTTGAACAGCCAAACTGCTATATACGTTATACAAGCCTGAAGAAAAAAAAATCAGTTTTGAAATACTGGAGCCTTTCAGAAATCCCAATGACAGTTAAATTTTATTTTTAAGGAAAAAAATGTTGAATAACATATTTAACATAATTCATTAATTCATGTCTACATAAAAACATCTCTATAATAAATTGGCTATTTAAAGATTTTTATAGATATTTTGTAATATATTCTAATAGCGGAAGTTAAACTGACTTGACCAAGTACCAGGTATGAGGATCAGACAAGGTACAAGGTAAGATGAACTGACATGGTACCAGTTAAGATGATCTGACCAAGTACCAGGTAAGATGATCTGACAAGGTAAAATGTAAGGTGATCTGACCAAGTACCAGTTAACATGATCTTACAAAGTATCAGATAAGATGATCCGACCAAGTACTAGGTAAGATAATCTGACTAAGTACAGTGAAAAAATATTGTAAACCTTATTTAAAAGACAACATTAATCTGCAAATGACAAAATATAATTGTTTTTGTAACCACTTGTTCATATTATGAATTAGTTGTAGTGAATGCAGCGATTATAAACTTATTCACTACAGGAATAATTGATGCAGTACAGGAAACACAATTCGAAGTCTAGGAACGATAGAAAAAAAAATTCTGAATGGTAACATTCTAAAAACGTGAATTCTTTATGTCAGCTTAAAATTTGATGAATGCATTAAACGTGGTTATAAACAAATACTTCTCAAATAATCAATAATCTCACCTGGATACTGAATAACAAATCCACTTGACCAAACTATTACGCCACGGGCATGCTCCAGATTTGAATCAGTTATTACGGGGGTTAGCTCTAGTTTGAAGTGGTCAGTGATGAAATTCCAAGCTTCATTAGAAGTTATTTTTTTTAATTTTATTTATGGCAATTTGAATTTAAAATTTTCAAATGTCAGTTTTCACCATGCTTTAATAATAAACAATAAATGTTGACATAAAAAATATTTATAGCCAAACAATGAATACCGGATATATTACGTCATGTTTTTTTAGGCAGGGGTGCACTCATACCCTGAGGTTTTGAGAGGCTGTTTCATGGGGTGCGGAAAGACTCATAAAAAATCAAGTTTATATTCATTTTTAATTCATATTGTGTTATCGTTGCTGTCATAAGGGGAAAATATATGTTTTGAAATGGTGTTGGAGTGAAGAGGGACTGCGGTGCTGCAACATGTTAAGAGCCCCTTACCTATTGTTGCAGTATACACATTTTATAAATTTATATAATTAATGTTTTTAGTTCCTACTCCAGAGCTTTCTTTCAGCAATCTGTGGACACTTACTGGAGAAAACTTCCCATTAACGTTCTGTTTGTTTGGAGAATCTAAATTTTAAATTTGAAAAATTGAGCATATATTTAATAATGATTACGGCAATAAACAATAAGCTTAAAATACAAGGTGAAAATAAATCAAAATAGTAATAAATATTCATTTACCATATTAGGGGCCGTCCATTAATTATGTCAAAAAACAGGGGGGGGGAGGAATGTTTGGGAATGGTTGACAGTTGTTGACAGGGGGGGAGGGGTTTAGATTAGTTGACGTCAACAATCATGTTTTCTCAATTTAATTAAAATTGACCGATTATTACATTATTTTAAAAATTAATGAGTGTAAATGGTCATATAATTTTAGGTGTCATGAGCAGTCAAGATAAATGATATTGTTAGAGTAGGAATACGATATTTTGCGAATTAGGCGAAAGTAAAGCGAGTAACAATAATAGCATCGCAGCATGAACGAATTTGCAAAATCTGTTACATCTATTTTGAATCACAAGTCATGTGGAAATAGCATTTTCCACGGCACCAACAATTCATAAGAAATTACCAACTGCTCCTCAAGAAAAATGGACTCGACTAATGCAATTTACTGCCAGGAGACAGCGAGAGCTTATGACTATTATTGCTCACACTGACAATGCTTTTATTTTAAGTGCTGAATGTTTAGATGAGGTTGATGTTAAAATTTCTGATATAGCAGATCTGCAAAATGAAAATAATAAATCAGCCACTATGCCAATTGTTACCTGGCTTCTCTATGGGAAGATGAGCTATACTTACAATAATCACATCGATACCTCCACAAACAATGACATTTAGTCTTTAACAACCTTTCATAGATTCTGCATTATAAAATTTTAGTGTAAAAACTTTTTAACTTGTTGGTTAACAAGCTATAACTTGTTGGTTAAAAAGCTAAAGATGTAATAAAATGTTTTTCCTCCAATGTTGTGTCATTAAAATAGATCAGTACAATGACAAAGGTATGGATATATTTATTTTTATTATCAATCATTTATTTTAATTAATTTATTATTTCATTAATTTTTTATTGGGGGGGGGGGATATGAAAAAGATGATATAGTTACTTGATCGGGGGGGGGGGCATTGAAGTTTAACAGTTGTTGACAAAGAGGGGGGGTCAAAAATGTTTTAATGGATATGAAAAAGATGATATAGTTACTTGATCGGGGGGGGGGGTCATTGAAGTTTAACAGTTGTTGACAAAGAGGAGGGGTCAAAAATGTTTTAACAATTCTTGATGTAATTATTGGACTTGTCATTTTCGCAGTATGGCTATTAATAAAACGCCCCTTAAGAAAATCAATACACAGTGAGATTTCCTCGATATATTTAGGGCCCACGATCAATTTATTGATCGTTTTGGATCACTTAATTTAATATCTTTTAAAGGTTTACATTAAAGCTTGCATTTTTACGGTATACTTGAATTGCAGTTACAATAATTGACACATTTTAAATATTTATTAAATTATAAAAAAAACTAATAAATTAAAACAAATAAACAACAAAGAATGAATCAAACAGAACACACAAACACACAGATAAATAGATGTATTATTCTCTTTTTTTCTTCTTTTTGTTAATTTTTTATGTAAGCGCCCTGAGCCTAACCCTAGGCTGGGGTACCGCGCTATATAATAAGTGCACATGTAAAGGCAAATATTGCAAAGTTTAGAGAAATATATATACAACTTTATCCCAGACATATTTTATAGATGTAAGATTTTCTCAATATTTTATTCATAAATATATACCTGTGTTTATCAAAGACGTTAATATACTGCATGCGTTAGAGTCAAAATACCTTTTCTAAATTAACCAAAAAACATCCCCTTTCATAAATTAAATCCAATACTAATTTTTTACACAAATATAATCAATAAAATATTGGAAACATTCCAGTACCTATAGGTATCGTCTAAACACTCCCAATTCATTAAAATCAAAGGGTAGATATGCCAAAAATCAATTATTATTATTATCAGTGGTTTCATAAAGTGTGGTACCCCCGCCAAGGGCTGGGCTCGACCACGCTGTACATATAATTTAACAAACATAATTTAAAAAATTAAAAATTAATTGACATACATTAAATAAATATAACAAAACAAATGAACATTTAAAACTATTAACATGTCAAGGCATGGACGACACCAAGTAGCATCGTTTTTCGGTCAGAGGTGGGAATCAGTCAGGATAGTAGCGTTTAAAAAGATGTGTTTTGAGTGCAATTTTAAAGGTTGTGATGGTCGGTATATTGGGATGTGTAATGGAAGAGAATTCCATTTTTCAGGGACACAGAAAGAGAACGATCGTTCACCGTGTGTTTTTGTGCGAGTCTTGGGGACAGAAAGAATACGCGCGTCTGCGGAGGGCGAAGCTGTCGAAGGGGTGAATAGACAGTGAGAAGTTCGGTTAGATAGGAAGGGGAGGAATTCGAGAAGAATTTGTGGCAGAGAACAGAGAGTTTTTAGTCAATCCGTCCTTGTACATGGAGCCAATAAATTGAATGAAGTAGTGGTGTGACTTGATCACGTAATTTTCGCTTTAGAACTAGCCTAACAGCTGAGTTTTGAAACCCATGTAATTTTTCTAAGAAGTGTTTTGGTGAACCTGATAAAAGAGAGTTAAAATAGTTAAAATGAGAGAGAACAAGAGCATAGACTAGGGTTTTTGTTGCACTAAATGTGATGGATTGGCGGATGAAGCTGATCTGACGAATAGCGGTTTATGCAGAGCAACAAATGTGAGAAATATGATTATCGAGAGGCATGTTGTTAGACAGAATATAACCAAGATTCCCAACGGAGAAAGTAAACTGTATATCGGAATTATCTACATGAAATGAAGTGGGGAGGGGTGAGTTAGAGGATGATTTGTAATAAGGCTACACAAGAGCGAAATAAAAAATAATGACATCTTTTAGTGTCTGACATAATTTCCTTAATAGGGTGGTCCATCGAGAAAACCTTAGCATTTTGGTCATCAAGTTTTGTTGTTTTGGGATAAGATAGCGTGGGTTTCAGGATTTCTTGATGTTAAATCGTTGATTTAAGGATCAGATAAAACATTCAACCTCCTCAACTCGAGAGAGTTTTACAGGTTTACATTTGTAATGAGCCATTCACGTGGTATGAAAACTCAAAATGACAGAGAGGAAAGTGACAAAACATTCTGAAATCTTGACATGGCATTTTTTTTTAATAAATCGTTGATGTTTTAATTTTTTTTGGCTTTAAATTTTGAGATAATTTAAGTCATGAAATTATAAAAGTTAGCTCCTTTAGCATCATGATTTTTGTCTTTAAAAAAAAAGAAAAAGAATTGTATTTGCCTTCAATTTCTTTAAGGCATCTATTTTTTAAATCAATAACCTCAGATTGTTAAGTTTTTTTTAATTTAAGACATGCTTAGCACTTGTACACACTTCTAAACTAACTTTGTATTCTCTAATACTAAAATGTAAGTTCTAAGCGATAACCAAGACTAGACACCATTGTATGATTTTAGATGGAGAGACACATTGTAAATACCATTGTTTACACAAAATGTAGATTTTTTATTTAGACTTAACACGCAGGGAGAGTTATAATGTGATTGACTTACATTAAAATTTAGATTAATTACCCTGGGGAAATTATGAAGTATCTTGTTGAAATATTGGAAATTTTCATAATAATTTTTGACACATGTGGGGATTATAAAATTAAGAGTTGTCATATTTATTTTATAAATTCATTTATGTATCGTTTTCTCAATTTTTTTTCTCCTTATTTTTTTTATTATCCAATTCGTTTTTTTTCTTTATAAAATAATATTATTTTAATGTAAAAGTCTAATTATTTTTTTTATTATACCTAATACTTACATTTTTTCCCTCTAATTAGACATGAAATTTGAGCTTTGATTGACATAGTGGCTCAAAATGAGCACTCGATTTATTATAACACTTGACTAAGTTGACAATTGTCTAATAAGTTTACTGTCAAGTCTCTAGACTGCTGTCTCATTGCCAGTAGTTATAGGCGCTTGTTGATGGCGTCAATGTCAAGTTGTCACGTCGGGATTTCCTCAATTGATTTCTTCGAATGGTATGGGGAAATTCCACATTTTTGTTAAACAGAGTAGCGTGCCCGAACTTGCTCATTAATTTTACCAATTTGGGTTTGTTGCAAAATCATGTTTTTTTTTCTAAACTCGATTCCAGTAAATTAAGTTGGGTTAATTAAAACAGACCCAATAATGTCGTTTTTTAAAAAATAAAATGTATACTTAAACGGAGACCCTAGTTCTAAAAGTACTTAAGTCACATTTTTGTAAAAATCAATCTAAACTGTGACCTTTTCTTATCAAGCATAGCCAAGTTCACTGCATAAATTTGAACACTGTAAAATTTACCTAAGTACTTTAAATAAACAAAACAAAAAAATGAAAATGATCAAATTTTATAGACGAAAATAATATTTGAACGTTATTATCTCAAAATGAGCATTTTGTGACTTAAGTACTTTTAGCACTAAGGACTTCAAACTCTGAATAATTTCTTTCCTCTTAATTCAAGGTGACGTCATCCAATCCATGTTTACTTAGCCAAACAATGACAACCACAGATGATTTGAAAGTGGAAATGATATGCATAAACCCATTTTGCTCTTTTCTTTCAGAAAATAAATATATATATATATATATATATATATATATATTTTTTTTTTACATTCATGTCGCACCCCGTAGGATTGTTTATAGGAATACGCGTATTGTTGTCTTAATGTGTGTGTCAGTGTGTTCTTGTGTGTACAGTAATGGCTGAATCATTACTTGCCGCGAGCGTAAGCGACCTCTGGTGCGAAGTGAAACGTAAGGAACAGAGCCGAGAAACACAAATACGGACGAAACACTGCCCGTCACCAAACAACGCAAACCGTCAGGAATGACGCAGGGACCCCAACTGCCACCTCTGTGGCCTGGCAGCCGAAACACTGCCCGACACCAAGCAACGCAAACTGTCCTGAATCAAGAAGGAGCCCGAACTGCCGTCTCTGTGGCCTGGCAGCCGAAACACTGAAGCACCGGACACTGAGACGGAGATGGATGTTTGAAAAGGGAAACCTGTCTTAATAAATTCATGTATGCCCATGCCTGCTTTATGAGGCGAGCGGTTGACAAAATAGCCAGGGTCATGTCCCGTAACCGTCACCTCTGTAATGAACATGAAAAATGGCGGGATGGTAGTGTGTCGTAATTGACAATAGGGGTTTCCTACCTTACTTAACCTAGCTGTGTCGAATAAAACAATCAAGAGGTTTTGCCCTACTTGCCACTGCTTTGTAATATATGAAAACAGACTGTTGGTATTTTACTCACCACTATTGTCTTAAACATTACAATCGATCTGCGGTAGGCCTACTTTAATACTTGCCACTGTTGTGTCATACACTGATCGCCACATTCGATCTGGTACCGACGGGTTGTCACTAATTCGCCAATGCTGTGTCGAACTACACAACCGATGGGTTAAACGTTACTCAATTCCGGCTGTATGGAATATGACTATTGACTTGTGGTGCAATAAACATAACTGTAGCATCAATTATGAAAAACAACACGTGGTCTGGCTACTATTAGGTTATCTCTCCGAGATGGAAAGCCCATTAAAAACAGCACAAGGCCCCGAGGCGAGGGAAGCCAAGCGACGCGGGAGCTCAGTAAATGTCAACTCCTATACGTCTTCTTGGATTGATTACATTCGTCAGTTCTTTCATACATTGAAGCGTCGTACTATTCTCACTATCAATTAACAAACTCAACTCCTTTTCATAATAACTATAACTTTAATATCTAAGTAAATATAATAAACATCCTATCACTCCAAAGTTCCACTCAAGACTGCCGCACGACTACAACATACGTCACAACACTGCATAGACAATACGTCACGACTCAGCATAAAAATACGTCATAAATACAATGGCGGGAAGAGCGTTCACTAACTATAATAGTCAAGCGCGGGAAAAGCGTTCAACAACTAATGAACATAATATTGAGTCGCAACAATTCCTAATGAACGCTCATACTCGACATATCCCCCCTCTTTCATTTCAGATTTTACTCAGGGAGTGAAATCGTCACCAGACATACAAAATTTACATCAATTACATCAAGAAGAACCCTTCAGCCATATGAATGGTCCTTATCAAAAAACACTATTTAGGTATCACTGAAAATCAAACAGATTTATGATATACTGCAATAAAATAAACAATCCTTCCTGCATAATTTTAAATGCAATTCAAGAGTTAAAAATTCATGTACCACAATAAAAATCAGACCATTAAAATTGAATGTCAACATTAATTTTCATTTTTCATACCAATAAAAATAATTATATTTGTATCGCAAGAATCCGGGCAAATACAGTAACATCCTTACTGAAGTTGAAACTATAACTAAGTTAATCCAAATCATACCATCAAAAAGGTGTATTTTTAAATAAAACCAATGGTCATCACTATAGAAACACAAAACTATCTAACATCATTACAGGTGAGAGATGTCTCACCACAATTTAAGCAGCCTTTATTTGCTCTTAAATAACACAGTTACAGATGGCGGGACATATCTTTTGTCCGTGGATTTCACAACTTTATGCTTCAACATGTTTATTATAATTAAAATTATCTCTCCCTGTTCTTTTGACCCGTGGTCATAACTCATGTGAAATCTCAGTTTTACAATACATATTTTTAAATTGTTACAAAATGAAAAACGAGTCTCATAAAAAAGAAACTCAAACAAATCAGGAACTTCAAAGCAATCATGGCAATAGTTACTTTTAACTGATTCATTTTTTTAACAATACAAACAAAAGCCTCACCTCCCAACTCATGGACCTGACAACTCACCTCCTCTTGAAAATCATAAACAAGTGCACCTTTAGAGCTGGCAGCGCTCTCTTTAACACTTTCAACATTGGTTTCCAACTTAATGTTAGAGCACTC
>CAXITT010000133.1:1110156-1155322 GCA_964033795.1 Lymnaea stagnalis | reverse complement strand
TACTGTCTCGGTCTGGCTGTATGTTCTACATATCTCTGTCTATCTCTAGGTTTGTATTGACTCTGTCTATCTCGGGCTTCGTTATACTGTCTCGGTCTGGCTGTATGTTCTACATATCTCTGTCTATATTTAGGTTCGTACTGACTCTGTCTATCTCTAGGTTCGTACTGTCTCGGTCTGGCTGTATGTTCTAAACATCTCTGTTCAGCTAAACTTTCTCGCTCTCTCTGTTTAGCTACACGTTGTAGCTCTCTGTGTTTATCTATGTGTTCTTGCCTTATCTGCGTTTCTATAGGTTCCTTCTCTCTTTGTTTTTCCCACATTCCCATTATAAATTCCACAAGTTTTTCTCCCTTATAAGAAAGTAATATGCCAACACGCTCAATTTCTTCTAGGCTCAATTTCCCATACTCGACATATCCAGCCATGGCAATGCAAATTAAGGGTGATCATACAGTGAACAATAATTAGGTTTAAGGACCAATCGCAGTCTGTTTAAACTAACTCTAGCAAAAATCTAAATTCTACCCAGGTAAAAAAAATGTTAATACATAAGTCATAAGAAAATTAATGCCAAAAATGTTTAAAACAATAAAAATCCAACTTGCCTGGTTCGTGGAATGTCCTATAGATTTTAAATATTATTCAAAACACACACTGGGCTTAATTAAGTGTCAATGGTTCTTTACTGTCAATAGTTCTCTCACAAACTTCAATTGTTCTATATGGCGATCTTGGGACACAGTCATTGAGGTGTGGGTGACCGGGACGGGTCACGGGACATCGGCAGCTCACTGGACAGAACGTAGGCGAATCGCCGACACTGCACAGTTCGTGTGTAACTCACCAATACAGGATCGGGCATGTGCAGCTTGATGCAGGACGGGACGTTGGTGGCTCGTTGAAGCAGGACAGGGCGCTGTTCAACTGGGTGACCGGGACGGATCACGGCACATCGGCAGCTCACTGGACAGAATGTAGGCGTATCGCCGACACTGGACAGTTCGTGGGTAACTCACCAATACAGGATCGGGCATAGGAAGCTTGATGCGGGGTGGGACGTTGGTTGCTCGTTGCAACAGGACAGGGCGTTGTTAAATTGAGTGACCGGACAGGCCACAGGACTTCACAGCTCACTGGACACGAAGTTGGTAGCTCACTACCGATAGGACGTAGATAACTCGATACATGGAAGTGCGTAGTTCATTCACTGGAACTCAACTGGACGTTAGCGACTTGACCAAAGTCAGGGCTGGGTTTTTCACTGGAACTGAACACGAATTTGGTAGCTCACTACCGAAGGAACGTAGATAACTCGATACGTGGAGGGGCGTAGTTAACTCACTGGAACTTAACAGGACGTTGGCAACTTGATAACGGACAGGGCGTAGTTAATTTGTTGTAACTGGACACGACATTGTTAACTTCATACAGGGCAGGACGTAGTTTTTTCACTGGAACTGAACAGGACGTTGGCAACTTTATAACGGGCAGGGCGTGGTTAATTCGCTGTAACTGGACACGACGCTGGTAACTTCATACATAGCAGGACGTAGTTTTTTCACTGGAACTGAACAGGACGTTGGCAACTTTATAACGGGCAGGGCGTAGTTAATTCGCTGTAACTGGACACGACATTGGTAACTTCATACATAGCAGGACGTAATTATTTCACTGGAACTGAACAGTACGTTAGCAACTTGATAACGGGCAGGGCGTAGTTAATTTGCTGTAACTGGACACGAGGTTAGTAACTTGATAACGGGCAGGGCGTAGTTATTTCACTGGAACTGGACAGGACGTTGGCAACTTGATAACGGGCAGGGCGTAGTTAGCCTGTTGCAGGTTAGGACATAACTAGCCTAATACAGGACGTAGGTGGTTGATGGAGTTACTGGCGTATGCAACTCATATAAACTTGACACACGGTGGCAGCGGGGCTCCGACATTGAAATACGGGAACATGCGACGATGGTTGTAACTTCACTAAAGTTGAATAATAAGAATGTTCTTGTACTTTACCTCAAGTATGAAAATAACGAGGTTCACCAATCCCGGATGAGAAGCCCCCATGTCAACTCCTAAACGTCTTCTTGGATTGATTACATTCGTCAGTTCTTTCATACGTTGAAGCGTCGTACTATTCTCACTATCAATTAACAAACTCAACTCCTTTTCATAATAACTATAACTTTAATATCTAAGTAAATATAATAAACATCCTATCACTCCAAGGTTCCACTCAAGACTGCCGCACGACTAAAACATACGTCACAACACTGCATAGACAATACGTCACGACTCAGCATAAAAATACGTCATAAAGACAATGGCGGGAAGAGCGTTCACTAACTATAATAGTCAAGCGCGGGAAAAGCGTTCAACAACTAATGAACATAATATTGAGTCGCAACAATTCCTAATGAACGCTCATACTCGACAGTAAACATTTTGCGGAATTGAACAAAATGGCCAGAGAGACTGCCGAAAGCCGCAACTGAAAACCGCCCAATTAAAAGATGTGCTCGAGTTCAAAAGAGTAGGTCCCCCATCCTGATATTTTCACGAAGCAAAACTTACAGACAGCTTTCAAAAATAGCTAAATAGCCACATTCGCCAAGTTCAGATAAAGTTCACAATTACATTCTCCCTTATCCGGGATATTAGGAGTAATGGCAGACGTAGAATCAATTGATAGGCACATTTAAATAACTGGTACAACATCTCTACCATTTGAAACATATTTAAGCTAATTGATGCATCATCTATACCACTCGATAGAAATCTTTTTTTACTTATTAGTGCACCATCTCTTACACTTGATAGTCATCTTCTTTTTATTAAAAATCGTACTTCCGGCAATAACAGAAGAGATCTCTAAAGCTTTTTTTCACTGTGATCTGTTTCCTATCGTATTTTCATTAGTCCTGTTTGCTGAAGAAGACTCTAAGCGGAAACGTTCACCACATCTTGTGGAACTATCTTTTGATTCAAGCTTTATCACACCTTGTTCTACTGTTTCATTCACACAGCGTGCACGCAGTTCTTCATTTGTATCTCTACACCACTTGGTGCATCATTTGTCTTGCAATCAGACAATGGGGATGAAGTTTTATGATTATTTTTTTTTTGGCCACCGTTTAAAAGACCTAAAGACTAGTAGCCACCGTTTAACAGACCTAAAGACTAGTAGCCACCGTTTAAAAGACCTAAAGACTATTAGCCACCGTTTAAAAGATCTAAAGACTGGTAGCCACCGTTTAAAAGACCTAAAGAGTAGTAGCCACGGTTTAGCAGACCTAAAGACTAGTAGCCACCGTTTAACAGACCTAAAGAGAAGTAGCCACGGTTTAACAGACCTAAAGACTAGTAGCCACCGTTTAAAAGACCTAAAGACTAGTAGCCACCGTTTAAAAGACCTAAAGACTAGTAGCCACCGTTTAAAAGACCTAAAGACTAGTAGCCACAGTTTAGAAGACCTAAAGACTAGCAGCCACCGTTTAACAGACCTAAAGACTAGTGGCCATTCTTTTATAGACCCAAGGACAAGTGGCCACCGTTTCATAGACCCCAAGTGTTACGCACTGGCTTCTAAGATCTGAAATTAATGTCCTATTTTAATTTTATTTGGCTCGTTGTAAGCAGTGCATAACAGAGGACAATACCATAGAGTCAAAAATATTAAAGATACGAAACCCAAAACAGTTTCTAGTTACAATTAATAAGATTTATTAAGTCTTAAGATACTTACAAAAGAAAAGAAAATATAATTACAATCTTCAACTTACAGTATGGTAGATCTTGTACCAGTACACAGTTAACACAGTTAGAATAATGTGCCAATGTATAATGATGAATGCGAAATAAACACATATGAGTAAGAGCACACAAATACATAAATAATAATACATGTCTCGTAAAGTTAAAAATTTCTATCTGAATCTCCGTCCCCCGTCCGTGCCTGTCAATCCCTTATATAGGTCGCGTAAGCCCTGCCTTCCAGAAAAGATTTATGACGTGTTGTTTACAATTAACAGGTTATCGAGCACATTTGAGAAAATACCAGGAAGACAGTCTAACAGGTTTAATTGGTAAACACGGTTGTAAACAAGATACATCAAACGAAATGGCCACGCCCACAACAAATGTTACGGTCTGATAGGATTCTAATTTAGGTCAAGTCAATTCAAGCACGGGGAATGTATGCTACATAACACCAAGGATAGTGGCCACCGTTTCATAGACCCCCAAGGATAGTCGCCACCGTTTCATATCCATCCCTGTGGCGCTACAGCCCTTGTAGGCGTTGACCTGCCTCACTACTTCCTTCCACTCAGACCTAACTAATGCCTTTCTTTTCCATGCTTGGACTTTCAGCTGCTGTAGATCTTTTTCTACATCATCTATCCACCTATCTATCTCGTGCGGAGATACTGATCTTCCATCGAGCGCCTCCCCAGGTGGCGGATAGGGGAAAGCCCACCAGATACGGAGGGTACCAGGGAAATAAAATACCTGGGGCGGACCAAAATCAGAACCTACTGCCTTGTAGGAAGTGGAGGGATCCACAAAGGCTAGGGAACCTTACCCAAAAACTAAGGCAGCTATCCAGAGAGCCGTAAGGGGAACCCCCGATGGTTGTGCGCAGGGTTAACAGCCCGGCCACGTAAAAAATTCAACGTTACGAAAGCCAAGCACCGTTTCATAGATCCCAAGGATAGTGGCCACCGTTTCATAGATCCCAAGGACAGTGGCCACCGTATCATAGATCCCAAGGATTGTGGCCACCGTTTCATAGATCCCAAGGATAGGGGCCACCGTTTAAGATAATTCACGTTAAACCTCTCAGTGGCAAAAGATTTTAAAACATTTGAATGGAGATGTTGAAAACCTGCTTCTTGTGAAGCTTCTCAGTTCGAAAGTAAGGTAATGTATTGGATAAAACAAATCATTTCTACATTAAGAAGTGTTACATGAGATCATAATAGAGGAAGTATTGCACGAGATTGTTGAATCAGTTGTAGAATCTACTCAAGCCTCTTCAACATCGCCTCAATTATCTTGAAAACCAGCATAATGATTTATACTGGTTAACAAGCCTACTGGTGACTATTCCATGCAAACTCAACTATCTTTGACAGTTATCGAAATGTTCTAAACCACGAGACATATACGTGTATCCTCTTTGTGTAGAAGTCTTTATACTCATTAGTGGACATTCCGATGGATTAACAAATCGCACTGAGATCAGTTGCAACTTGCAACACAACAGTCTACTGGATCGTGACCAGGGTTTGTTCAGTACACACCTAGCACCACATTTCAAAATTAAAATACTTTAGCTGGAAGAATGAACTTTTATTCAAGGGGCAATACAAGTTTAATTTTCTTTTTAAAGTAATATATTTTGAAAGATTTTGCCACCGCTGTTAATTATAATTGTGTGTATTTAAAAAGGCCAATCTCGTTATGTTATTTTTTTTTTAATAAATAGTCCAGGCAGACATGCTATTGAATCCCTAGGCAGTGTGTATAGTGTCGAATGTATTTTACATTTTGATTTCAACCGTCAATGCCCGGATGTCACTTTTTTTTTCTGTTACATGTATAATATAAGATAACCCAAATGGAGACCTGAAATTCATCATACGTATACGGTGCACTTGCGTGGCAAAGAGAAATCATGTAAAGTGATTACACCTGGTTTGTTAGGTACAGGTTGTCCATCTTCTTCGCCCTCACCTCCCCCACCTTTTGTTGTTTAATTTTACTTTTCGTTGAGATTTAGATAAAAACTGATGAATTGAAAAAAAAAAAAGAAGATAAGAAGATATTGCTGTAACCAATGGTTTAATTAACCAAGGCCATCAATTTGTTTAACCAAGGCAATCAATTTGTTTAACCAAGGCAATCAGTTTGTTTAACCAAGGCCATCAATTTGTTTAACCAAGGCAATCAATTTGTTTTACCAAGGCAATCATATCATTTTAAGACGAATGCAGTTGGCGAATTAATATATCAATTCCCCTTTCGATCTCACGCATGCACGAACACACATACACTATCTACACTTACACCTTCTCAGTAGACAAATTCATGTCAAGAGAGTAATCAAGGGACATTATTTGGAAACTTAAACTAACTTTGTTCAGATGTGGTTAGCTACCTTACTTTCTAAAAAAAGATTTATCTATTTATGCATATATTTTTAAAAAAATTGATCAATTATTATTAAACCGTTATTATTTTCCAATGTTTTGGATAAAGGTGAAATAACAATTGCTGCCCTTTTAACATAAATTGTTTTTGTAACTTTAAAATCTATTTTTTTGTCCTTTACCAGCAGTTGATAAGATATGAATATTTGAAGTTCTCCGGATAACATCAACAAGAAGATCCAATTTTGATTTATCGGATGAGTATCCGATTCAAAAGAATTTACAGTTCAACAGTAATGCATAAGTTGTTAAATACATATTTGAAATAAGCTTTCTTTTTTTTTTTTAGCGTATGGTCTAATTCGTCATCATTGCTATACAGTTGTCGAACTTGAAACAAACAGAACCCATATCCATTTCGTTGAGGCTCATTCCTGTTTAGTTGATCTCCCTTGCCATCCATTCTGCCAATTTATGGCACTGCTCAATCTGAAATGAGCCACAAACAAACCCATGACGTCACGCACTGCACACCATGACCGCTGAGTGACATATACTGATTTTTTGTGTTATCAAAATGCTAAGTCACAGGTTCACTACTTGTTAACAAGTCAATACACATTACATAGTTAGCTCGCCATCCTTGTAATATTAAGATGCAGTGGTTCTCAACAAAATCTCATTAAACAATGGTTCTATTTCATTTTTAAATGGTTACTAATTCAAATAAGTATTAAATCTTTGCTATAATTTTTTTTTAAAGCAGCGATTCTCAACATGTTGGTTACAGGTTACCATTACACATGGGTCGCAAAAGAACATAGGAAAACACGTTTATAAAGTAGCAACGAAAATAATTTAATGTTTGGGGGGCACCCCAACATAAGGAACTGTATTAAAGGACGCAGCATTAGAAAAGTTGAGAACCACTGATTTAAAGGAAAAGTTAATCTTATGTATAAACTTTACTCTACAACTAATATTGGATTAGTAAACAGTATAAAAGTGAACTATTTTAAGGTATTGAAATTTTCTTATTGCCCATATTCATACTCTGGAGTCCCTCCAAGACTTTTCATCAGAAGATCAGCTTCGTCTTGCCGTTCCATGTTTTGTTAAGAAATTTGACCATGGCGTGGCCTTAACACAGGAGCTCAACATATCAATGCTAAGACGTCACAATATGAAAGAGTTAATGGAGAATCTAGATAGAAGCTTATCTGTCCCCACAATGTGCGTATGGAGCTGGAGTGTGAGGACAACAGGTCAAATGGAGAACGCCTCCGGTCATTTGTCACCGTTGCAGTCTTTTGTAAGACCCGAGTTAAAGATGTGTAAGGTGGGACGAACTCAGTAATGATGTGTAACTGGTGATGTAGTGACCTGTGAGTCATAAGGTTATCTAAATTGGGATGTATTGACTTTTTTAGTCATAATGTTATGTAAATGGTGATATACTGATACTGAGCTGTGAGTTACAATGTTATGTAATTGGTGATGTATTGACCAGTGAGTCATAATGTTATGCAATTTGTAATGTATTGACATGTGAGTCATACGGCTATGGAAATGGGGATGTATTGACCTGTGAGTCATAATGTCATGTAAATGGTCATGTGTTGACCTGTGAGTCATAAGGCTATGGAAATGGTGATGTATTGACCTGTGAGTCATAATGTCATGTAAATGGTGATGTGTTGACCTGTGAGTCATAATGTCATGTAAATGGTGATGTATTGACCTGTGAGTCATAATGTCATGTAAATGGTGATGTGTTGACCAGTGAGTCATAATGCCATGTAAATGGTGATGTATTGACCAGTGAGTCATAATGTCATGTAAATGGTAATGTGTTCACCTGTGAGTCTTAATGTCGTGTAAATGGTGATGTATTGACCAGTGAGTCATAATGTTATGTAATTTGTAAAGTATTGACCTGTGAGTCATAAGGCTATGTAAATGGTGATGTGTTGACCTGTGAGTCATAATGTCATGTAAATGGTGATGTGTTGACCTGTGAGTAATAATGTCATGTAAATTGTGATGTATTGACCTGTGAGTCATAATGTCATGTAAATGGTGATGTACTGACCAGTGAGTCATAATGTTATGTAATTTGTAAAGTATTGACCTGTGAGTCATAAGGGTATGTAAATGGTGATGTATTGACCAGTGAGTCATAATGTTATGTAATTTGTAAAGTATTGACCTGTGAGTCATAAGGGTATGTAAATGGTGATGTATTGACCAGTGAGTCATAATGTCATGTAAATGGTGATGTATTGACCTGTGAGTCATAATGTCATGTAAATGGTGATGTATTGACCAGTGAGTCATAAAGTTATGTAATTTGTAAAGTATTAACCTGTGAGTCATAAGGCTATGTAAATGGTGATTTATTTACCTCAGAGTCATAATGTCATGTAATTTGTGATGTATTGACCTGTGAGTCATAATGTCATGTAAATGGTGATGTATTGAACCGTGATACGATATTGTTGGATAAGTAGTGATGATTCATGTAAAAAAAAAAAAAATCGAATATTTAAAAAAAAACTGATAGATATTTTGAATCTCTTTCATCAGAACTATGATTTTTACGTTAACTAATGGCCCCCCGGAACCCATTCAATGTCCCACCATCCAGTATTCCTCAATCCAATATCCCAACACTCATAGCCCTTCTATTCATTGTTCCATCATTCAATGGCCCACTATTCAATTTTCCAAGATACACTATCTCACCATTCATTGTCCCAGAACCAAATGCCCCATCATTCAATATCCCACCCATTAATGTACCAAAATTCAATGTCCCATCATTTAATGTCCTTTAATTTAATCGCCTATCATTCAATGTCCCACCAATCAATGTCCTACAAATCAATGTCCCCCCATTCCATGTCGCACTATTCAATGTCTCACTATTCAATGTCCCACCATTCAATGCCCCACTATGCAATGTTCCACTATTCAAAGTCTAACCATTCAATGTCCCACTACACAAAGTCTAACCATTCAATGTCTCACTATCCATTCAAAGTCTAACCATTCAATGTCCCACTATGCAATGTTCCACTATTCAAAGTCTAACCATTCAATGTCCCACTATTCAAAGTCTAACCATTCAATGTCTCACTATTCAAAGTCTAACCATTCAATGTCCCACTATGCAATGTCCCACTATTCAAAGTCTAACCATTCAATGTCCCACTATTCAAAGTCTAACCATTCAATGTCTCACTATTCAAAGTCTAACCATTCAATGCCCCACTATGCAATGTTCCATTATTCAAAGTCTAACCATTCAATGTCCCACTATTCAAAGTCTAACCATTCAATGTCTCACTATTCAAAGTCTAACCATTCAATGTCCCAGTATTCAAAGTCTAACCATTCAATGTCCGACAATTCAATGTCTCACCATTAAAAGTCCCACTATGCAATGTGCTGCTATTCAATGTTCCTACTATTCAATGTCTCACTATTCAATGTCTCACTATTCAATGTCCCACCATTCAATGTCCAACAATGCAATGTCCCACCATTCAATGTTCTACCATGCAATGTCCCACTATTCAAAGTCTAATCATTCAATGCCCGACAATTCAATGTCTCACCATTCAAAGTCCCACTATGCAATGTCCTGCTATTCAATATTCCTACTCATCAATGTCTCACTTTAGCAACAGGCCAAACTGTTTGATGATAGAATGAGCTAGTCTTTCACCCCGTTATGAGCTGTGTTCAATATTTTACATAAACTTAAGATTTTATTTTTAAACCCTGCTTGTAAAAAGGCAATGAAGGCGAGCATATCAACTGTATGACATTTTTGTTTCCCTCCCGGGAGCTGAGACACTATTATTACAATTGATAAACGCCCCTTTACTACTAGACTGCTTGGCAGGGTCGATACACTGTTAGAAAATACTGGCACCCATTCTTCAACAATCTAGGAACCTCTGATTTCAAAGCCCGCTCAATGGGCTGATACTACTACAACTTTTATCTCGCCAGCTCGCGTCTTCCGCACACATCACGTCTGCTGAACGTCTGCTGATAAAAAAAAACACTGCCGTCAATGAGTTTGGTTGTGACCTTCAGGACTTCGAGAAATGGGTCAAGTTACGGCGCGGCCCCCTGCCCCCCCCCACCACCACTCCTCCTTCCCTCCAGAGAAAGATGTTCACTTTTTATCATGCCCCCCACACGTTCATACGTTTGGTTATCAATACGTATGGGGGCGACACTGTTGTTCTGTGGTCACTAAAAAAAAAAAAAAAATTCTGCTGAACGTCTGCTGATAAAAAAAAACACTGCCGTCAATGAGTTTGGTTGTGACCTTCAGGACTTCGAGAAATGGGTCAAGTTACGGCGCGGCCCCCTGCCCCCCCCCACCCCCACTCCTCCTTCCCTCCAGAGAAAGATGTTCACTTTTTATCATGCCCCCCACACGTTCAAACGCTTGGATAGCAAAACGTATGGGGGCGACACTGTTGTTCTGTGGTCACTAAAAAAAAAAAAAAAAGTTGAAAACAATCCCCTACCATGGGGCGCCGCTACGCGAAGTGTAAGTGCAAGAAGGAGGCCTTAGTGGATTTTGTCAATACGCCATCCAACATTTCATTGGTTGGCGGCTAATTTATGCGCGAGTTTGTTTCTGTCTTTTTTTTTTCCTTCTCTTTATCCGTTGAGTTTGTCACTACAGCGTGTGTTCCCAGTGACATAGAGCAACAACAACAAAAAATGTGTTTCCCAACTGGTTACATTAGTCAGCATCTAGACATTTTTTTTTTTTAAAGTATAAATTAGTTATTGCAAACTGCAGCAGTAGCAGAAGTGAATGAGTGTACGAAAGTACTGAACTGCGGCAGACTGTACTAGTCCTATGTTGCCTTAGACCTAACTCAAATACCAAAGACTATTAGTTTACCGTAGCTTAGACCTAGTACTCAGCTACAAAAAACGTGGTACGTTATTTACGTGGATATCCCTCGGCCAGGACGGCGATACATTGTGGGTCTGAATAGGTGGACAGTTCAACTTTAAGAGTGCATAGTGAAGAAGGCTTGATTTGATAGGTGGACAAGCTCCCTTGAGCGGATATTAAGATAGAATTGTTTTATGTGTGGATATTTTCCTTTGATTTGAAATTTGGACTGTTCCCTTGGCCCTTGGTGTGATATGTGGATAGTTTCCCTTGATTTTTCTGGTTTAAATAGTTTCCCTTTATTTGACCTAAAGAAAGGTAAGTTTACCTTCTACTTAACTTAAGTTTAAATTTAGTTTTTAAAAAAAAGTTAATTTATAAACGACTTTGAAAGCAGTCAACGGAAAGTTATCAGGCTTTCTCTGTCATCTCAAGGCGAATGGTATTTGTGTCAAAACATTTTATACCTTGCTTGAGGTGTCCAATGTGCACCTTGCTTGAGGTGTCCAATGTGCACCTTGCTTGAGGTGTCCAATGTGCACCTTGCTTGAGGTGTCCAATGTGCACCTTGCTTGAGGTGTCCAATGTGCACCTTGCTTGAGGTGTCCAATGTGCACCTTGCTTGAGGTGTCCAATCCTCACCTTGCTTGAGGTGTCCAATGTGCACCTTGCTTGAGGTGTCCAATGTGCACCTTGCTTGAGGTGTCCAATGTGCACCTTGCTTGAGGTGTCCAATGTGCACCTTGCTTGAGGTGTCCAATCTGCACCTTGCTTAACGTGTCATATCTGTACCTTGCTTAAGGTGTCCAAAGTGCACCTTGCTTTAAGGTTTCGAAACACAACACAATCACCTTTTAATGACAAATGAGAACGTTCGTACCAAAGTCTTCATTTACTCCTCTTTAAGTGTATTTGTTGTTGTTTTTTTCAAGTGATTACAATAATTTGAGTTTCCCATAAACTTATCATGAATCGTGTGATCAAATTTCTGAAACACGGTCTGAATCCCAGTTGCCGCATATCATTGTCATTCTTTAAGGTTACATCTAATATCTTTATAACTTCTAAATTAGAAAGAAACAAAAAAAAATGTCTATATTATTTTTTTTTTAAATGTTTGAGGCCATACGACAATGACGTGGCTAAGGTAAGTGCCACCCGGGGTGGCTCAAACTTTTTGCCCCCTCCCTGTTTTCCACAACAAAACTCTGCCGATGGCCGAAAATGACACATTCTTTTAAAGAATGGGACTGCCCCCCCCCCCAAGCCTACCCTTAAGTCTACGCCACTGGCATACGGAAACCAAACATGGACATTTTTTTTTATAATCGTTGAAATGTTGTTACAATCTTAAAATAAATTGAATGCTGTCCTTGTGGGCAAGGAAGGGTGGGGGTGATGCCACTGCCTGTTAAGAGCGCGGGTCAGTGACGCTAGTACCCTTATCATCGTTGTGTGACGTCACCTGTCTTCGGCAGATTGGTGGGGACTTGTAAGTAGCCTACTACTTTGCTAAGTGTACGTAACCTTCTTCTTTATTGGCCTACTACTGTGTTCATTGTAAGTAGCCTACTGCTTTTTTTTTCAGTGTAAGTACCCTACTACCTTGCTTTGTGTGAGTAGCATACTTCTTTGTTAATTTGTTAAGTGTAAGTAGCTTACTGCTTTGTTCAGTGAAAGTAGCCTACTACTTTATTATGTGCAAGTAGTCTAGTGCTCTGTTCAGAGTAAGTAGTCTACTACTTTGTTTAGTGTAAGTAGCCTATTACTCTGTTCGGTATAACTAGCCTAATAGTACAATAACCTACCTGCAAGGACACAAAAGTTGGTCTAAATGCACCTGTAGCATAAAAACACTTGCTTTGTGTAGTGTCGCGTGTATGACGGACCAAAGATTTTTGTTGATTGTTGGTTGTTGTTGTTTTAGCGTACATCACAAACTTTCATTAATTGACACCAGAATTCTGACAGCCACCAGATAAATGAAATATGTGTTGACCTTAGAAAACGGAGTCTATCTCAAGATATCGTTTACGTCAGCTGTTCTCAAACCTGTGGGTCGCGACACCTTTGAGGGTCGAATGACCCTTACACAGGGGTCGTCTAAGACATCGTCAAACACAAATTTACGAAGAAGACACGAAACTAATGCTGTGTTTGGAGGGTCACAACAACATGAGGAACTGTCTGAAAATATCGTGGCATTTGGAAGGTTGAGAACCACTGGTTTTGTTGCTAAACTCCCACTCACCTCATGTCTGACAAGGCGGTCTTCATTATTACGTCAACCCTTTCTCCCCCCCCCCCCCCCCCCCCCCCCCCCTCCCCCCCCCCCCCCCAACCCCCTTCCCACTTTCCCCGCACAACACTTTTAAAAAAAATTGTATAGTGGCGACCATGTTAACACTATGAATGTTTATTTTCAAACGAGGTAATGTCCATAGGGACAAACCTAACGGCTCGCCTGCTTCCCTGTGGGTCACATGTGGTGGCTGCTCTTGGGTCACAGGTGGGCAAGTGTTGCTGTAAGTAATGTCTCATTTATCTGTTCGTTATTGACAACGTGAACCGATGAACTCCGATTTGCCCTATCCGGTGTAGGCCTCAACACCTCAGTGACAAGACTTTTAACAACAATAGGACGAATTCAAGGCAGCCAGTAAAGTCTTGACATTGCGCAAAAAACAGTCAAATACATACATGACATTGTACAAGGGAGTCAAATAAAGATTTGACATTATACAAGACAGACAAATGCTTACAAGACATTTCACAAGATAGGCAAATACATTAAGGAAATTATACAAGGTAGTTAAAAAAAAGATTTGACATTATACAAGACAGACAAATGCTTACAAGACAGTACACGAGACTGACAAATATATAGATGAAATTATACAAGGGAGTCAAAGAATTATTGGTGTCACTCCGTGGAATGAGCACCCAGTCCATTACAATCTGTCGTACACTCAAAAATTGTGGTCCCTAGATGGACCTACTTTAGCACTATATTGACCGATACAGCCATCAGGCAGATCAATAATACTAAGGTTGTGCACATCTATTACATTTGAAATCAATAAAACACCGAATACCACCATATACTGTAAACACACAAACACACACACACACACAGATCTATTATTAGCTTAGATTGGCTGATTGAAACAAGTTGGCCCGTCTCCATCCGATGACTAACACTTTGGGATTTGCGTTATTTACATTTTGAAACCCCATTAGTCTAGCTAAGAATTGCGGCTCTAACACGTGTGGTCTGCTGTTTGGAACGCACATGTCCACGTGTCACACTAAGTGTAGTTAACACATGTCCACGTCTCACCCTAAGTGTAGTTAACACATGTCCACGTCTCACCCCAAGTGTAGTTAACACATGTCCCCATCTCACCCTAAGTGTAGTTAACACATGTCCAAGTCTCACCCTAAGTGTAGTTAACACATGTCCCCGTCTCACCCCAAGTGTAGTTACCACATGTCCCCGTCTCACCCTAAGTGTAGTTAACACATGTCCCCGTCTCACCCTAAGTGTAGTTAACACATGTCGACGTCTCACCCTAAGTGTAGTTAACACATGTCCATGTCTCTCCCCAAGTGTAGTTTGCACATGTCCACGTCTCGACCCAAGTGTAGTTAACACATGTCCCGTCTCACCCCAAGCGTAGTTTACACATGTCCACGTCTCACCCTAAGTGTAGTTTACACATGTCCACGTCTCACCCTAAGCGTAGTTTACACATGTCCACGTCTAACCCTAAGTGTAGTTTACACATGTCCACGTCTCACCCTAAGTGTAGTTCACACATGTCCACGTCTCATTCTAAGTGTAGTTTACACATGTCCACGTCTCACCCTAAGCGTAGTTTACACATGTCCACGTCTCAACCAAAGTGTAGTTTACACATGTTCACGTATCCCTTCCACAGTAGTAAACCTGTGTCTGCGTCTCAACCTCACTGTAGCACACGTGTGTCCACGTCTCAGCCTCACTGTAGTACACGCGTGTCTACGTCTCGCCCTCGCTGTAGCACATGTGTGTCCATGTCTCACCCTCACTGTAGTACACGTGTGGCCACTTCTCGCCCTCACTGTAGCACACGTGTGTCCACATCTCAACCTCAAGGTAGTACACGTGTGTCCACGTCTCACACTCACTGTAGCACACGTGTGACCACGTCTCAACCTCACTGTAGCAAACGTGTGTCACGTCTCACCCTCACTGTAGCAAACGTGTGTCCACGTCTCGCCCTCACTCTAGTAACCGTTTGTCCACTTCTCGCCCTAACTGTAGCACACGTGTGTTCACGTCTCGCCCCGACTGTAGCACATGTGTGTCCACGTCTCGCTCTCGATGTAGCACACGTGTGATCACGTCTGACCCAAACTATTTTCCAAATGTGTAATACTCGACACACAAATCTCTCACTTATTGACACATGTGTCGTCTAGACATTTGATCGTGGTACATACATATGTCTTCCACAACACAAACACAATATGTTACAGACATTTCAGCTCACATCTTGCAACACCTGTTGGCCAAACTTTATTGCCGTGAGCATTTGATTAAGTTTCCGCCAGATGGAATGGGTTTCAACTTTTTTAGTGTTCAGGTAATGAATTTAAACTTTGACCCCCAGGTAATGTGTTAATGAAAAAAATGACAATGCCCCACACAAACTGTTCACTGTTGAAATAGTTGATTCCTTCGTTTCTTGGAATCCTTATGATGTATCTAGTTGCAACTATAGCTCTAGCTTCAGTTATATGTGGGTTTTGATTTATTTTAAGGAAACCGACTGTGGATTGACAGCGTGAAGGACACACCAGGTTCATTGACGGTGTTAAGGACAAACTGAGGAATACCACACAGAGGGTGAGATTGTCTATGTTGAAGGACACACTTAAGAAGACCACACCAATGGGGGACTTATTGTGTGAAGGACACACTTAAGAAGACCACTGCAATTGTGGACTTATTGTGTGAAGGACACACTTAAGAAGACCACTGCAATTGTGGACTTATTGTGTGAAGGACACACTTAAGAAGACCACACCAATGGTGGACTTATTGTGTGAAGGACACACTTAAAAAGACCACTGCAATTGTGGACTTATTGTGTGAAGGACACACTTAAGAAGACCTCTGCGATTTGAGACTTATTGTGTGAAGGACACACTTAAGAAGACCACACCAATATGGGACTTATTGTGTGAAGGACACACTTAAGAAGACGACACCAATGGTTGACTTGTTGTGTGAAGGACACACTTAAGAAGGCCACACCAATGGTGGACTTATTGTGTGAAGGACACACTTAAGAAGACCACACCAATGGTGGACTTATTGAGTGAAGGACACACTTAAGAAGACCACACCAATGGTGGACTTATTGTGTGAAGGACACACTTAAGAAGACAACTGCAATTGTGGACTTATTGTGTGAAGGACACACTTAAGAAGACCACTGCAATTGTGGACTTATTGTGTGAAGGACACACTAAAGAAGACCACTGCAATTGTGGACTTATTGTGTGAAGGACACACTTAAGAAGACCTCTGCGATTTGAGACTTATTGTGTGAAGGACACACTTAAGAAGACCACACCAATATGGGACTTATTGTGTGAAGGACACACTTAAGAAGACGACACCAATGGTTGACTTGTTGTGTGAAGGACACACTTAAGAAGGCCACACCAATGGTGGACTTATTGTGTGAAGGACACACTTAAGAAGACCACACCAATGGTGGACTTATTGAGTGAAGGACACACTTAAGAAGACCACACCAATGGTGGACTTATTGTGTGAAGGACACACTTAAGAAGACAACTGCAATTGTGGACTTATTGTGTGAAGGACACACTTAAGAAGACCACTGCAATTGTGGACTTATTGTGTGAAGGACACACTTAAGAAGACCACTGCAATTGTGGACTTATTGTGTGAAGGACACACTTAAAAAGACCACTGCAATTGTGGACTTATTGAGTGAAGGACACACTTAAGAAGACCACTGCAATTGTGGACTTATTGTGTGAAGGACACACTTAAGAAGACCACTGCAATTGTGGACTTATTGTGTGAAAGACACACTTAAAAAGACCACTGCAATTGTGGACTTATTGTGTGAAGGACACACTTAAGAAGACCTCTGCAATTTGAGACTTATTGTGTGAAGGACACACTTAAGAAGACCACTGCAATTGTGGACTTATTGTGAGAAGGACACACTTAAGAAGACCACTGCAATTGTGGACTTATTGTGTGAAGGGCACACTTAAGAAGACCACTGCAATTGTGGACTTATTTTGTTGAAGGACACTCTTAAGAGAATTACTGCAATTGTGGTCTTATTGTGTGAAGGACACACTTAAGAAGACCACTGCAATTGTGGACTTATTGTGTGAAGGACACACTTAAGAAGACCACTGCAATTGTGGACTTATTGTGTGAAGGACACACTTAAGAAGACCACTGAAATTGTGGACTTATTGTGTGAAGGACACACTTAAAAAGACCACACCAATGGTGGACTTATTGTGTGAAGGACACACTTAAGAAGACCACTGCAATTGTGGACTTATTGTGTGTGAAGGACACACTTAAGAAGACCCCACCAATGGGGGACTTATTGTGTGAATGACACACTTAAGAATACCACTGAAATTGTGGTCTTATTGTGTGAAGGACACACTTAAGAATACAACTGCAATTGTGGACTTATTGTGTGAAGGACACACTTAAGAAGACCACTGCAATTGTGGACTTATTGTGTGAAGGACACACTTAAGAAGACCCCACCAATGGGGGACTTATTGTGTGAAGGACACACTTAAGAAGACCACATCAATGGTGGACTTATTGTGTGAAGGACACACTTAAGAAGACCACACCAATGGTGGACTTATTGAGTGAAGGACACACTTAAGAAGACCACACCAATGGTGAACTTATTGTGTGAAGGATACACTTAAAAAGGCCACACAAATGGTGGACTTATTGTGTTAAAGACACACTTAAGAAGACAACACTAATGGTTGACTTGTTGTGTGAAGGACACTTTTAAGAAGGCCACACCAATGGTGGACTTATTGTGTGAACGACACACTTAAGAAGACTACACCGATGGTGGACTTATTGTGTTAAGGACACACTTAAGAAGACCACACCGTTGGTGGATTTATTGTGTGAAGGACACACTTAAGAAGACCACACCAATGGTGGACTTATTGTGTGAAGGACACACTAAAAGTTCAGATGATGGAACTTCAGCAGGTGTGACGCCTTTCGGAAATGTCCTGTGGAAGATTGATAACAAAATAAAAAACTGTTTCATTTCAATTGAAATTGAATAAGATTATCATTTCTAGATCACTCTATGCAACCTCGTTGTTAAGTATAACTTGAACAATCAATTAATATCACCATATTTTGTTTCCCCTATTTTTTTTTTTAAATAATAATTTATATCTTAAATTGTTAATACCGTGCATATTAAAATGTTATATTCATATTCGTATGTAAAATTTCATGACAGCTTGGATTGATTTATGACAGCATGCATGATTTCATGACAGCATATATGATTTTTTGACAGTAGGTATGGTTTCATGTCGACATTTATTTTACTTTTTTGACAAGGTTTTCGTATCATCCTGATCTAGCAGATACAAAGCCAGTATGAGGCTAAGAGAGTTTGTTACCCATGAGTTGTATGATCTGGGATGTGATCTAGCAGATACAAAGCCAGTACGAGGCTAAGAGTTTGTTACCCATGAGTTGTATGATCTGTGATGTGATCTAGCAGATACAAAGCCAGTATGAGGTTTGAAGGTTTTAGTACTCATGAGTTGTATGATCTGTGATGTGATCTAGGAGATACAAAGCCAGTACGAGGTTAAGAGAGTTTGTTACCCATGAGTTGTATGATCTGTGATGTGATCTAGCAGATACAAAGCCAGTACGAGGCTAAGAGTTTGTTACCCATGAGTTGTATGATCTGTGATGTGATCTAGCAGATACAAAGCCAGTACGAGGCTAAGAGAGTTTGTTACCCATGAGTTGTATGATCTGTGATGTGATCTAGCAGATACAAAGCCAGTACGAGGCTAAGAGAGTTTGTTACCCATGAGTTGTATGATCTGTGATGTGATCTAGCAAATACAAAACCAGTACGAGGCTTGTAGACTTTGTTACCCATGAGTCGTATGACCAATGGCGCCATAGAACTAATTTAATCTGAACGTTACTGTCATACAGTCATAATATGAAAGTTGGTGCATTAGCTCCAGGAGATGAGTTGACCTATACAGGTCATTGTATTAGCACCATCGCAATAATTGAAGCCTGATAAGTTGACCTATGTAGGTCATGGTATTAGCCCAAGGATGAGTTGCCCCACTTCGGTCAGGATATTAGCCCCAGGGCGGGACATCTTGTGGCAATATCAAGTAAATATAGAACCAATAAAGTGTACAATCAGGCCGTTGTCCAACGCAAAGGAATATAATTTTGACTTAATTACCGAGAAAGCTCGCTATAACGCCATCATTGGGATTGATCAAATAGAATCAAGATGATAGATGGGTCGCTTTTATGCAGTGATTTAGACTTTTTTTCCTTTTGAATAGCATTTGGATTTCATTAACTGAAGATAAGTGAATTTGGTTGTTTTTTTGTTGGGGGGTGGGGGGCGGGGTAAAGAGTTTGTTTCTAATCATTGTGTGGTCATTTGAGAACATGCGGGCAATATGGTGTTCAACTTTGACGAATTTGGTTGAAGCTATACTTGCATTGTACCTTAGATAATATTGATATATTTTTTTTTAATTCACGTACATTGAAAAGAAATCCGTTTACTAATGAATATACGAAATTTTGGGAGCCAGGTTACGTGACCCTCATATCCCTTCTTTGGGAGCCAGGCTACGAGACCCTCATATCCGTATTTTGGGAGCCAGGCCACGAGACCTTCATATTCGTATTTTGGGAGCCAGGCCACGAGACCCTCATATCCGCATTCCGGCCGATGTCACGAGAAGCTCAAACAGCTTAATTTGCATCTCTATTTTAACTCTCCATTCAATTACCGCAATCGCTGGAGTTGACGCTAAAGCAATATTCTCCAAATGGTGGTCCGCGCACCGTCACCTAGCGACAGGTCTGAGAGCCTTACAATGCCGGGCCACTCAGCGTAAACTTTTATGAGCAAAAGAAAATGAAATATAATGGATAAAACTTGCACCGTCCATGGAGCAATAATTAACTTGTTCACAGGTACGTTAAGCCTCAAAGTTTGTGAAACCTTCGCTAGAGTAAACTCGAAGCAACTTCTATATCCTATCTTCTGTTAGTTTTTAAAAGAATATTTTTGTATATTTCAAGTTTTCATTCTCAAGCGATGTTACTATAAACCTACATAGCTACTTAAATTACATTGAAAAAAAAGACAAGAAGACATGAAGACAGTTTTTAAAAAGAAAACTGAATCATTTTCCCGTTATTTCGTCTAGAAGATAGAGAAATAGCAACATTTGGAAACCAGTTTTTGCATTATTCTATTTTTCGACTATTATTCTCAAGAAACAACGTGATTATTGAGCCGAAGATAGCTTTAACTCATGGCCTGGCTCCAGGCTAAGTCAATGCTCGGTAAACTCGTTAGTCAAAAGAGCCAACAGTCAGCAGCAGAACGATTTTTAAAAAAAATTGAGAGCCAAATTTCTTTTCAAGAAACTTTGAAGAACTATGTTTTTCAGAGTCAAAACCCATTTGTGGCCGACTGGCTGAGCCGCACTCAGGTCGGTAAAGTGCCGCATGCGGCTCACAAGCCGCGATTCGCCGACCACTGGGCTTAGTGAATGTCTTATGTAAACGTAAGTATGGTATCAGATATTCCTATTTTACCTGGCCACTTCACATCACGTGTGTGTGCTACTTGATACTAAAAGCACACCTAACTTTTACTTAGCATTAATTGTAAAGCGTTTACAAGATTTTGTTCTTAAAATGCGTGAGTTGTTGTAGCCTGAGATGTCATTGACCTTAAACAAAATGGCATCGATGGTGACTATTATCTTTTGACTCTTATCTCTTGACTCATATCTCATGACACTTATCTCTTGACTCTTATCTCTTGACTCTTATCTCTTGACTCTTTTCTCTCCACTCTTATCTCTCGACTCTTATCTCTCCACTCTAAACTCTCGACTCTTATCTCTCGACTCTTATCTCTCGACTCTTATCTCTCGACTCTTATCTCTCGACTCTTATCTCTAGAATCGTATCTCTCGACTCTTATGACTCTTATCTCTCGACTCTTATCTCTCGACTCTTATCTCTAGACTCTTATCTCTCGACTCTTATCTCTCGACTCTTATCTCTAGACTCTTATCTCTCGACTCTTATATCTCGACTCTTAAACTTAATGTGGCGCTCACTCCTCGCCTTTAAAAAAAAAAAGAAAAAAAAAAAAAAAAAAAAAAATTTAAAAATAAAAAAAAAAAAATTCAGAACACCTTTTGGTGCATTAAGTTGAACAAATTTCTGAACTGAACCAATTCCATCAAAACCCTTAAAAGGTTGACTGTTGCAACCCTTCCATCCCCAGCACTATGGCTTGCATCTTTGTGACGCCTCTCAACACCAGCACTACGTCCTTTCCCTGTACTAACACCCCTCCATAAAACTCGCTGTCCCGTGTACAAAGCCCTTAGACTGAGTCCCACGAGCGGGTTTATTGCCCAGGCCTTCCACCTATTGCCCACATCTCGAATGATGACTACCCCATTGATTGCTACACGTTGAGTGAATGGCGACAACACCGGGGTCGATAGTCTGTTGTGTGACACTGAAAAAAAAAAGGGGGGGGGGGTTGCCGCTCATTGATTATGAATCCTTTTTATATTGGAATGGATTGATCATTCTGGCTCCTATTACTTCCAGTCTGTGTTGGAGAAAAGGGATAAAATTCTTCCCCACTTTAAAAATGCTTCAGGTAACAAAATTAATATGGAAAACAATACGTATCTCAATATTGTTTATTGTAATTTATTTTATTTGGCCGTGGGGTGTTGTTAGGAGAACAGAAAGAGTAGATTTTAACTGTTCGAGGAATTATGTCAATTAAAAAAAAGTAAAACCAAGTAAGGTCAAACCTGAAAACGGGAACGCAACAAAATAAAGAAAGTGTCGACAGAAGGCCTTCCTCAGCGAACAAATAACAAAAAAAAAAAAAAAACCAGAATGAAATTATTAAAAAATGTCACTTAGCTGAGAAGTAGTATCTGATGAGAGGGCAGAACAAGAGTTGAGCTTGACACGACGTGTGTTTTGACAGCACGGCTACCAGGCCGTCGAATTTACGCAGAAATTTGTATTTCAACCAAAATGAATATTACAACCATACTAAAATTTATATTTGGATTAATTACAAAATTCGATAACAGGATTTGACTAAAAATTGCTCTTTTGTTTAAAAAAATATATATATTAATCTTTTAGTGCTCCCAAAGAGACGTGAATGTAACGGATTACATAGCCGCGAATCTGAGTACATAGACGTAAATCTGAGCTACACGAAGCTGAGAGTGTTTGTTTCTTTCTTTAACTTCATGTAATGTCGAAAGCGTTTTTTTATTTTATTTTAGCGAAACCTCCACTTTCTGTTACCGCCCCTTTTCAGGTTTCCCCTACCCTTTATATATTTCTGATTGCTTCAACCTAACATTGCACTTTCAGTATCTCTCTGAACATAAGATTGTAGGTTAAACTCTCTGAACATAAGATTGTAGGTTAAACTCTCTGAACATAAGATTGTAGGTTAAACTCTCTGAACATAAGATTGTAGGTTAAACTCTCTGAACATAAGATTGTAGGTTAAACTCTCTGAACATAAGATTGTAGGTTAAACTCTCTGAACATAAGATTGTAGGTTAAACTCTCTGAACATAAGATTGTAGGTTAAACTCTCTGAACATAAGATTGTAGGTTGACCAGCTCGCAACACCTTAGAGCCGCCCTTGCATTACTGTGCATCCATTAGGATGACTTTACACTCATATGCGTGGGCCAGTGACATTCAGATTGGTGTAAAAAGCTTAGTGAACAGGACACCACAGGCATTTAGTTGTTCATACCACATGTTACTGTTTGGTTATGTCCAATCTCATGTTACCTATCCTACCACATACTACTACTTGGGGGTATCCAGTCTCGTGTTACCTGTCCTAACACATTCTACTATTTGGTTGTATCCAATCTCATGTTACCTGTCCTACCACATGCTACCATTTGGTGGTATCCAGTCAAATTTTACCTGTCCTACCACATAGTATTATTTGGTGGTATCCAGTCTAATTTTACCTGTCCTACCACATGCTACTATTTGGTGGTATGCAGTCTCATGTTACCTGTCCTAACATAGGCTACTTTTTGGTGGTATCCAGTCTCGTGTTACAGGCTAATGGCCCACAGGCTAATGAGCCAAACGTTAATGGCCCACAGGTTTATGGTGACCAGGTTACTGGCCCACCTGAAAATGGCCCACAGGTTAATGCCCCACAGGTTATTAGCCCACAGGTTATTGGCACACAGATGAATGGCACACATTATGTCAATTGCACACATGTTAATTGCACACGTGTTGACGGCCCACATTTAAAGGCCCCGTGTAAATGGCCCACATGTTAATGAGCAATAGGTTAATGGCCCACAAGTTATTGACCCACAGGTTATTGGCACACAGGTGAATGGCCCACATGTCCATGGCCCACCTGTAAATGGCCCACAAATTAATACCCTATGTTTGATGTCTCACTGTAAAATGTCCCATTAGATAATTCCCTCATGTTTATAACACCCCCCCCCCCCCCCCCCTGTAAATGGCCCACAAATTAATACCCTATGTTTGATGTCTCACTGTAAAATGTCCCATTAGATAATTCCCTCATGTTTATAACACCCCCCCCCCCCCCCCATTGATGAATTCGCCACCGTTTCAAGCCCCACTGGTTAAAACCCTAATTCTTAATGCCCCACTCGTTAATTCCATACGGGTTAATGCCCCCTCCCCTTAATAATGCCCTAGTCTTTACGTCCCACGGGTAAATGACCTACTGATTTATATACCTCATCTTAATGCCCAACTGGTGAATTATTCACTGGTTTAATCCCCACTGGTAAATGCCTCACTGATTAGCCTCATGTCAGTGCCCCACTGAACTGTCTACGACACACCACCTTCGACAAGAAACGATCGTATTAGATTAAATGCAGTCGGACTTGTTTATTTCTATTTTAGTTTAACGTATTTTTTGGTTTGCCGATCAAAAACATTTGATCTAAAAGAATCAAATCTGGTGGGGACATTCGCTCTATAAGGTATTCTTGTTGATCGCAGCATTTGTTCAACGTCAACCGAGTTCACACTAAATTTATTGACAAAGTTTCCGGTGTGAAAATCAAGGATTTCTTGATTCTATCATGTCCCTACAGTTTTCACATAAACATTTCACTGGATACACACGATTTAACGGCTGAACATGAGCGCGCTTACACAACCCCCACCCCCCTCATTAAGTGTGCTTACATAGGCACACTGACACACATTCAAGTATGCTGTAATTTGAACAGGTCGTAGAATTACGACCCTGCGGTAACAAAGGGGGAGATAATTCACCAACTACTGTCTGGAAAAGAGCGGTGTGATTGTGGGGAATTTAAGGAAAATAATGGGTAGCCGTTTTTGTGCACCTCCAGTAGTCGCCATGAGCACGATTATATTGCGATGCACTTGTGCATACTCTTGTGCAACACAATGCAAAATTATACCCTCATTGTAGAAATAATCTATTTGTTTTACAAAATATACAGATAGAACTTTGTGACATTGCGTCGCTGTTTCTTTAACTATTATACATTTGGTGTTGAGATTATTGAACGTTATTCAAAGTGCCTAGGGCAAAGATTGGAATGACGACATGGAATAAGTTGATAGCCAGGAAGTATTTCTGTATCATGTTGGGAATGGTGATAAAAATGATTTTCCTTAATCTACATCTATTGTAGCCTACACTAACTTAAAACACCGCGATGGATTCATTTTTATTCACACTGTAAAAGAAATACAATAGTTTGCATAATTTGGGTTCCCGTCATAAGACAACTTCCCACAGCGACCTGCGCGTCAGTGAAGCAACGATTTGAAGAAAGATTTCTTTTAGTTTATTTTACGTTTCGTCTCCCCATAAAATAGAATCAAGATAAATTATTTTCAGTTCTATTTTTTGTGTGTGTTTTACTAAGCACGCAGAAATAGTGTTAGTACGTCACTAATCTGATAGAGAAGAGGATCATGGGACACGCGTTGTGTGCCCTTCTCGCCGTTTTGTGTATGTGTGTAGTTATGGGTGGCTCAAAACGCTGCTAAGACATTTGATTTTGATCATTGCTGGAGAGAAACGCGAGCTCGTCCGGACTTTACCGAACCCAACTGACCAGCTATTCAGTTTCACTCGACTGCTCAGATAGACCACCTGTCTCGACTCAATGGGGGCCTACATCTCAGATCGACAACTTGTATTGACTCATTTGGGGCATCGACTCACTGGGGCCCACGTCTCAGATAGACCAACTATA
Organism: Lymnaea stagnalis; assembly: GCA_964033795.1. Lineage (NCBI taxonomy): Eukaryota > Metazoa > Mollusca > Gastropoda > Lymnaeidae > Lymnaea > Lymnaea stagnalis. The sequence continues at coordinate 1,129,572 of CAXITT010000133.1, read as the reverse complement.
TCGACTCACTGGGGCCCACGTCTCAGATAGACAAACTATATCGACTCACTGGGGCCCACGTCTCAGATAGACAAACTATATCGACTCACTGGGGCCCACGTCTCAGATAGAAACTATATCGACTCACTGGGGCCCACGTCTCAGATAGACCAACTATATCGACTCACTGGGGGCCACGTCTCACATGGACAACCTGTATTGACTCATTGGGGGCAACGACTCACTGGGGGCCCACGTCTCAGATAGTTCCACCTGCAACAACTCACTGGGGTCCACGTCTCAGATAGACCACCGTTATCGACTTACTGGGTCTACATCTCAGATAGACCAACTGTATCGACTCACTGATGGCCACGTCTCCTTGGTACTATCACAAACAATACCAGCTATATTTGACCAATCTATGTATTCAACACTTTTGGGTCATCAAAACTCCCGTGATGGAGCTATACGTTTGGGGGCTATGAGGGCGCTACACCATGGCCTCAATGTATATATATAGATATAGTCGATATAAAGCAAGATTCTCTACATAAGGGTAACCCACGCAGAGTGAATCAACTTTTTGGCAGGAGGTCTGGGGTTAAGACCACATGTGTGTTAAGATGTTCACGTGCTGGGGCGTAGTCTTCAGACAATCGTCATATGTGTTTGACAACGTGTACGAAGTTAGCAGTTGGTTTATAGATGAGTGGTGTGTGTGTATGATGTTTAAATTTTTCCCATGACCTCGGGCCGATGGCAACACACTGCAATGCCGGCTGGCTCGGGGTGATGCTGATGCTCTATGTACGAATGCCCTGTGCATAAGTGGAGCTACAAATGAAAGGCCTGTTAGCAAGTAGAGCTTTAAATCGATGTCCTGTGTTTAAGTAGAACTATAACTCAAAGTGCTGTCCACTGTGTAAGTATGGCTGTAAACGAAATGTCACATATAAACGCTGAGTTATAATGAATGCCCCTTTTTCAGGTAGAGCTTTAACGAAAAGAACCGTTGGCAAGATGAGCTATGAATTAATATCATGTTTGTAAGATGAGCTTTCTATTATATAAATTTTGCTTCTGGTACGTCCTGCTTCTTCTTCAAAATCACGTCCCCCCATAAAAAAAAAAAAGAAAAAAAAACACCAAAAAAAAAATCATTTTTATAAATATAATGAGAAGTTTACTTTTTTTAAACACTTGTTATTTAATATATTCTGTGGTTTTTTTTTAACACTTGAAATATATAATTTGTGTGTGTTTTACGCATTTAGTAGATGAACATAAAAAACAAATTCGCCAATCAATTCGGCGGCTATCAAAAGTGCAAAGCAGTTGTTGTCGTGTGACATCATGTGCATGGAAGGAAAACAACAATCGATCTCTTCAACTGATCTGAAGTTTCGATTAATGATCTATTGAAATAATGGGTTGAAATAAACCTACATGATGGTTAATTTGGCCAATTACCTACCATAATTAAAATCATAATTCTAAAGACTTTTCATGACGATGAAATAGCATTATTTTTGGCCTCATAACAGCAACATTATTTCAACGTACTTTGTGTAAGAATTTACACCCCTCCCTCATTTAAACGATAACACACATAATAATTATGAGAATCACTGATACTAACAAAGTCGTTGTACGGTATTTTTAACATTGGTGGGATTTCCCTCATTAGTCGACCATTTCTAGTCCTGTGACTCGCACCGCCATGACCCCCCCCCCCCACCGATGCCAATACCCACAACCCTCTAACAAAGTCGTTGTACGGTATTTTTAACATTGGTGGGATTTCCCTCATTAGGCGACCATTTCTAGTCCTGTGACTCGCACTGCCATGACCCCCCCCCCCCCCACAGATGCCAATACCCACAACCCATATGCTTCACGCCCCTGTGAGCCATCGGCCGGCTAAGATCATGGCCTCGTTTCTCGTCAGTGTACGTCAAATTTTGACAGGTTGGCTGTGACGTCAAGGACGAAGGGGAAATAAGTCAATGCGTCAGGACTTCTATGTTAACGTTCCCAGGGGAGGTTGATCATCCACAACCGAGGGATCTCAACATGTTATTCTGTAGTCTCTCTGCGTCAGTGATTTCTTTGAACTCACGACATGGCTTTCCTGAGGATGAAATGTAGAAGACACAAGTTCAAGTATCAAATGTATACTTTGTTGTTGTTGTTGTTGTTGTTGTTTTCTAAGGATCTCATTGGATTGCAGTCTTCTGAATTAAAATAAAACATAAGGAAACTTGTTGGAAATAAATTGGACACGTTGACAAATTGGAGACACTATGTCGCATATGAGTGTATATGTCAGTCATTATATGATTGTATATCCCTGTCATGCCAAGAGGTGTATGTACCTGTCATGCCAAGGGGTGTATGTACCTGTCATGCCAAGAGGTGTATGTACCTGTCATGCCAAGAGGTGTATATACCTGTCATGTCAAGAGGTGTATATACCTGTCATGCCAAGAGGTGTATATACCTGTCATGCCAAGAGGTGTATATACCTGTGATGCAGAAAAAATGGTCAGTTTTTAATAAGCGATTTTTTTTTTCAAACGTAATTTACTCGTAAAAGTACAAAGATAATTTTGTCATGGTAATAACATAGTCTCTGTATGTTTTCAGTATTAGTCAGATGCGTATTTACCGTGGTAGCAGCTATACATGCAGGTTGTCCTTCATGGTGAGCCCTTAAACTCTCCATTGGACTGAATAAAGTGATATGATAGCAATCAGGTTGACAGTGTGTTTACTGTTGTGAAATAACCATCGGAGGTTCGAGTACGTAAAGTTGGTGTGGGGCCGTGGCGAGGCAGTTACGCCTCTTGTCTTAGCATATACCATTAATGTTTTTAATACTGTATTTATTGTTATAATGTTGAGAGTTTTACTTTGTATTCGCCTTTACAGTGGCTTTTTTTATTAAAAAAAGGGGGTTGCCTATTTTGGTCTGTATGTGATTATTCAACGGTACATTTGACAACGTTCTGAAGTAGAATTTCAAAAAAAGACTCAACAAAATGGTGTTATGTAATTTGGAAAGCCATTTCGCGCACAGCAAAATCTTCATTTTTTGTTTCACCAATAAAAACTTACATTTAACGTTCATGAACAAACTCACCGAAGCGTCAATATCATGTTTCTTGTTTGATTTGTTTAGCTCATAACACGAACAAACATGAACATGAATCTCCGGAGCCAGGCCTTTACCGCGGTCCGTAATGCTTTTCTTCATCAACCCTACACAATCTCAGGACCACATCTATCAGAAACATATTTCACAAATCTTCACGTGCCACCACTTATTACAGACTACATCAGTCACTACAATAAAGATATAAGAGTGAGCTAACGTAGATGTGGGAAGCTGGATTCTTAAAAACAATCATAGTGAATTTGTTTAAAATGTGGAAATCGATTAAATTTAATTACGCTACGATTCTTTAAAACAGTGACAGTGACTTTCTCTTATTTAATGAAATCGAATCAAATTAAATCTGATTAATAATTATATTTGCTTTTATGCAATATTTGTTACATTTAACACTATGAAAAATTAGTATTTTTATACATTAGAAATAATGTTTAAATAAAAAAACTCGAACTATCGGGATAATGATGAAAGGCAAATTGCGCCACTTTCCAACTGATCTTGCGGAGTCTCACAATCTCAAATTGAATTTTTACTCATTTTGCAATATCTCGTTTTGTTGTGCATTCTTTAAAATATATATATTTATAATAATATATATATATATTTATAATAATATATATATATATAATAATTTCATTGCCTTTAAAATGTAAATTTAGGAAATAGTAACTTAGTTGCTTCTTTATTTGTATGAATAGATCAATAGATTTTTACGTTTCTCATATCATTGCTTTTTGTGAAACAAGCCAAAAAAAGCACCCACACTTTCCACGCCCATGAACAAAACAGGAAAGAAAAGATGTCCTTAACTTTTAAAAATATCTGCACCATTTGTAACAACTGTAGCATTAACGGATTTTGATACTTTGACATCTTCATTAAAAGATATACTGAACGCAAAGCTAACCTTTCTCTTCACGTTCTATGTCATCTCAGATCCTGTGCATCGAGCAAATCATTCACTGTTACTCGCCTAAATATATTATTTTAAGCAATTGCGGTTCACGCTACAACCAGAGGAGCCCACTTATCCACTCATGAGTCTTATCTCCGTAAGACCGGTCTCTTAAGGTGGCGCACTCTACGTCTGAATAAATCACGTGGTGTGATCATGAAATGGAGAATGGAAAACCCGTGTCAGCCTACAACTGCTTTCAAATCACCCATCCATCCACCCATCCATCCAGTCAGTCAAACAATCTCTCGGTGACAACAACAATTTAAAGATTCCAACATTTTTTTTTTTAAATGGCGACGATCGTGGTTTAATTTCACCCAAACAAATAAAAAACGAACACATTCCAGGACCCCAAGAGATGGATCGTTTCGAGCAAAGAAGTTATTTTCGGCTTTGGGCTCAACCCTCCAACAGCTTAAATTACGCTTGCCATTATTGTATTGAATCCCTTCAGCTAACTCGTCTCCAAAGCGGAGATGGTGATGTCTACGATGAACTTATAAACTTTGATGGTGTCGTTATAAAAGCAAAGCAATAAATATTGTTATAACATGAAATCAGGCGTGTTGAAGAGGGCTTTAACTTGTTTACAGGGGATTTGGATGAAAATAAGTTTGAGAACCACTGCGCTACATGACCAAATAAGGTGTGCTGTTGATAAATATGAATTTAAAAGTCATTCTCACCATCTGTAAAAGTCTGTGCGTATTTATACTTGATATTGTACATGTAATATCCTTTGGTAATCAACCGTAACGACAATGTCGTACACAGTAAGGAGGGTCAAGTTGGATATGCTTTTTTTTAAAATTTCAGATAAAGTTTATACAACTGTTTTAGTGTCTTTCAATAACCGTACTATGGCTGCTCCATTAATATGTCTATAAATATCTACAACTGTCATAAAGTTATATTACCTTCCAAGAGGCCCTAGAATAATCTTATCAATCTCCGTTCCTAGCGTACTAGCCACAACTCTGGTGCATTCTCTCCAAGCACTTCCTAGCGTACTGGCCACAACTCTATTGCATTCTCTCCAAGACTTCCTAGCGTACTGGCCACAACTCTGGTGCATTCTCTCCAAGCACTTCCTAGCGTACAGGCCACAACTCTGATGCATTCTCTCCAAGCACTTCCTAGCGTACTGGCCACAACTCTGGTGCATTCTCTCCAAGCACTTCCAAGCGTACTGGCCACAAGTCTGATGCATTCTCTCCAAGCACTTCCCAGCGTACTGGCCACAACTCTATTGCATTCTCTGAAAATACTTCCTAGCGTACTGGCCACAATGCTGGTGCATTCTCTCCAAGCACTTCCTAGCGTACTGGCCACAACTCTGATGCATTCTCTCCAAGCACTTCCTAGCGTACTGGCCACAACTCTGGTGCATTCTCTCCAAGCACTTCCTAGCGTACTGGCCACAACTCTGGTGCATTCTCTCCAAGTACTTCCTAGCGTACTGGCCACAACTCTGGTGCATTCTCTCCAAGCACTTCCAAGCGTACTGGCCACAACTCTGGTGCATTCTCTCCAAGCACTTCCAAGCGTACTGGCCACAACTCTGGTGCATTCTCTCCAAGCACTTCCAAGCGTACTGGCCACAACTCTTATGCATTCTCTCCAAGTACTTCCTAACGTACTGGCCATAACTCTGGTGCATTCTCTCAGAGCACTTCAAAGCGTACTCTCCACAATGCTGGTGCATTCTCTCCAAGCACTTCCTAGCTTACTGGCAAAACCTTTTATGCATTCTCTCCAAGCACTTCCTAGCGTACTTGCCACAACTCTTGTGGATTTTCTACAAGCACCCAGCACACGGGCAGCACTGATCCACCCTCCACCAAAACCCCGTCAAAGGGGGCGCTCCTTTCAATCTCGACCACCCCATGGCGTAGAGAAACATTGCGCAGCCCATGGTGGACTTTGTTTCTACCCCCCCCCCCACCCTCTCAGTGAATTCTGCACATAAATATATATAATGCTTTTTGGCATGGTGAAACCTGGGCAAAGCGAACCTTAAAATAGCGATATCCCTGAAATTAAAACCCCGTCAAAGGGGGCCCTCCTTTCAATCCCGCCCCCCCCATGGGGGAGAGAAACATTGCGCAGCCCATGGTGGACTTTGTTTCTACCCCCCCCCCCCACCCTCTCAGTGAATTCTGCACATAAATATATATAATGCTTTTTGGCATGGTGAAACCTGGGCAAAGCGAACCTTAAAATAGCGATATCCCTGAAATATCCAATAAATCGCCCCATAACGGAAATGGGGATGGGGGAAGAAGGAAAATCAGGGGGTATAGATGGGGGAAGAAGGGAATTCAGGGGTTGTGATGGAAGGAGGGAATTCAGGGGTTGTGATGGAAGGAGGGAATTCAGGGGTTGTAATGGAAGGAGGGAATTCAGGGGTTGTGATGGAAGGAGGGAATTCAGGGGTTGTGATGGAAGGAGGGACTCATGGATTTTGTTAAATTCAGACTAAAAGGCTTCAGCTTTGAGAACACCTGCATTTCGTATCGTGCTGGTCTACCAAGAGAAATGCAATGTGGAAAAAAAAATGTTACTGAATGCTAATATTGCTTATTTTAATAATATTATTTAAAACATTTAGGAAGTATTGTACTTATTAATATTATTATAGTGCTGCATCAGATGTTTACTGTCGCAATATTGAAAAAAAAAATATCTAGGCCCACTGCTGCTCGGGTGCGTCAAGTGAGTTGTAGCGCTGAATCGTATTGGAGCTGAATAAGATGAAAACAGTCGGTCAATTCTGGCTTTTTATCATTAGTATTATTTTTCTAAATCTTTTTATTTGGCAAGCATTGAATGGACATGTGGTGCTCCACGTTTTTATTTCGTCCTCTTTTAGCATTGTCATCGTACCACCAGGCCAATCCTTTTAGCCCACCCGGGAGCACTACGAGCAGTGTCTATACAACAATTCATAGACAGCTAATCGTCCCAATGTTGACTGCACCTAGTGCCTCAAACGCCTTAATTCCGACTCGGCATCATACCCAAAGAAAAAAAATTAGATGAGATTCAAATTTAGACTCATGGCGTCAGACGAAAAAATATATTTTGTGTAACAGATCCCAAGGTCTGGCATAAAAACAAAGCATTGAAATTCTAATTGAAAGATTCTTGAGCTTGATTGAACTTATAATAAGCTGTAGCCCTTGCGTGTCGAGGACTTCTAAAACTTAGGTTGTTTTTTTTTTTGGGGGGGGGGGGGGGTTAATTTTTTTTAGAGGATTCCTTTATTAAGCCGGCTGTTTCATAGGCTCGCATTCAGTTCGTTATTTTAAGAACCCTTGTCATCAAAAGACAATAACTCTTAAACGTCTCCCGTTTGATGACTCTGCCTTTAGTTCAGCGTTGCCCAAACGGTGGTCCGTGGACCGGCACCGGTCCGCAAGCCTTACGATACCGGTCGAGAGAGAATGAATATTGATGTTTAAATAGAGAGAAAATGTAATTAATAAATCTAGCACCGGTCCCTGGTGCAGTTTCGAAACTTGTCCATCGGTCCGTGAAACTTAAAAGTTTGGGAAACGCTGCTTTAGCTGACAGCTCGTTATTTATTCTTCTAAGTCGCTGTGTCACAATAAAAGTACTCTGTAGAGAATTTAGCCATTAGAGATCCAATATCTCATTAAAATTAGTAGTAACTGTAGTAGAATTTACTTATGCTTTGCGTCTTTTGCGCCTAAATCACCGCCCACAAGTATAATAAGAAAACATGTGCCACCAGGGGCGGACCACCCCCCTACCCTTCCCTCCTACGCCACTGTGTCACCCCGAAAACTCAACATCACCACCAGTGTCTAGCATTACCCTACTAATACTAAACAGCCACCTCCACGGTCGTCTCCTCTGGGCAAGAATACATATTTAAGTACACGTTTGTAGTAGGCAGGTAATTATTTTAAGTGTGATTGACAGCCGTCCGACGACATGGGCCTAGGCCGGGGCCTGGGCGCCATGTTCACACGGATGATAAGACAGCACGATATAAACACGAAGGTGGCCACCCTATAAACAAGAGTAGTGCCGTTATCACAATGGGGGGCTTCCAGGTTGAACCTTGTGGCCAGGGGCCAAGAGTCAAGGAGACGAGTTGGGTCATAGTAGCTGGTACGAGACGCCCTCTTCAACGTGATCAAACAAAGAGGACGTATTGTTGTCAAGCCTATGGAGTTGACGCAATGAAATTGTTAAACTAGCTGGGTCGGAGTTGCTAGGAGTTTAGTGGCTGGTGGAGTCTATATTATTTAAAAAAACAAGTATTTCCTCTTACGAGTTTGCATTCGTTTTGACTGTTTTTAAAACAGATTTCAAGCAAGTGATGCATTTTTATTTTATTTCACCTTATTATATATATATTATATATATTTATATATATAAATATATATATAAATATACATATATATATATATATATATATATATATATATATATATATATTATATATATATATATATATATATATATATATATATATATATATATATATATATATATATATATATATATATATATATATATTCTGCCTCTGACATTACCCTTTAATGTTTATTGAATACAATATGTCGCACATACCAATGGCAATGATAAAATGAAGTTCAGTTCTAATACGTCTCTTGGCGCCACTATAAATCAAATAAAATCATTTACAAGCTCACCATTCTCCCCGAGGATTAAGTAAATCCGTAGATTATCCAAAGATCATCCCGGCCATAACACCGAAATGACGTCCCTAATTTATGTGCCTCGGTGACGTCAAGATCCTGAGGTTGACACCAAACACCGAGACCCAACGGCGTTTCTTGCTTTAACCCACACAAACTTGGGCCATTAAAATCTGACGTCATCTCCGTGTCTATTCTGTGCACACACTTTGGCTATAAAATCTAACACCGTCTCCCTGTCTATTCTGTTGGCAAACTTTTGGCGATAAAATTCCAAATTTTCACATCGTTGAGCTTTACCATTCTCAGAACTGTTTAACATGAAAATTGTATAGCCAAGCTTCGAAATATAAGCAATAACAATGGCTATTAAATTATTTTTGCATTGCATCGGGTTGGAGGCTGTGACGTATATGGGGGGGGGGGGGGGGGTGGGGGGTGCTTTTAATATGTTTTATGTTTGCTGGGTTCCATGCCCACCATATTTCAAACGCCATAAAAAATGACAGGCACAATCTATTATGTTAAAGTTATACACAGCTCTACAGAGCTCACCACGTGTACAGGTGACGAAACAAAGGATTACAGCTCAACAAATATTCTACAAAAACTGTGAGAATCTATTATGCAGGTGCTAACAACTTAAATTCGTTGATCATGTGATGTAATCCCATCATGCCGTTTGAAACACGCATTTAATGACAAATCTCTATGAAAAATGAATAGATTTATAAATTTCCTAATTTTTAGCCCCAGCAAGAAACTCACATTCAAATCTTTGGCAAACTGTGACGTCACCTCCAAAATACTATCATCGAAATGTAAGTCACTATACCTGTTTGTCTGGTCTATTCCTTGGTGGTAGATCGGTGTTTTCTCTGGTCTATTGCTTGATTGTAGGTCGGTGTTTTGTCTGGTCTATTGCTTGATTGTAGGTCGGTGTTTTGTCTGGTCTATTGCTTGGTGGTAGATCGGTGTTTTATCTGGTCTATTGCTTGATTGTATGTCGGTGTTTTGTCTGGTCTATTGCTTGATTGTAGGTCGGTCTTTTGTCTGGTCTATTGCTTGTATATTGCTTGATTGTAGGTCGGTGTTTTGTCTGGTCCATGGCTTGAGTGTATGCTGGTGTTTTGTCTGGTCCATGGCTTGAGTGTATGCTGGTGCTTTGTCTGGTCCATGGCTTGAGTGTATGCCGGTGTTTTGTCTGGTCCATGGCTTGAGTGTATGCTGGTGTTTTGTCTGGTCCATGGCTTGAGTGTATGCTGGTGTTTTGTCTGGTCCATGGCTTGAGTGTATGCTGGTGTTTTGTTTGGTCCATGGCTTGAGTGTATGCTTTTTTCTAGCACATATGCTTGAGGGTTGTGCCGTTTAGAATGCATTTTTTAAAAATTACTTCGTTTTGGAAAAGGAGCGCCTATTCCACGACGATGATAACATTAAAGTCATCCATGCAATGTGCACGTCCTTCGATGGAGCCAACCAGAGTTGATTGGACAATGGGGCGTCCACATCAAACGGACGCAAAGAAAAAGAACCCCGTATCTTCACACCTACCCCCTCCCGCATCCTGTCACCATAAGGGCCATTCTATGTATTACGTTGGGCCATTCTATGTATTACGTTGGGGCATTCTATGTATTACGTTGGGCCATTCTATGTATTACGTTGGGGCATTCTATGTATTACGTTGGGGCATTCTATGTATTACGTTGGGGAATTCTATGTATTACGTTGGGGCATTCTATGTTTTACGTTGGGGCATTCTATGTATTACGTTGGGCCATTCTATGTATTACGTTGGGCCATTCTATGTATTACGTTGGGGCATTCTATGTATTACGTTGGGGCATTCTATGTATTACGTTGGGCCATTCTATGTATTACGTTGGGCCATTCTATGTACTACGTTGGGCCATTCTATGTATTACGTTGGGCCATTCTATGTATTACGTTGGGCCATTCTATGTACTACGTTCGCACTGATAAGGCGTAGGACAGTGTGGAGGGGAGAGGGGGTCATCCGAATATACCTCCATTTATACATATATTCTACAAAGATTATCCTGACATTTTCTGATAGTGCCAAATGTCGCCAAAAATCTGTTAATTCTATGATGTCTTATAGGGCCTTTTAAGGCTATAAAAAAATAGCACCCCAATGCTTCGCAGTTATCAGCATGCTAATGCTTTGTTGTGTCTTCATAACTAGCTCGTCAGATATCGCTGTAATAATATTTGGCCCAGCGGACACAAATTGTAGTCTTCCCATGCTGGAGGCGTATTTATTTCGTTCAGGGACAAACTTTCCCCCCCCTGATTGTGGGGGGGGGGGGGATAACATTTTTGTAACCGTGTCTCTTAAAATCGTAGTTCTGTCCGGTTTCGACGTAGACTAGTAAAATAAATTTTAGTCATATAGCATGCAATTAGGCGTATTTATTTCGTTCAGGGACAAACTTTCCCCACCCTGATTGTGGGGGGGGGGGGATAACATTTTTGTAACCGTGTCTCTTAAAATCGTAGTTCTGTCCGGTTTCGACGTAGACTAGTAAAATAAATTTTAGTCATATAGCATGCAATGACCGCAAGACGTCGAGCAATAATGCATATCCGATTGCCGGCTGATAGAGAGACAGTCTGACTTCGTGCAGACGACTGACAGCTTCAATCAATTTCGACCGGATGGCAGAGAGTTTAAATCGCTTTCGACCAATGCCGAAAATAAACGAAAAGTTAACATTTCTGTTTTGACCGAAAGCAAAATTACGCCAAAGTAACAAAATGGCAACTTTAGTCGTCGAAACCGAAGCCGAAATCGTTTGGTCTCTAGTAACAAGTAATTATTTGAATAGCAGGTGGTCTGCAATACTTAAAATGCCAATTTAAGATTATTTAATTTAAAAGAAGCTTTAATGCTTCCTCCATTAGTTTCCAACTAAAAATACACCCCAGCAAAGATAACATACCTACTCTCTAACCATAAACTCCATATTTCTCGTTATTCAAAGAAAATCTCCAATCAAATTCATATCACCTGTATGCGTCCTCCCGTTGTTTGCAATGCGTTCAGCTATTCGAGGACTGTATGTCAAGCATCATTTGACATTATCAACGCCATAAATGACCGACGATCGGTCAACAAAATCGGTTACACTATCCCGTGGCATTTGAGTTTGACTTACATCGTTCAGCCTATCCAAATGTTACGACTTTATTTAATAACTTGAGACCTTCATCATGTCTCGGCCTTCTTACGTTGTCTCCAGTTAAGACCTTCTCAATACTTGACATGTTAGGATCTTCGTCCTTCCACTTCAACACATCCCGCAGTAGTTACGTTTCCTGCACAGTCAGCAGATTCCACGTTGTCTTTGGGTTTTCCTAATATCTATATATATCTATATCACAACTCCAGCATGGAAATACAAAAGTTCTTTATTTACAGGATCCAATGGCAATTCACAGTGACAACGTTCAATGGTGATAATACTAACTCTCTAACTGCTCTCTCGGCTGGACTCTCTAACTACTCTCTCGGCTTGACTCTCTAACTATACTCTCTCGGCTGGACTCTCTAATTACTCTCTCGGCTGGAATCTCTAACTACTCTCTCGGCTGGACTCTTGACACATCAGCTCAACTCTTGACCCCCTCGTGTCGCTCTCTCCTAGCACAACTACTCAACTAACGTGTCACTCGCTCATATCGCTACTACTCAGCTAACTCTTTACTGACAACGTTTGACGACTAACAATTCTTCTCTTACTCTTCTACCTTTCTTCTGACGCCTAGCTAACACACTTCCCTTTTATATCAAAACACAAACAACTCAGCCTACGCTAACGTTCCACACCACGGACTAACTTCACGCTCTGACCTCACGATCAACAACTCACAAAACACTCTCACGAATCACGACTACCCCTACCCATCATCCACAACAATCTAGTTCACAACACAAAACTTTCATTAATCCTTAATGAACTTATGCATTAAGGATACCCATACATACCGTTTTATTGTCAGCAGAAATTGTATAAGTTAGAAAGATTAATCTATTTTCATTGTTTATATTTCAGTATCTGAGAAGTTACCAGGACTACTGACAGTCTAGGAAACAAAGGAAGTACGTGGTCTGAACTGTGGATGGCTAGGATGATTCAAAAAGCAAAGTCATAGGATTTCATGAACTTATTGACTCCATAAATGTATTCTTATGAATGCAAATCAGAGAAATACTTTAGCTATTTGATAATAATAATCAGTGCCAGATTGTTTCAGACAATTTTAAATTAAGTCACCAGTGGCCTTCACTGACCATTGAGTGACCTCCACTGGCCCTTGGCTGACCTCCACTTTTCTTTGAGTGACACCTGTGGGTCAAATCTTGCATCTCAAGTTTGATACACTTTCATCATCTGTGATTGAGCTGATATTTGTATATGGTTATAAAGGATTTCAAATCACGAGGGTTATTTTAATGGATCTCAGAAACAGGCTTTCCATCTCGTAAAACCAGGCCGTATTTCGTGCAATTAATATGTGACGCTGTGGAATGGTTTGTGTTGGTGCGCACCAATAGGCGATCGTGTCAGGTGGACGATGTCATTGGTTCATTTGATGTCTGCTTGTTGGCTTAACGGCGCGACTCACACCCCCCACGTGACACCATGAGATATCGTATGGTACAGTCGCATCTTTTCCCGTTTCTTTTCATTTACCTACTGCTCATATCAAAACCCGAGGCTAAGAACTATGTCATCTTCTCTGTGACCAAAGAGGGACTGCGCGAGGTCCGACTGGCGTACAGAGGCAGGCTCATCCTGGAGACGTCACTGATGTCGGCGACCTCCAAATCCGGTCTTGCCCTCTCCAGAGCGTCCGACGAAATCCGATTGGTCGAGACGGTATCACGTGACGGTCTCATCGAAGACTGCGCCGTCATGGAGTCTTCCAGCGATGTGACCTCGTTTGTCTCCGACTTCTCCCGAGTGCGTCCAGACAAATCTTTGGTCCCTGAATCTGATATCATGGACGTCTACCTCGGTCACAAAAACATAACAGATCCAATATTTATAGCCAAACATTCCAACCATAACCCTAACAACATTACATTTTCTTCTGCACTAGCCAGCCAAGATGCCACAGGGTTTGAAGAACATGATGATGTCAATAATATGGATCAATTAAAATTAACGGCGAAAATTAAATCGATAGGAACGAGCAAATTTATGCAACTGTTTCGTCGCCATTTTCGAATCAAAATGACAACGCGAAAATGTCGACAGTTCTACGGGGAGGCAAGGAAGCGGTTAGAGCTTCTGACTTATCTCGCTGAGCAGCCTGTGGAGCAAGCACATGCCACACTCAGGAGGTACCTCAACAACACGGAGGGAGGAGGGGATCATATAGATCCTCAACATCACCGTTTCCGACATCATCATCATCATCATCATCATCACCAAAATGACATTTTTCATGAAAACCTCGATAACGCAATCATATCTTCGTCCCGTGAAAATCCACCACCACCGAACTCATCGCATCAAACAATCTTTAACGAAGATTTGGAAAAGTTTAAATTTAAGGACGCTGAAGATACTAACAGTGTAACAAACAGAACGCCAATCTATAGTGACTCGCTTCTCCACACAGCATGGAACAGTAGCTCTGATTCTGTGGGCAACTTTTCAACATCATCATCGTCAGTTTCGTCGTCTCACCTGCAGTCATCCGATATTCGATTCCCTGATATAAAATCGTCTAATGCACAAAAGTCTAATCTTAAATCATCCTCTGGAGTACAATCATCCCATGGCGTACAATCATCCTCTGGCGTACGATTATTCTTTGGTGTACAATCATCCCCTTATATAAAATCATCACGAGGGGTGCAAGCATCCCCTGGCGTACAATCATCCCCTTATAGACAATCATCCCCTGGCGTACAATCGTATTCTCCAAATTTAAATACAACTAAGACATTGGCCCCATCTTTTTTACCAGCTTATGAGGATGCCCATGACAACGCCACAAAACACATGGATTCTCACGCTGTAAAAGTAAGGACACCCGATGGTAATGGGGAGTCTAGGCGTACGCATGAGGCATTCGGAGAATCAGCGGAGTACATAGAAGATTCCCCATCGGCGTTCCTTTCGTCGCGATCAAGATCCAAACGGGATCTTCTTACTGGATGGATGATCTTTCCTGGAACCAAATGGTAGGCTTTTTTTAGAACAATGTTTAGTAGCTTTGAGGCAATTATTTAGGTAGATTATTTATAAAATCATGTTTCGTGCAATAAAGGTATTTCAATTCTCACTTATTTTGTTACCGTCGATGTGGCACTTGTAATACTAGGTTATTTTCTTTCATGTTATTTATTATTTTTATTTGCTAATCATTTATTTTTTTAAAAATGTTGTTTGACTTTAAGGATATGATTCTCAAGGCTTCCAAGTGTCTTAACGAGAGTGTCTAAGTTTCTTAACACAAGTGTCCAAATGTCATAATTCAAGTGTCCAAGTGTCTTAACACAAGTTTCTAAGTGTATTAACACAAATATCCAAGTGTCTTAACGAGAGTGTCTAAGTGTCTTAAAACAAGTGTCCGTGTGTCTTAACACAAGTGTCCATGTGTCTTAACACAAGTGTCCAAGTGTCTTAAAACAAGTGTCCAAGTGTCTTAACGTGAGTGTCTAAGTATCTTAACACAAGTGTCCAAATGTCATAATTCAAGAGTCCAAGTGTCTTTTAACACAAGTTTCTAAGTGTATTAACACAAATATCCAAGTGTCTTAACGAGAGTGTCTAAGTGTCTTAAAACAAGTGTCTAAGTGTCTTAAAACAAGTGTCCAAGTGTCTTAAAACAAGTGTCCAAGTGTCTTAACGAGAGTGTCTAAGTGTCTTAACACAAGTGTCCCAATGTCAAAATTCAAGTGTCCAAGTGTCTTAACACAAGTTTCTAAGTGTATTAACACAAATATCCAGGTGTCTTAACGAGAGTGTCTAAGTGTCTTAAAACCAGTGTCCAAGTGTCTTAACACAAGTGTCCATGTGTCTTAACACAAGTGTCCAAGTGTCTTAACACAAGTGTCCAAGTGTCTTAAAACCAGTGTCCACGTATCTTAACACAAGTGTTAATCTAACGTATTATTATATTATACGACCCTATGCTGTGAGCTGTCATAGAGCTGACATTTTCAACTTCGGTTGAGCTTGTGTCACGCATAGTTGAAACTTGAAGGTGATTGTTGGTTTTCCTCCTACACCAGGTGTGGAGATGGAGACATAGCAGAAAACAAGAAGGACCTGGGATACCACACTGAGCTGGACAAGTGCTGTCGCAGACATGACCTTTGCCCTCTGGTCATTCCAAGACTGTCCTGGAAGTACGGGATGTTTAACTTCCGGTTGCACACCATCTCTCACTGCAGATGTGACAGGAAGTAAGGAAAAACGTCCTTTCTTATTATATATCTTTAGTTCCACGTACACACCTATATCACGTTTTCTTTTTTCTTATCTCTATCCGTAGTTTATGATTTCCTCATCTCTATCCGTAGTTTATGATTTCCTCATCTCTATCCGTAGTTTATGATTTGTTCATCTCTATCCGTGGTTAATGATTTATTCATCTCTATCCGTAGTTTATGATTTCCTCATCTCTATCCGTAGTTTATGATTTCTTCATCTCTATCCGTAGTTTATGATTTGTTCATCTCTATCCGTGGTTAATGATTTCTTCATCTCTATCCGTAGTTTATGATTTCCTCATCTCTATCCGTAGTTTATGATTTCTTCATCTCTATCCGTAGTTTATGATTTGTTCATCTCTATCCGTGGTTTATGATATCCTCATCTCTATCCGTAGTTTATGATTTCCTCATCTCTATCTGTAGTTTATGATTTGTTCATCTATATCCGTCGTTTATGAGATCCTCATCTCTATCCGTAGTTTATGATTTCCTCATCTCTATCCGTAGTTTATGATTTCTTCATCTCTATCTGTAGTTTATGATTTGTTCATCTCTATCCGTCGTTTATGATATCCTCATCTCTATGCGTAGTTTATGATTTCCTCGTCTCTATCCGTAGTTTATGATATCCTCATTTCTATCCGTAGTTTATGATTTCCTCGTCTCTATCCGTAGTTTATGATATCCTCATTTCTATCCGTAGTTTATGATCTCTTCATCTCTCTCCGTGGTTTATTATATCCTCATCTCTATCCATAGTTTATGATTCCCTCACTTCAGTATGTAGTTTATTAATTCCTTATATGTCGGAAAATGTATGATTTAGCAAAACAAAGAGTTCATTTTTTTAATTTCAATGTTGTTGTTCATATGTTATGTAACGAACTGTCTTCCAGAAAATGGTATCAGGCGCTTACGGTAAGGGCGTTTTTCTTCTCATCTCTGAATCGTCTTATTTTATCCTTTCCCGTTCAACACACACTCCCACCTGCTCTTTCTTACTAGATGTCCCCCCCCCCCCCCCCCCCCCCCCCCCACAGATAAAAACGTCCCCAGTTGAAACATCTTAGAGACACACGTCCCTAGTGGACACGGCTTAGAGACACACGTCCTCTAGTGGAGCTCACAAATATATTTTTTTAAACGAATATCGTTACAAACTTGATCTTACATAATCAAAGCAGTAAACTGAGACCAAACATGTGTCAAAACTTTTTGTTATAATCCTGTCTGGAAGTTCAAACGTAGCTGAAAGAACGCAGTTCATTTTTTGGTTTTTGTCTATATAATTTTTTTTTTTTAAAAGCTGATCATCAGCAAAAGAAAATAGAACATTTTCTGTTTCGTTTAATTCAGCACTACCCGCGTGCCCACGCAGACTTCACTTTAGCGACAACAACATTTCTGCCTTATCGGGGCTCTTTTTTTCTTTCTTTCTTTTTAATTCATTGGTGTTCGCCTTTGTATCGCCACTTCCAAAATGATTTAACCACACCAGGGACCGATTATCTGACGGCGGCGAATGACCCTCTAGCACGCACACTGCCGTGTCCCCTTTGGCTGAACCATCGTCATTTTTTTACGTCAACAATCTTGGCGGACATCCCAAGACGTCCAATATACGAACATCGACATCAGGACCGATTTTCAACACAAAAAAAAAAGAAAAAAAAAGTTTTTAAAAGCTCTTTGAGGGGACAACTCTAGCCCGCCGCGTTGCTGTTCACGTGGTCATTATCTCCCCCTTTTCTTTTCCGCTCGAGTGGATTGCGGCCTGCTTGTCGTGGAGTGGCTGTTGTCGGACCAAGTCTTTAATCTCTAAGGACCAGTCAACTGTAGTCATGTTTTCTTCAATAAAAAAATTATTTTTTTTACATTCGGATGTAGTAAGATACTTAGGATCTTGGTTTCTTTTTTAGCCACTACCAGTCTCCTTGAAAGGAAAGCTGATGGAGAGATTGGGGCCGGTAGGGTCACAGTATCGTAAGTGTTATGTTATCCCGACATATCAAGGTTAAGCAATTCCCTGGAACCCAGACCTCAACCACCCTTACTTTTTTTTTTTCACCACCTTTCATTTGAACGGAATAAATTTTTCATTCTTTCTTTCTTTTTTTCCCCAATCTACCTTTGATTTATCCATTCCTTGTTTTTCATTCCTTATTCCTTTCTTTCATTCCTTCCTTATTCTCTCCTTCTTTCTTTCTATAATTTTTTTCCTCATTCCTTTCTATCATTCTTTTCTTTTTCTTTTCTTTCATTCTTTCGGATTCCTTTGTTTCATTCTTTCTTTCGTCTTCGATTTGTTAACCTGAGCTCAATTATTAAAAAAATAAAATCACCCTTTCTAAACATCATCCTTTCTAAACATCATCCTTTCTAAACATCATCCTTTCTAAACATCCTACTACCGAGTCAAAGAGGGAATTTACCGATGGCATCCATTGTATTATGAGTATCCCATCCTCACATGTTGTATAATATAACCATAGCAATGGAACACACATAGAGTCTCAATTGGTCGTGCTCAACTGAGTTAATGAAGCGAAAAGGACCCCCGAGTCACGATCACCTTGATGTCGCACATAGTTTGGCCACGCCTCTGCATCTAATCCATAGTAATAACACGATTGATTACTACCAGGGGCGTAGATAGAATTATAAGGCGGCGCTTCCAAGTGGTCGCTGCTTGGGGGAAAAAAACAAGGGTGTGGGGGGTATTCGTTAGTTTGCTATAAGAAATGTATCAAAATCTCTCCTGTGAGAGTCAAGTAAGATTTTTCCAGACGTTCGTCGATTAGCTCTGCCTTCTAGAATGTTTTCCGTGACTCAAATTTTTAAGCTCATTTCTATGTTAGTGTGAATATGTTAATATTAACGACAAAAACAAACGTATACATATTCATAAACCTATTTTGTGACCAAGTGTTTAACATATAATAGCTTAATACCCCTGCATCTTTAGTCCTATGGAGTCCCCTTCATGAGTAAACACTTGAACCCTTTATCTCCCCAGCCCTCCATACATTACAACCATGAACTTCTTTTATTAGTTCAACCCTTGCTAACCCCAACTCCAACCCTCCCAACCCCTACCCCCCCCCCCCCCCCCCCCCCCCCCCCCCCC
>CAXITT010000133.1:1099464-1110126 GCA_964033795.1 Lymnaea stagnalis | reverse complement strand
GAACTGTCAACAACTGTTCATGTCTTGTGTACCACGGACTCCCAGGGGAACTGTCAACAACTGTTCATGTCTTGTGTACCACGGACTCCCAGGGGAACTGTCAACAACTGTTCATGTCTTGTGTACCACGGACTCCCAGGGGAACTGTCAACAACTGTTCATGTCTTGTGTACCACGGACTCCCAGGGGAACTGTCAACAACTGTTCATGTCTTGTGTACCACGGACTCCCAGGTGAACTGTCAACAACTGTTCATGTCTTGTGTACCACGGACTCCCAGGGGAACTGTCAACAACTGTTCATGTCTTGTGTACCACGGACTCCCAGGTGAACTGTCAACAACTGTTCATGTCTTGTGTACCACGGACTCCCAGGTGAACTGTCAACAACTGTTCATGTCTTGTGTACCACGTACTCTCAGGTGAACTGTCAACAACTGTTCATGTCTTGTGTACCACGGACTCCCAGGGGAACTGTCAACAACTGTTCATGTCTTGTGTACCACGGACTCCCGGGAGAACTGTCAACAACTGTTCATGTCTTGTGTACCACGGACTCCCAGGGGAACTGTCAACAACTGTTCATGTCTTGTGTACCACGGACTCCCAGGTGAACTATCAACAACTGTTCATGTCTTGTGTACCACGGACTCTCAGGGGAACTGTCAACAACTGTTCATGTCTTGTGTACCACGGACTCCCAGGTGAACTGTCAACAACTGTTCATGTCTTGTGTATCACGGACTCCCAGGGGAACTGTCAACAACTGTTCATG
This sequence comes from Lymnaea stagnalis, assembly GCA_964033795.1. Lineage (NCBI taxonomy): Eukaryota > Metazoa > Mollusca > Gastropoda > Lymnaeidae > Lymnaea > Lymnaea stagnalis. Next base: position 1,109,352 of record CAXITT010000133.1, on the reverse strand, counting down.
TCTTGTGTACCACGGACTCCCGGGAAAACTGTCAACAACTGTTCATGTCTTGTGTACCACGGACTCCCAGGAGAACTGTCAACAACTGTTCATGTTTTGTGTACCACGGACGTTGTCCTTGTACCCCTAACTAACCAACCCCGCCCACTACAAAACCCCTAGAGATAAGATTTGAACCCTCTTTTAGAAGTTTGGGTTCGGCTCAGTGCGTAGTGGCATACTTACCGTAGTGGCATACTTACCGTAGTGGCATACTTACTGTAGTAGCAGCTACGGTCATTCTGCAGAGCCCGCCCCCCCCCAACCAAGAATTATTATGAGCACAGTCAGTTAATTAATAGACTAAACGTTAAGACACATTTTCTTGTTTGATCAGACACTACACGAGGGATGTTTGTCTTTCTAATCACTCTAAAATGATTGCTTTTTGGCAGATACATATTACTAGACTACTTTATGGCAACTCCCTGTTTTGTGATATAACTTTAATTATTTATTTTAAATTTTTGATATGCGGTCTAAAAATTGTGTGTGGCAGTGTATGCAAATTAGAGATCACAAATTATATTTTTGTACAAGTTCAAAAATACATTTCTCGGGAACCTTCACGAATTATGCTATCAATTATGCCTTGCCAGAAAGGGGATGTTATTCCTTATATTTTAGTATATTTTCAAGTCTGCATCTTTTAGACCAGTGCTGTCCAACCCACTGCCAGCAAGCCGTATGAGGCCCTCGAGATGACATTTTTTTTTCCCGAGCCAACTGTCAAAGTTAATTGAACCAAAGCTTTCCACTGACAAACTTAGAGCGGAAATTTAACAGAGATTTTGGTGGACAACGCTCTGCAGAAAGTTGCCCAATGAGATTTAAAATATACCACTATAATATTACCTCCACATATCCTAGAGTTACAGACATTTTCGCTACAGATAATCTCACTACAGACACCCCTTCTCACAACATTCGATCTCACTATTGACATCCTCACTACATATTTAAATAGTACTGACATTCTCCCTACAGATATTTTCACTATTGGCATTCTCACTACAAATGTTTTCACTACAGACCTTCTCACTATTTTTTTTTTCATTTCAGACACTATCACTATGTTATTTCTCATTAGAGTAACTCACAATTATATAGTTTCTCACTACAGATAATCTCAAATTATAATTTCTCAAAACGTATATTCTCACTACAGTGATGCTGAGTGGGACTCGTGCTTCCATTTTACATCTTTTAACAACTCCGACTCCGGCAAAGAACATCCTGATGTGCATACATAACAACCCCCACCTGACCAAATCTTCCCTCGGCATTTCATTCTCTTCTTTACAACATTTCTGATGATAGGATTACAGCCTGCTGGTCGTTTCAATGGCTTGTTCAATTATCGTCTGCTGCTGATAGTGACAAGTTATGACCACTTATCCCCGACCCCCACGTCAGTTACTACCCCCCAACCCAACCCCTCCCCCCCCCCCAGAACATAACCACAACAAAGAAAATCCCAGACCACCCTCCCCCCTTTTTTTTCCCACAATCTCATGGGCGTTTCTGTTTTCCATCTACCCCCCCCCCTCTCAATGCAACATTTTAAATTTGAGAAGATGTTCTCGTCATATGTCGATTTGATCTGAAGAAATGATCTTCAATCAGTTTTATTGATGGGGCGGAGAGGAGAGAGAGAGAGAGAGAGTCAGAGTGAGATTGGGAGAGACAGAGAGAAAGTGAGAGAGAGAGTGAGACAGAGGCAGGGCGAGGGAGACACAGAGAGAAAGAGAGTGGGAGAGAGAGATAGACAGAGATGGAGACAGCGTGTAAAATCTAGTGTAGAAAACAATCTGTATGCTGTCAGTCATTAGTCTTTAAATCATGGTCATCACTGAAAAGAATTAAGGGAAAACACACATTTTTTAAAAGGGAAAAAGCCATAAAGATTTAATAGAAATCAATAAAAAATTTTAAGAACATTCTGTGAGACTAGCTGGGTTAATGCTTCTTTGTTTTTCTTTTATAGACAGAGTATTGCTTTTAATTTATGCGCAAACTTCAGAAGCAGGTTTGAGGCGGATTTATTTCCGCCCAATAGGCATTCATATTTGGCGCATACAATGCCCAAACTTCTTCACCTCTCAGCTATAAAAGCCACAAGTCCCCTTTTAGTGTCGATAGTGCTTTAAACCTTAAAATCTCACGTTGTAATCACAGTATTAAAACAAGCCTGGGGTTATCGCAGATGAAAGCAGTCTCTCTGAGATGTTGTCAATTTTCAAACGTTAAATTTTGAATTAGTCTAAAGCCACTTGTTCCTTTGAATCTATATTTGTACATCTTGACTCGTGTTTCTGAGCTTATGAAAAAGTGAAGGGATTTATCCGTCCCTTCATCACACCCAAAGAGTTGCTTACCCCTGCCCTTTGCACCCAACCACCAGACAAAAAACTGGATCCGCTAATTTAAAAAAAAAATAAATAATAAAAAAAGGGACAGATTTACCTGTCAAAAAATAGTGCAGCGTTGGAATTTTTTTTAAAAATGCATATAAGACATTATAGCAAAGAAAGGCCTCTTTAAGTGGAATATGCAAGGGCCCGACACCTCACCGTCTATCTCAAAGTGCTTAATGTACGCGGCGCGCCCCATGGCCCCTACAGAGAAGTGATGGAAACGAACGATAATTTATTGTTATCCGAAACTGAGCTTGACACCGAGGGCGTCAAAGACTGTCCCGTGGGCGTCGTATATCACAAGACTTTGGACACCACATTTCAAGCGGTGGAAGAGGGGCCGATATCTCGCGCACTTGAGTTGGCCCATACATCAAATACTTGAGGGCCATGTCGCAGGTCGTGGGTCTTATTTCTGGAGTCCCTGGAATTCTAAGAGCTTGCGGCATGCATACGGCATCATGGCGTTTTCAACGGTTTTGATGGTGATCAATCTTTATTGCCAAATTGATCTCCCCTGATGTCATCATAATGACCCGGAAGTCAATAGGACGGGAACAGCCGACACGCTTCAAATAACTTGATGTCAGCACTAAAATCTACAACATATGTCCTCTTGAGGTCAACACTACATCTTATGACAAATGTCATATTGATGTCAACACTACATCTGACGACATATGTCATCTTGAAGTCAACACTACATCTTACAACGTATGTCATCTTGAAGTCAACATTTCATCTATTATCATACTATTATGGGCAATTGATCAAACTCTTGACAACAGGCATTCAATAACTTTAAAATGAATTTTTTTTTAAAAAACATCTACCATAACATTTGATCAACATCACATACAACTGAGCTTGGACTAGCGAATTTTGGACATTTAGAAATTACAATACGAATAGGTCAAAGACGAAAAACAAAAAGAGAAAAAAAAATCCAAATTGTTCCAAATCAACAATATCAAGAGTAAAATGTATAAGACAAATAAAAAGGGGCCGCTGAAATGGAAGAAGGGCAACAATTAATAAATGACTTTTTGCTTAAACGTAAGCGGAATAAAAAGAAACCCTTCAAGCTTTTTGTTTTCTCGAGTGAATCGTGGTCTTGTTTGGTTCTCGGTTTTACTACAATGTGTTTAAGAAAGATGCTTGCGATGGCGGTCTGATGTGTGCCCCCACCACCACGATACCTAGGGAGCAGAGGCGTAGCGAGGGTAATTGGCACCCGGGGGCAAGATTCGCGCCCAGGGACAAGAACAACGTTAAAGCGCCCCCTTTTCCTTTTTTTTTAACTCTCAAACCCATTATTTTTACCAATAATATAATATCAAGGAACATTTTGCCCCCCCCCCCCTAACTAGCTTGCAACCGGGGAATCTGTCCCCCCTGCCCCCCTCCCCCTCGCTACGCCTCTACTAGGGAGAGACTTTGGGACCAGCTCTAGCTTACGTCATATTCTCTTCTATCCCCCCCCTAACTAGCTTGCAACCGCGGAATCTGTCCCCCCTGCCCCCCTCCCCCTCGCTACGGCTCTACTAGGGAGAGACTTTGGGACCAGCTCTAGCTTACGTCATATTCTCTTCTAGCAGACCAGGCCATAGGTCACGTTCTCCAAATCACTGCCGTAATCACTCCCTTACCTTGGCCTGGCATTTAGGACGAGAAGCCGGTCGAGGCCCGCGTTGAAAAGATGCGAGGATTGTCAGCGCAGTGCTGCAGCCAATCAGCTATTTATTTGTTTGTCACTCCGCTAAGGCAACGCCTGGCAGAGAAGTCGAATCTGATAGCGCCACGCGGGGGCACATTGGTCAAATCACGACATTTTCACCGTGCATTACAGACATATTGGCGGTGTTAGTGCAGGATTGAGCCTCGTTCTGGTAGGCATTTAGTGACGTCATTGGCCTCATGACACAGGAAGTTGGAGATCAAAGGAGGTGGAAGATATGTTAAGCGTGCCGTACCACAGGGGGCACTGTGGAACTTGGTGATGATTGACTGTGAGACCTGGTGATGAGTGACTGTGAGATCTGGTGATGATTGACTGTGAGACCTGGTGATGATTGACTGTGTGACCTTGTGATGATTGACTGTGGGACCTGGTGATGATTGACTGTGGGACCTGGTGATGATTGACTGTGGGACCTGGTGATGACTGACTTTGGGAGCAGGTGATGATTGACTGTGGGAGGAGGTGATGATTGACTGTGAGACCTGGTGATGATTGACTGTGGGACCTGTGATGATTGACTGTGGGAGCAGGTGATGATTGACTGTGGGAGGAGGTGATGATTGACGGTGTGACCTGGTGATGATCGACTGTGGGACCTGGTGATGATTGACTGTTTGACCTGGTGATGATTGACTGTGGGAGCAGGTGATAATTGACTGTGGGAAGAGTTGATGATTGACTGTGAGACCTGGTGATGATTGACTGTGGGAACTGGTGATGATTGACTGTGGGAGCAGGGGGTGATTGACTGTGGGAGCAGGTGATGATTGACTTTGTGACCTGGTGATCATTGACTGTGAGACATGGTGATGATTGACTGTTGGAGCAGGTGATAATTGACTGTGGGAGGAGCTGATGATTGACTGTGAGACCTGGTGATGATTGACTGTTGACTTGGTGATGATTGACTATGGGACCTCGGGATAATTGACGGTGAGGCCTTGTTATGATTGACTGTGGGACCTGGTGATGATTGACGGTCTGATTTGGTGATGATTGACTATGGGACCTGGTGATGATTGACTGTGGGACCTTGTTATTATTGACTGTTGGACCTGGTGATGATTGACTAGGGGACCTGGTGATGATTGACTGTCTAACTTGGTGATGATTGACTAAGGGACCTGGTGATGATTGACTGTGGGGAAACAGGTGATGATTGACTGTAGAACCTTGTTTTGATTGACTGTGGGACCTGGGGATGATTGACTGTGGGACCTGGTGATTATTGACTGTGGGACCTGGTGATGATTGACTGTGAGACCTGGTGATGATTGACTGTGTGTCCTGGTGATGATTGACTTTGGGACCTGGTGATGATTGACTTTGGGAGCAGGTGATGATTGACTGTCAGAATCTTGCCCTTAGTCCTTCAAATTTAAGGGAGTTAATATTTTATTTTTTAGATTTGTGTTAGTTCCAATAGGTGGTGGTCAGTTCCAACAGGTGGTGGTTAGTTTCAACAGGTGGTAGTTAGTTTCAACCGGTGGTGGCTATTTTCAAGAGGTGTTGGTCATTTTCACCTTTTTTTAGGCGTTTGAAATAAATTGTTGTGAGCTATCCAACGGCTAGAAGGTCATATTTGATGCCACTACTCCCGTCATAAGTGATGTCATAAACAACCCCACCCTATGCGTCATTAAATGTTATTTGTAGGAGGAGTTCTTTTGAAATACGTCAACACTTTTTGTTTGTAACAGACATTTTTTTTTGGTAAGCAGTTCTCAAATTTAGCAAAAACAGATTTGATTTCGTTTCACTCTAAAGTGCTGTTAGTGGGCAAAATAACTTTAGAACCTCTCACTGGGTACGATGGATGCAAGTTCGTGTTGGGTAAATGGGGGGAGTGGCAGCAAACATCCAAATGATGCCAGACACAGAACAGAACAAGAAGGACTTCAAATAATAATAATAATAATAAAGTTCATTTCAAAAACACGCTTCATCCCCAAAGTCTCGACATCATTATGTTAACTGCCATCTATTGGAGAGGTGATGAGTGGGTTCTGGACTGCTGCTTGGTCGATGATGGGTCGTTGCTGGGTCGGTGCTGGGTGGGTACGGGGTTGGTGCTGGGTCGGTGCGGCATTGGTGCTTAGTTGGTGCCGTGTAGGTGCTCTGTAGGTTCTGTGTCGGTGCTGGGGCTATTTTGGATCGGTGCTGAATCGGTACTTGGTCTGCTATTGGTCGGGCATGGGTCGGTGCTAGGTCAGTGCTGAGTCGGATTAGACAATGTCATAATTTTATACGAATGAAAGAAGCTGATTTTTTTTCTCCAATTTTCCTTTTTTTTAATAGGTAAGGGATGCCGGTGAGATTAAAGAAAAATTGGAATAAGACAACGAACTTGTTATACATATATTCTTTTTTTTCTGTTAGTTCATAAACAAAGATAATTATTTACAGGACGGTCCTCTTTTTGTTGATCGCTCGTCCAGTTTGTCGTCAAATTGAGTTGTAAACTATTCTTGATGGTGGCTATGAACTAGAATACCCTAGCATAGAATCCTATTGTGCTCAAGTTCTCCCACACTGGTCTGGTTGGATTAGCATTATACATCGAGGCAAGTCTTCGCCATTACGGATTGTACACGTAAGATGACAGAACTCTTATGACTGATGGCTCCCGGCTGGGAACGAATTATTTACCTTACTTAATTTGCATAACATGGCCCGGGGCGATTATGGTCTTAAAGAAATTGTTCGTTTATGGAAACCCTCTTTGTTTGCGTCATAACAGTTACATTTTATTTTGACGAAACTATTCTTTTCTGGACTTTTATTTGTTTAAAAACAAACCTTCCATGGATAGCAACAGACAGTGATGGCAGTGAGCGCCCCCGTGTGACTGATTGGTCTAAAGGCAGTTCAATAACAAAATAAATAAGAAATGTAAAGATTATTTTATCAAACCCCAGTGTGTAACACACCAATGTTAGACATTACCGCTAAACAGTGATTCTTAGGCGTCAAGATATCATTTAATTTTTAATGTGGTCAGAGAGTCCTTCACATATTATGTCGTTTAAATTTTTTTTAAAGAATTATTTTCAACACATTCCTTATAGTACGTGCAGTCAATGCACTGGTATAGCTGGTAGGGTTAGTGCCTCCCGGGGAGCAAATATTTTTTGAAGTCCCCTCCTTCAAAAGAACTCTGAGGTTCTTCGTTAAATGCTGCCACTTCATACTCAATCAAAATGTAACGGCTGTGTAGACCGCCACACTCCCCAACCCCAATTCTTAATGATCCTTGATCCCATATAACATTATTCAAATTGTTTTTTTGAACTTGGGTTAGGATTATTAGTCGCTTTGAAAATCAAGACAGGTGCAGGTTTAATCATTTGGTAGACATTTGTGTCAGGTTTTTCAACCTGCCAGATTTAATATTGTTAATTGGTCTTTGTCTTAAGTTTTATGTTAAAATTCATTTTCATACAAGTGGCAGAGAATTTCTATCCACATGAGACAGTATTTCTATCCACATGAGACAGTATTTCTACCCCCATTAGACAGTATTTCTACCCCCATGAGACAGTATTTCTATCCCCATGAGACAGTTCAGTACATATATTTCTATCCACATGAGACTTATTTCTATCCACATGAGACAGTATTTCTATCCCTCTGAGACTGTATACATATTTCTATCACCATGAGACAGTATTTCTATCCACATGAGACAGTATTTCTATCCACATGAGACAGTATTTCTATCCACATGAGACAGTATTTCTATCCACATGGGACATTATTTCTATCCACATGAGACAGTATCTCTACCCACATGAGACAGTATTTCTATCCACATGAGACAGTATTTCTACCCACATGAGACATTAGTTCTATTCACGTGACACACATTTCCAGTAGATATTTATTATTCAACGAAGACCTGGCCGTACACATGCGGGAGAACAAACAAGACAAGGGGCAACGGGCTGGTGGGCGCCATGAAACAAGGGCCGTCATTCAGCTCGCCTACGGCACGGGGAAACAACTCTGGTACAGACTAGGTTTATTACATTCTCCCAGATAGGATCAGACGTCACCTCGTATCGTCTGCTCTGCGGGGCATAGTGGCGAGAGCGGGGCGCGAGTTTATTGGTGGGCGGCGAATGGAATTTGAAGCGTGGGGCGCTTAATGATTCAAAGTGTAATTTAACGAGGCGCCACCCCCCCCCCCTTTGTAAGCTCTATAACGTGCATGGCAACGCGTAAAATTACTCAATTATTCTAATCTTTAAAAAAAAGAAAAGTGGGGGTCCCCCCCCTTTGTAAGATCTATAACGTGCATGGCAAAGCGTAAAATTACTCAATTATTCTAATCTTTAAAAAAAAGAAAAGTGGGGGGGGGGGGGTTGGGTTGAGTACGTAGTGGAGTCATCATTTGATGCAATTTCCTGATAACCCCCAGCCCTAAACTTTTATGTGATATTAATATAGAACACAGCAATCGCTGAGACATCACAAAAGTTAAATTCTTGTGAATTCATAGTGAACGTAAGTAGTGTAGTCGACTAGTGTATGTAACAACAATGTTGGTCAGATTTGTATATCAAACGGCTATTATCGATATTCTTTTTTTTTTTTTAAACGATGTTAGTTTTGCAAGGAAAATTTGTAATAGTCGTCTTACAAGGAATGACCCAAGCTCGGCTCCACATGAAAGTTGTGAAAGTACATTGACACTCAACAAAATGTTCGCATGTCATGAGCAAATATATCTTGCACACCACGCACAGGAAAGGCGTTCACACTTTTGCGCACCAATAAAAACTTGCATTAAACGGTCATGAGCCGCAGAACAAAATTTTTATTTATTTTATTGTTATGGCTCTTTTAGTCAAGATCACGACGGTAGACCTCCAAATCCAGGCCTTTCCCATGGCCCGAGATTGCTTTCTTCTCCCGACACAATCACAGGAACACATCAATCAAAAAACATTGCATACATCATTCACATTTACTGCTATCTTACCACATATGACACACTACATCCAAGAACTACAATAAACCAAGACTGAGCACATTTTTAACAACGGTTCTAAAACGTATTGTTTCTGTGGTAACCAATTTTTTAATTTTTTTTTTAAATAGAACATCAAAGTTATTAAGACTTTGCGTTGTAAATTAACTTCTCTAGACAATGCTAAAGAAGACTTAGAGACACTTGTGTTGAAAGTGTTACCATTGTAAAATGTTGTTTTTGTTTAAGATGTGTATTGATAGATGTGTTGAAAATGTATAGTAAACTCTGAAAACAAACCCGGGGATGGCGTCCCGTAGGCGGTATGAGATGGACGCGATGAAACTTCCGGCAACTCCTGCGTCGTAGAAATGCATAAAGAGCACAGTGAAGCACACAAGACACACTGCTGGCCATCTACTGCGTCCTGGTCTATTTCAAGATGTCTTGACCAAGTCTTGCCATCGGATCAAATAGGCAAGGACGAGAGTGTGACGATGACAAGCGTAACAACTGCCCCTCATTTTAAACACAATATATTCAAGTCAAGGCAACTACTCAAGTCAAGGCTACTACACAAGTCAAGGCTATTACTTAAGTCCAAAAATGCCTTAGTCATCTTCGCGTGCGAAGGAGACATATAATAATAATAATAGTAGTAACAATATAATTTCAAAAAAAAAAAAAAAAAAAAAAAAAAATTTTCATTTTTTTTTTTT
>CAXITT010000133.1:1079643-1099174 GCA_964033795.1 Lymnaea stagnalis | reverse complement strand
AAAACATGTAAACTAAGTAAAATAAAAATGAGACACTAGGATAGTAACTACTATACTATAGAAACAATGAAAATGGCTATAAAACGAGGACACTTTGACACGTTTTGGCCTATACTTCAGGATCAACCTGAAACAGAAAATGAGGTAGGGCAAGGAGGGTGCATCACAGGTCATAGGCGGACCTAAACAGATGAGTTTTAAGGGACTTTTTGAAATAGGACGAGGTTTCACAATGACGGATATGGAAGGGGAGCTGGTTCCAGAACGTGGGCCCATGGAAGCAGAAGGAGCGTTCACCGATGGTCTTAGTTTTAGTTCTTGGGATTGAGAGGGCTCTACTGTCAATGGAAGAACGTAGTTGTCTTGTGGGGATGTAAGGAAGCAACAGTTCAAAGAGATAGACAGGAAAGTGAGGGTCAGTGAACGAGTTGAAGCAAAGATTGGCAGACTTGTATTTGATGCGAGAGGATATTGGAAGCCAGTGGAGTTGCCGCATATGTGGTTGAATGTGGTCATGTTTCTTTGATTTAAAAATGAGTCTGCATGCTGAATTCTGTGCCTTCTGAAGTTTGTCTATGTGGTGTTGAGGAATGCCTGCGAGAAGAGTGTTACAGTAGTCAAATTTTGAAAGAATGAGTGAAGAGACGAGAGTTTTTGTGGCATCAAAGGAGAGAAGGTGTCTAATGGTGCTGATTTTTCTAATTTCGTCATATGCTGATCTGCATATATTCGTGACATGTTTGTCCATGGAGAGGGTGTCTGTAAGCGTGACTCCAAGGTTTCTGGCAGAGGGAGATAGTGTGATTTCAGAGTTGCCAATGGATATAGAAGAAGGAGCGAATGGAGGGAGATGTTTGTTTTGAGAGTGGATGAGAAGGATTTCCGTTTTATCATCATTTAGCTTCACACCATTTGTCCTTACTGCACCCTCCATTCCAATTGTTAGCTAGGGACCCTGAGAATCTCCGGCTAAAAGCTTGACTGAGATCCGCAAATTGTTTTAATTCGGGTCATGGCATTATCATTCCCCCATATTGTCTACGAGTGAGAACATGTGTCTATTTAGGCGACCAACTTCATGGCTGCTGACGCGAGGAGCAGAAACAGACAAGAGAACTATAGCACGAATACTGTCACCTACTAGAGCAGCGGTTCCCAACCTGCGGGTCGCGACCTACTTGGGGCATCGCAAGACCATCGGGGCATCGCAAAACGCATACACTCTACAGTTATATATACTTGAGCCAGTTTCCTCTGTAAAGTACCTGGCTGTTACCATTCAAAGAGAGGTCCGCTGGGACGAGAACATTAGCAATGTATGTAACCAAGCAAACAAGACCATAGGGTTCTTAAGGTGAAATCTAAAGATTGGCAACTCCTGTGTGAAAGAAAAAGCATATAAAGCCTTTGTCTGTCCGGTTTTAGATTATGCATCTTCAGTCTGGGACCCATTTACCCAGAAGAGCGTTGACTGGTTAGAGGCGGTCCAGCGACGAGCAGCACGCTTTGTCCTAAACCGCTACAGGAATACCTCTAGTTTTGGCAGCGTGCTGGAAACACTAGGCTGGTCACCATTGGACGACAATCCAGGCTCTCCATGATGTACAAGATAAATAATGGGCTGGTCCACTGTTCCAATATTAAACAGAAAATCATCCCCTCTCCCCCATAGACAGCGACGAGGCCATGACAGGCAATTCAGGCTCATACCAGCAAGAAGCCAGTATAGGAGCTGCTCATTCCTGCCTAAGACAATCAGGGACTGGATCAATCTTTCAAAAGGAACGGTTGAGACCGAAAACACTAGACACATTTTTGTCTATTGCCTCAAGCCTTCAAACCCCTAGTGCATGATTCCCTCACAAAGTGGCACTGGAAATCAGTGAAATCTCATCAATACCAGGAACAGAAACATTGCAAATCCCATCTACATGCATAGGAGCCAAAATGATCAATAAATTGATTGTGGGCCCTTAAGATATAGAAGAAGAAGAAGTTATGAAGTAGCAACGAAAATATGTGTGCGGCCGGGGGTCGCAACAATATGAGGAAACGCATTAAAGGCTCGTGGCTTTACGAAAGTTGAGAACCACTGTACTAGAGAATGACATCGCCTTTGACCGGGCTCAATATCAAATTAGTTGACTTCCTTGCTTCGGTCCCTTACCTGTCACAAAGACTATAACAAATACGATCACCTTATTGACACAGCCTCATCTTCATCCCTAGGACAGTTACGAATAAGGCAGCCTCACTGTCTCCAGGACAGGTTCACTAACGACTACGGTCACCTTCTTGTCCACAGGACACTAACAACTACGATCACCCTCTGGTCTACAGAACAGTAACAATTACGGTCACCTCCTGGTCAACGCCAATAGGTATTATTTTAGTTCCATCCTACCACCACGCTCGCACCCAAACAGGCAAACAAGCAAACAAGCAAACAAGCGAACAAGCAAACAAGCAAACAAGCAAACAAGCAAACAAGCAAACAAGCAAACAAGCGAACAAGCGAACAAGCGAACAAGCGAACAAGCGAACAAGCAAACAAGCGAACAAGCAAACAAGCAAACAAGCAAACAAGCAAACAAGCAAACAGGAGTGAAAAAGCTGGATCCATCACAAGTGTTAAATCTCCATTATCCAATTGCGACACTCTCCACATTTGTACTGACCAAACAACATATACACGACTTTTACCATGAGTCTATAATACTTTAGAAACAGCATGCAACGCATTGGACAGAGCTCAGTGGTATTTGTTAGTGTACTGTGGACAACATGAGTTCCTGGTTGTCACCTACACTGAAAATATAGTATAAACCCTGCTGTCAACAAACTTTTGTTGTCCTCAAGAGATAAAATTGGCTTAGTTAAGCCTCAAATCTATTTTGTTCTTCGAAAATTCAATTTCTAGATTTAATTTTTTTTTTATGACTTCTTTTTTTGAATTGTGAATAATTTCAATTTGATAGTTGAAAAAACAAAAACACTTTTTTCAAGTACCTTTTAAACTGCACAGAGGCATTACCTTTTTCACATTACCTTTGTCACCTTACCTTTGTCACATTACCCTTGTCACATTACCTTTGTCACATTACCTTTGTCACATTACCTTTGTCACATTACCTTTGTCACATTACCTTTGTCATATTACCTTTGTCACCTTACCTTTGTCACATTACTTTGTCACATTACCTTTGTCACATTAACTTTGTCACATTACCTTTGTCACATTACCTTTGTCACACTACCTTTGTCACACTACCTTTGTCACACTACCTTTGTCACACTACCTTTGTCACACTACCTTTGTCACACTACCTTTGTCACACTACCTTTGTCACATTACCTTTTCACATGACCTTTGTCACCTTACCTTTGTCACATTACCTTTGTCACATTACCTTTGTCACATTACCTTTGTCACATTACCTTTGTCACATTAACTTTGTCACAGTACATTTGTCACATTACCTTTGTCACATTACATTTGTCACATTCGAAACAACAAATATGTCAAGTGAATTTCTTATCTCATTATTTTACTTTTAGCTAAAAAAAAGTAGTATGGTATTTGGTGGTATCGGACTTTGATTATAAGACGAGATAAGGGTTTGTCAATGAATTTTGAAGACAATAGAACGAGAGAGTTTGGTCAATGAATTTTGCATAGTCGTCAAAATGGCCAAGGGCAAACACATCACGACGGTCTTCAAAAAGGGAAGTAGATGTTTTGGGCATGTTGTGTCGGTGGGGTTCCAAAGTGGAGTAAATATTTTGGACATGTTGTGTCGGTGGTGTTCCAAAGGGGAGTAAATATTTTGGGTATGTTGTGTCGGTGGCGTTCCAAAGGGGAGTAGATGTTTTGGGCATGTTGTGTCGGTGGTGTTCCAAAGGGGAATAGATGTTTTGGGAATGTTGTGTCGGTGGTGTTCCAAAGGGGAGTAGATGTTTTGGAAATATTGTGTCGGTGGCGTTCCAAAGGGGAGTAGATGTTTTGGGCATGTTGTGTCGGTGGCGTTCCAAAGGGGAGTAGATGTTTTGGGCATGTTGTGTCGGTGGCGTTCCAAAGTGGAGTAGATGTTTTGGGCATGTTGTGTCGGTGGCGTTCCAAAGGGGAGTAGATGTTTTGGGCATGTTGTGTCGGTGGGGTTCCAAAGTGGAGTAGATGTTTTGGGCATGTTGTGTCAGTGGAGTTCCAAAGTGGAGTAGATGTTTTGGGCATGTTGTGTCGGTGGCGTTCCAAAGGTGAGTAGATGTTTTGGGCATGTTGTATCGGTGGCGTTCCAAAGGGGAGTAGATGTTTAGGGCATGTTGTGTCGGTGGCGTTCCAATGGGGAGTACATGTTTTGGGCATGTTGTGTCGGTGGCTTCCAAAGTTGAGTAGATGTTGTGGGCATGTTGTGTCGGTGGCGTTCCAAATGGGAGTAGATGTTTTGGGCATGCTGTGTCGGTGGCGTTCCAAAGGGGAGTAGATGTTTTAGGCATGTTGTGTCGGTGGCGTTCCATGGCGAGGACGTGGCGTGTGTTGCTGATTTAATACATACTCTCCTCTCGCGGCCTGGGCCGTCATACTCTCCTCTCGCGGCCTGGGCCAGATAAGCTGTCATAATATGCCATAGTCGAGTGGGTCGGCTATAAGCATGAAGTTCGGTGGAGGTGTCAGACCCTATAAAAGGAACTATTAAACATAATTTATTATGATTAAACCTAAAGCAACATAACCAATTCAAACCAAGCAAGCCTACTTGCATCCATACAACTGTTCAGCCGTAAACAATTTAAGTAAATAAAACACTAGAGATTCAACTTTAAAAAGGATCAGACAAAATAGAAATGTAAACGTATGCGATAATGCCTTCATCAGTAGAAATAAAAATGATATAAGTATAATTTCAATGTGCATAATATATACATCTATCCTACCAAAAAATAAAAAAGCTACAATTTTCAAGGCCATGTTTGAAAATTTGCGATCGAATACTGAAACTAACCACGTGATCAAATCCCTTGAGTTTTTGGTTTCACCTTATAACAAATCCCACTCAATTTTTACAGTGGACTTCACTGCACACGCCAATTCCTCGCACTGATGATATTTTCTATTATTTTTTTTCTGGACAACCATCCTAACCCTGAGTCTCCACCAAGTTCCCGTGTACGCATCGAACTTAACTCGTTTGAATTTAATTGCAATTTTTTTTTTTTAACCAGATCATCGGTGTTGCAATGGAAATCAAAAGTGGACCAAGTTATGCATGTTTATTTATGCGCTCTTTGGGACATCTGTGAAGGGAAAACTGCAAGGGTCGTTTCCCTGAATACGGCAAGAGATATAGAGATAATGGTAAAGTAATTGCCAACATGGACACAACACAAATAGAAAGTTTTATTGACTTCATTCGAGATGTTCATCCATCAATCAAATTTACTTCAACCCTCCATCAGAGTACTATCAAAATGATTTACATCATTTTTTTTTGGTATAAAGTGTGGTAAATCATAGGTAGGAAAAACAGGTGGTCGCCTTGCTGATCGTTATAGAGAACACCTGTATTCAATAGTGCTAACCATAATGGAATAGTGCGCATTGCAGTTACTGATATATTGTATGCAAAGAATAAAGCTGATAAAATTTATATTGAAAATAAATTCATAACAAGATTTGGTACGTTGATTCCATATGGTGTAAACCAAATCCACAATTTTACATAGCTGCCATGTTTTTTTCTGTAACCAGACAAAACGACAAAGGACAAAACGACAAGTGACAAAACGACAAGTTGACAAAACGACAAGTGACAAAACGACAAAGATGACAAAACGACAAGGTGACAAAACGACAAAGTTACAAAACGACAATGTGACAAAATGACAAATTTTAGGTTAAGGTTAGTCTGATAACCGAATACCGTGTTTCTCCAATTATAAGGCATGTCAAATATCTAAACAAGTTGACTCTACCTTTTTGTCTGTAAGGCAGTGTTTCACAATCTTTTTTGTGCCATGCCCCACATAAGACTTTCTAAAATTCTTATGCCCCACATGTATTATAATACATCATTTAAAATGTTCAAAAATAGGGTTGTTCCCTGAAAAAACTTTAATAACAGGTTTTAGGAAGAAATCAATATGAAATTGTTGAGGAATCATAGCAAGTAAATGTTCAAACAAAAATATGGAGAACTGACATTCATTTACGAAATAATTTTAATGATATATAGTTATGTATTATTTTAATTATTGGTAATTATTTATTGTTTAACGTTAGTGAGATGTTTGTGCTTGATGCTTGCTGATAAGATATTTTATGTTAGGTTTCAATTTAGTGAAAATCAGTCTTAGGTCTCCCCACTGTGTTATACCAACAATTTAGTTAGCATCAGTCTTAGGTCTCCCCACTGTGTTATACCAACAATTTAGTTAGCATCAGTCTTAGGTCTCCCCACTGTGTTATACCAACAATTTAGTTAGCATCAGTCTTAGGTCTCCCCACTGTGTTATACCCAGCCCATTTCTGTTACTTTTTTTTTTTTTTTTTTTTTTTTTTTTTTTTTGCAATTTTTTTTTTTTTTTTTTTTTTTTTGCAGCAAATCATTTATGAAACTAAATCCACATTCAGCTAAATATAAAGATGGAAACGATAACAAGAGTTTTCTTGCACATTTTGGTTGAATTTGGATCTTTGATTTCTGTTACCCCCACAAAGCCATGTGCTCCTTTTATAATTAATAAAGTTTTAACTGACTCATCATTGTGCATGTCCACCAGTTCTTCTTGATAACTGCATATTTGAAGTATCAGAGAAACCCACTAACATTGGCTGCATCATCCAAGTTGGAAAATTAATTTGTTTCAAATCAGAAAATCTTTCTTATCAGCCGATATAATGTTCAGATAATCGACAATAACAAGTATAGCGGTAAAAGACACTTCACATTTTTGGAGCCAATGCAACTTTTCAAAATGTGTGTTGTAAATATATTTCTTAAATAATTCAATACAGGTAATGAAACCAAATATCTTCACTTTTGCATCGACAAGGATGTGTTCCTTGAAGTTGGTTATTTAATAAATTTAGTATTTCAAAGATATTGGCTAAATAACTCACAAATGCTTTACTATCGACCGTTAACAGATAATTCATTTCAGGTTGGATACTTTAAAGAGTATCAAATAGTTCCATAAATCTTTTCAAGCCATTCCATTTCGAAAGCCATCTTACTTCAGTGTGAAGTCAAAGTCTCACACAGTCTGCATTTTGTCTTTCAAAAAAATTGCTTAAAGAGACGTTCACATTTGGCATTAGCTTTAATATCACTGATACACTTTAGAACTGAACTTAGTGCTTCGTTTAGAGAAGACGAAATGTCTTTAGCTACCAAGTTTTCCCTATGAATAACACAATGAACAAGTAGCATTTCCGGATTCTCATTTTTATCAATTTTAAGCAGCCATTTATTTGTCAACTTAGACTATTGACTACTTTTGAAACCAACAGATTTTTACCACACTTTTAACGAAGGCTTATTTTAAATTGAGTCTTTAACGATTCTCTTTTTAAAATACAAGTTAAATCATACTAGCGGGTTGGTTTTCAAAATCTAGATAACTCATTTTCGATTTGCCCCCACCCCCCCCCTCCAAACAATCAAATTGCCCCCCCCCCCTGTGACATTAAAGACAGTTTAGGCGTTGGCGTTAAAGACTTGTCGTTTTGTCACTTGTCGTTTTGTCACATTGTCGTTTTGTCACTTGTCGTTTTGTTACATTGTCGTTTTGTCACCTTGTCGTTTTGTCACATTGTCGTTTTGTCACTTGTCGTTTTGTCACCTTGTCGTTTTGTCACCGTGTCGTTTTGTCACCGTGTCGTTTTGTCACCTTGTCGTTTTGTCACCTTGTCGTTTTGTCACCTTGTCGTTTTGTCACCTTGTCTTTTTGTCACCTTGTCGTTTTGTCATGTTTTGTCACCGTTTCGTTTTGTCACTTGTCGTTTTGTCACATTTTTGTTTTGTCCCTTGTCGTTTTGTTACCTTGTCGTTTTGTCACCTTGTCGTTTTGTCACCTTGTCGTTTTGTCACTTGTCGTTTTGTCACCTTGTCGTTTTGTCACCGTGTCGTTTTGTCACCTTGTCGTTTTGTCACCTTGTCGTTTTGTCACCTTGTTGTTTTGTCACCTTGTCGTTTTTTCACCTTGTCGTTTTGTCACCTTGTCGTTTTGTCACCTTGTCGTTTTGTCACTTGTTGTTTTGTCCTTTGTCGTTTTGTCAGTTGTCGTTTTGTCATTTGTCGTTTTGTCATTTGTCGTTTTGTCATGGAACCGTTTTTTTCCGGTCTGGTTTTAAAATGCGACTTTTACCCTTACCACTTCCTTCTGTTCTTTTGAACTGTGTGACTTGCACCCACTCTTATTCTTTTCACTCATTTTAGGTACAATGCATTTACACACACAGTATACACACACACACGTACGCACATATATATATATATGTATATAAAATTATGTGACTGTAATTTATACTTATAAGAATGTCTTTTTAATTTTATTGTGTACACATGATGACGTCCTTTGCCGAAATGTTAACCTTTGTTGTCGCTATGATCCGTATTAAAGCTGACCTACATTGTTTTATTTACATAAATTGTGCTTTTCTAATTAAAATACTTCAAGGCTCTATCGCAGTCAAACACTCTTATAACCATTCAGGCATACAATCTTATCGCCAAACGACATACAGCAATATAACTATACAAGCAAGGAGTCAAACAGCCATACTTGTTTGGCACAAGTGCAAAATCTTGATTCCCCAGTCACTCTGAAACATAAGAGGGTAGTCCACTTATCGGGTCATACATTTACAATAAGAAGAACAAGCTGTTACGGTATTCACGCAACGGTAGGTGACAATGACACAATTGTTGGTGACAGTGGCACAATGGTTGGTGACAGTTCCACAGTGGTTGGTGACAATCCCACATTGGTTGGTGACAGTGACCCAATGGTTGGTGACAGTGCCACAATGGTTGGTGACAGTGACTCAATGAAGAGACCGTCCGAATTTCGGCTTTGGCTTCGGTTTTGGCGCCGAAATTGGCCATTTTATCACTTTTGGCCAATTTTCGGTTTCGGCCGAAGCTGAAAGTTAACTTTCGGCTAAATTTCAGTTTCGGCCGAAAGAGAAAAGTTAACTTTCTGGTTTTTTTCGCATTTCGGCCGAAATAGACTTAGACTTTCGGCCATCCAAGTGACTGAGGTTTTCGGTTATCTAATTCTCAGCAAAAGCGATATTTAAGAACAAACTAACCGTTATTTAAGAACAAAATAAACGATCTATAAGAACACATTAAGCGATCCTTAAGAACAAACTAAACGATCTTTAAAAACAAATAAAGTGATCTTTAAAAACAAATAAGAACAAACTAAGTGATTTTTAAGAACGAACTAAGTTTATCTTTAAGAACAAAACAAATGATCGTTAATAGTAAATTAAATTATTTATAAGAGTAAACTAAGCGATCTTTAACAGAAAACTAAATGTTCTTTAGGAACTAACTAATTGATCTTAAGGAACAAAATCAATTATCTATCAGAAA
The DNA here is from genome assembly GCA_964033795.1 of Lymnaea stagnalis. NCBI lineage: Eukaryota > Metazoa > Mollusca > Gastropoda > Lymnaeidae > Lymnaea > Lymnaea stagnalis. The sequence continues at coordinate 1,089,575 of CAXITT010000133.1, read as the reverse complement.
AAACTAAGCGATCTTTATTAAAAAAATAAGTGATCTTCAACAACAAAATAAGCGATCTTTAAGACCAAACTAAACGATTTTTAATAACAAACTGAATGATCTTTAAGAACAACTAAGCGATATTTAAGAACAAACTGAAAGAACTTTAAGAACAAACTTAGCCATCTTTATGAACAAACTAAACGATCTTTTAATAACACAAACTTGGCTATTTTTAAGAAAAAACTTTGCGATCTTTTTAGAACAAACTAAATGATCTTTAATAACAAACTAAAACATCTTTAAACAAAAACTAAGCGATCTTTATGAACAAACTAACCGATCTTTAAGAACAAATAAAGCCATCATTAACAAAAAAATGAACGATCTTTAACAACAATCTAAGAAATCTTTAAGAACAAATTAAACGATTTTTAACAACAAGATGTTATATTAGATTTGTATTTATTAATATTCACGATTATCTCATTTTTTATAAAAAGAATGTAAATGTTTATACTTTCTCCCATCATTTTCGATGTATGCAGAATGTATGCGGGAACGAATTTCAAAGTATCTAAATATTTCATTTCGGTTTCGCCCGAAAGTCATTTTCAACTTTCGGTATATTTTTGGTTTCGGCCGAAATTCATTTTTAAACTTTCGGTATTTTTTCGGTTTCGGCCTAAAGTCATTTTAAACTTTCGGCCTATTTTCAGCTTCGGCCGAAATCAGAAAATCACTTTCGATCGATCTCTAACTCAATGTTTGGTGACAGTGACACAATGGTTGGTGACAGTGACACAATGGTTGGTGACCGTTCCAAAATGGTTGGTTACAGTGACAAAATGGTTGATGACAGTGACACAATCGTTGGTGACCGTTCCACAATGGTTGGTGACAGTGTCACAATGGTTGGTGAGAGTTCCACAATTGTTGGTGGCAGTGACACAATGGTTGGTGACCGTTCCAAAATGGTTGGTTACAGTGACACAATGGTTGATGACAGTGACACAATGGTTGGTGACCGTGACACTATGGTTGGTGACCGTTCCACAATGGTTGGTGACAGTGACACAATGGTTGGTGACAGTGACACAATGGTTGGTGACAGTGGCACAAAGGTTGGTGACAGTGACACAATGACTGGTCGCCGTCACACTATCAGTTACCCCCTTTGTCTAAAACACATCACGGAGGAGAAACTTTCATACACAAACATTAGAACCTCTTTATTAAATTATCTGATAATTTTCGACCTGGTTCAACCTTCAAAAAAAAAAAAAAAAAAAAAAATTAATCTTTGTCTAAAACACATCACGGAGGAGAAACTTTCATACACAAACATTAGAACCTCTTTATTAAATTATCTGATAATTTTCGACCTGGTTCAACCTTCAAAAAAAAAAAAAAAAAAAAATTAATATTTTTCTCTTCCCCACCCCTTTTTTTTCTCTTATTGACATTGTGTCATTCATTCAAAACATTACAACATTTTTTCCCCCCTTCTTGTAGTTACGAAGACATCAAAGCGATTAATATTATGTCTAAGGCCTTTAATCCCCTTTCCTTTAACCTGCCAATATTCCAATCTCTCTTTGTCCGTCTATCGCCCCCTCCCCCCCCCCTGGCCCAGCCCCGTCCCGTCTCGTGTCGGTACCACAAATAGCCTCTCCTCCCCTTGCCCTCTCCTCGCCTACCCCCAGCCGCCCCCCCCCACCTTCCCGGTCTGGCGTAACGGACAAGTCTTTTGCGTAAAGCGTAAGATTTTTTTTTTTTTTTTGCCTGGTTCCCTGTCGTGCCCTAAAGCAAATATTGACCCGTGGGTTTGGGTTGCAAACCGTGAATGGGACCCATAACTTCGCTGACCTTGCAACTCTCGCTAGTGTCTCGCTAGCATTTGTTGAAAACTTCCCTTTGTGTGATGAGTCAGTTGTTTGCTGTAGTTTGTCCCGTTGCTCAATCATTTTGCCAGGCATTAGTGTGCTGCCTGAATCTTTAATTTGTTGTTTGCCTCTCGCTGGTTGCTTGGGATGGTTCCTTGGCTTTTTTAAAACTGCTTCCGATTAGTACTCTCATTATATTTCTATCAACAACGGTTGTATCTCCTCCAAAATCTCCCTTTTAAAATTTTTGTTAGAGTTAGGGTTTTGTTAAATCCCCTGATATTCCGGAAAAATGTTTGAATCAAGCTATCCACCTATCCATAAGTTGAATCCAGCCATTGATAAAGAGCAACTTCAAAGTCATCCCTTTGTTTGGTTCTGTTGCGGAAGTCAGTGGTGGGTATCTTTTTAATGGCCTTGACCCCCCGCGACGTATGTTACAAGGTAAAGAAACAAGGTCGGCAATGACCAGAAAAAAGGGGGAGAGGAGGCAACAGGAAGAAGAAAAGCCCTTCTCATTAAGCCCTCATGTCACTGGTTCTCATACAGTTCCTCATCCCTAACGCATAAAAATTAATTTTGGTTGCCGCTTCATAAATATGTGTTGTCCGATGATCTTAGGCGACATCTGTGTTAAAGTCGTTCGATCTCCAAGTTCCATCCCCAGATTGAGAACCGCTGCCTTAGATGGTCACTACGATGGCCGGCATAATAGATTATATTTGTACTAACTGTAATTCTAAAATAAAAAATCAGTAAATTCGCGAAATGGGTATAGAAAAGTTTCCATGCTGTGTGACCAATGGTCAGTTCTCTATTTAAGTGACGATATTAAGCAGCTTCTACAACATCTTTAGTATGGGGTTCTTAATATCTTGCGTTCAATGGACCCCTATACTAGTCTGATGAAGATGCCTCAGACATTGAATAACGTTTCAATTAATATATTGAGATTTCAAAGGCAATACACGTCACAGACCATTTAAAACCTTTTCGCGGGGGTCTGTGGGCAATAGTTTAAGAATCACTGTTATACAATCTTTGTTGGATTTTTTTTAAGTCCAAGAAAAATTAGCCATGTCAAGATGTAAGGGTTAGTTTAAGACATGTTTGATGTCAAGATGTAAGGGTTAGTGTAATCCGCGTTTGATGTCAAGATGTAAGGGTTAGTGTAATCCATTTTTGAAGTCAAGATGTAAGGGTTAGTGTAATCCGTGTTTGATGTCAAGATGTAAGGGTTAGTGTCATCCAATTTTGATGTCAAAACGTAAGGTGAGTGTATTCCATGTTTGATATCAAGATGTAAGGGTTAGTGTAAGACATGTTTGATGTCAAGATGTAAGGGCTAGTTTAATCCATGTTTGATATCAAAATGTAAGGGTTAGTGTAAGACATGTTTGATGTCAAGATGTAAGGGTTAGAGTAAGACATGTTTAATTTCAAGATGTTAGGGTTAGAGTAAGACATGTTTGATGTCAAGATATTAGGGTTAGTGTAAGAAATGTTTGATGTCAAGATGTTAGGGTTAGTGCAAGAAATGTTTGATGTCAAGATGTAAGGGTTAGTGCAAGAAATGTTTGATGTCAAGATGTAAGGGTTAGTGTAAGAAATGTTTGATGTCAAGATGTAAGGGTTAGTGTAAGAAATTTTTGATGTCAAGATGTAAGGGTTTGTGTAAGAAACGTTTGATGTCAAGATGTAAGGGTTAGTGTAAGAAATTTTTGATGTCAAGATGTAAGGGTTAGTGCAAGAAACGTTAGATGTAACGATGTAAGGGTTAGCGTAAGACCCTAGAAATGACATTTACAACGTATTAGCATGTAGAACTAGTGATAAATAGCACCAAAGTTTGTGATTTTCATAACAGTTTTTTGATCGTATGATTCACACTTGACAAAAAAAAAATTTAAAAAAAATAAAAAATCTACGTGTACCCCGTCTCACCCCTGCCCCCACCCACACACACACCGTATTTCCAACGCTATCGGTGAGTCACTATGTCCTATTTAAACAACTCTCCAACAAAGCCATTTTTATTTCATTACCTAAAACCATGACCCAATATTGCATTTATTCCATTTTACAACTCTGCACCTCATTAGTCTCTCTCTAAATCTCATTCCCCTTTCCTCTCTCTCATTCTTTCTCTCTTTCTCTCCTCTATGTCTTTTTCTTTGTCCCCCTCTCCGTCTCTCTCTTTCTCTCTCTCTCTCTCTCATTATTATTCCCTCTCTCTTTTTTCTCACTCGCATTCTCGTTCTCTTTCCACATTCTTTAATTCTCTCTCTCCCTTCTCTCTCCCTCTCTCTCTCCCTCTCTCTGTCTTTCCCTCTCTCTCCCTCTCTCTCGCCCCCTCTCTCTGTCTTTCCCCCTCTCTCTCTCTTTTTATCTCTCTCTATATCCCTCTCTCTCCCTCAATGTGCTGGAACAGTCCAAAGAGTTATGTTTCACTGCATGGCACCAACAGTTGTGTGTCAAGACCAACATTGCTTTTCTTTTCATTATATATTTGTTGTTGGCGAGATTAAAGAGACCGGAAGTGTAATGTCTGTTGGTATGGTATATGACTTGATCCATTTACCTCTCTGACTTTGGGATATGACTTGATCCATTTACCTCTCTGATTTTGGGATATGACTTGATCCATTTACCTCTCTGATTTTGGGATATGACTCGATCCATTTACCTCTCTGATTTTGAGATATGACTCGATCCATTTACCTCTCTGACTTTGGGATATGACTCGATCCATTTACCTCTCTGATTTGGGATATGACTCGATCCATTTACCTCTCTGATTTTGGGATGTGACTTGATCCATTTACCTCTCTGACTTTGGGATATGACTTGATCCATTTACCTCTCTGATTTTGGGATATGACTCGATCCATTTACCTCTCTGACTTTGGGATATGACTTGATCCATTTACCTCTCTGACTTTGGGATATGACTTGATCCATTTACCTCTCTGACTTTGGGATATGACTTGATCCATTTACCTCTCTGACTTGATCCATTTACCTCTCTGACTTTGGGATATGACTTGATCCATTTACCTCTCTGACTTTGGGATATGACTTGATCCATTTACCTCTCTGACTTTGGGATATGACTTGATCCATTTACCTCTCTGACTTGGGAATATAAGACTGATCTATTTGAGCCTCTTCAACACTGCATTTGAATTCATGCGTCGTAGACTGCGGGTTACTGCTCAAGACCAACACAATAAAATGTCGACCGTTAATCCGGAGAAACGAGGAACTGATGGCCACTATCCGGCTAAATGCAAGCGTCCGTTTAAAAGGTTCCCTTCCTAACCAAACCAGTGACTTTGAAAATCCTTGTTTGTTTTGCAGATTTATTTTTGTACGGGTTAAATTTTGTTTTTGGAGCAGGTATTTTTAAATCTCCAACAAAGGACATCCGAGCGCCTTCCCCCCCCCCCCTCGTATGTGACTCAGCTTCTTGACTCATGCGATGACTCAATACATAAGTCGCATCTTAGTCTGTTGACTCTTCAACTGTTCACCTGACGCATGTAAGGACGCGACCGGTGCACGTCAGTGCAATAAACCGTTTATTTTTTTTTATCACACTAATCTAGCCCCCCACCCCCCTCCCAAATGTCAGCGGATCTAAAACTTTCGAATATTCATTTTACATAGCATCATAGCATTTTTTAAATTAATAGTTTATATTATATATGTATATATATAAGATCTTTTATTTTACCCTGCCCCTGACTACAAAGTATTGTACAATAAACCAACATTGTTCCGGAATTATTTTCAAACCAACTGATCCCTCAAAGGGAAAGTATTGCTTATAATCCACACTGTCAATGTCATAATTGATGTCACTCCTCACAATTTAGATATCAGTACACGATTTCCTAATCTAGACGCACCCCCCCCCCACACACACACAAACCCGGCTACTCTCACCTCTGCTAACATCCATCCGGGGCTACCCTCTCCGCGCTACCCCCCCCCCCTTTTTAAATGACAAACCAAGGTCACGATGACACTCGCCAGGGGTCCACTGATCCCGTTGTCATGTTAAATAATTCTGCCGGTCCCCACTCTTATATTTGACTCCATTAATCTCTCCTTGGCGTCACAGTAGGATCATGGGATGACTGCTCCATTCACTGCTTCAGCCAGTGCTCCATTCACCTAGATAACTGAACACTTGATGTCCAGACCTCGTCTCCTGATGTCACCATGAGTATTTTGAACCTTAAATAGAAAAAAGGGGGGGGGGAAGGGGGCGCGGGGGGGGGGGGGCTGACATGTTCATTGTCAATTTGCCGTCGAAGTTGGAGACGAAGCGGAAACTTGACAAGGTCTAAGTTGACCAGTTTTTGAGGGTTAGGTGTGCATGCAGAGATTTGAATGCGCTGATTAAGGCCTAAGAGTCAGACCTGGTGATTATTCACGACGATTGCAGGTGAAGTGGGGTCAGGCAGGTGCTCCCTAACAGTGACGTCATACAGAATACTGGGGTCGAACTCAGGGTGCAGTTATTTTTTGTTTAATTAACATGTTCCCAGGTTGTTGTTTTTATTCGTGACCCCATTTTCTGGAATCAAGGCGATCCAGGTACTATAATATCATTTTTTTGAAACTGCCATAGAAGAAAGCGCATCAAAGCTCTATGCAGTATTTTGACATTATTCAAATCTCATTAAAAAAAAAATTAAATGATTATTTCTTTGAATTTTTTTTTTAAATCGTCTATTTCAGTCCGCGTATCACATCCAAAACCCTTTCGTGAACCCTTTGGGGTCGCAATCCCTTGTTAGGTAGCAAACCCTTGTAGAGTTGCAAACTCTTGAAAATTAGCAAACCCTTGTTAAATAGCAAACCCTTGAAAGGTAGAAAAGTCTTGTAAGGTAGCAAGCCCTTGTAAGGTAGCACACCCTTATAAGGTAGCCGACCTTGAAATGTAGGAAACTCTTGTAAGGTAGCACACCCTTGTAAGGTAGCACACCCTTTTAAGTTAGCTATGGAATCTTTATTAATAATTCGGTTAGAAGTTGGATGCTAATTAAAACACGTTTCATTTTAGTGTCATCCACTGAACATTGGTGTCTTCTAGCCACCTTCAGCCTTACAATAGTCGATTCCATTTCTAATCAATATTTGCTAAGTGAAACCAAATATTTACAGTTAAGTTACATCAAATCAATTTTTACACCAAAGGTTGTTATTAAATAAGAGATTCAAGGGATGGTATTTAATTGAAGTTACTTGAGTTCTATCAGAAGCTTCTTACAGAGCGCATTGTTAAGAGCATATATACATACATATATATAGACAGACAGACAGACAAACAGAGAGACAGAGAGACAGAGACAGACAGACAGACAGGACAGATAGACTGACAGATAGATAGATAGATAGATAGATAGATAGATAGATAGATAGATAGATAGATAGATAGATAGATAGATAGATAGATAGATAGATAGATAGATAGATAGATAGATGGATGGATGGATGGATGGATGGACGGACGGACGGACGGACGGACGGACGGACGGACGGACGGACGGACGGACGGACGGACGGACGGACGGACGGACGGACGGACGGACGGACGGACGGACGGACGGACGGACGGACGGACGGACGGACGGACGGACGGACGGACGGACGGACGGACGGACGGACGGACGGACGGACGGACGGACGGACGGACGGACGGACGGACGGACGGACGGACGGACGGACGGACGGACGGACGGACGGACGGACGGACGGACGGACGGACGGACGGACGGACGGACGGACGGACGGACGGACGGACGGACGGACGGACGGACGGACGGACGGACGGACGGACGGACGGACGGACGGACGGACGGACGGACGGACGGACGGACGGACGGACGGACGGACGGACGGACGGACGGACGGACGGACGGACGGACGGACGGACGGACGGACGGACGGACGGACGGACGGACGGACGGACGGACGGACGGACGGACGGACGGACGGACGGACGGACGGACGGACGGACGGACGGACGGACGGACGGACGGACGGACGGACGGACGGACGGACGGACGGACGGACGGACGGACGGACGGACGGACGGACGGACGGACGGACGGACGGACGGACGGACGGACGGACGGACGGACGGACGGACGGACGGACGGACGGACGGACGGACGGACGGACGGACGGACGGACGGACGGACGGACGGACGGACGGACGGACGGACGGACGGACGGACGGACGGACGGACGGACGGACGGACGGACGGACGGACGGACGGACGGACGGACGGACGGACGGACGGACGGACGGACGGACGGACGGACGGACGGACGGACGGACGGACGGACGGACGGACGGACGGACGGACGGACGGACGGACGGACGGACGGACGGACGGACGGACGGACGGACGGACGGACGGACGGACGGATGGACGGACGGATGGACGGATGGATGGATGGATGGATGGTTAGACGTGTGTGTTTGTGTGTGTTTGAGTATTAGGACGTTTATTCACAACCCCTGATATTAATGGTAGTCAACCCCCTCCAACCCTTTTAAGCCTAGGCTGTGGTCAATTCCGCGGTCATAATATTGGTATTTAATTCGAGAGTCCATAGGCTAATTTTTTAGTAATACACAAATTTACGGGAAAATGAAACAACCCTTAACAACAAAGTTTTCTTATCAATACTTAATAAAAAAAATTAATATCGAGCAACGGGGGGCTGTTCTGAAAACTTGACAAAATATGCATACCAGTATCTCGCCTTATAGGAATTACATATAGTGCTGCCCCCAACCCATGCCCTCCGCAAGGCTCCCATCTGTAAATTTTTTTCGCGCCCCTAAAAATCATTGATATTCCCATGACCGAAGAGAAAATTTACTTTCTGGGTCTGGGGTTGAGGGGGGGGGGGGATTTGGGGCTGAAAATTTGATAGAATGGGTTGTCATTGGCATAGCGTTATTTGCCAAGATTCAGCGCCATATCAAGGTTCCCATCTTTAAATTTTTTTCGCGCCCCTAAAAATCATTGATATTCCCATGACCGAAGAGAAAATTTACTTTCTGGGTCTGGGGTTGAGGGGGGGGGGGGATTTGGGGCTGAAAATTTGATAGAATGTGTTGTCATTGGCATAGCGTTATTTGCCAAGATTCAGCGCCATAGCTTGATGGGAAGAGGGTCAATTAGCCATCCGAAGATTTTTTTTGACCTGCCAGCCAGTTGGCCACAAACAATGGTAAAGTTAATATAAAAGATGTAAGAACTGTAAGAACATTGTTGACTATTTGTAAGAACTTTTGGTAACAGATCATTACCATTTCGTTAACCTCCCCAACAATTTTCACAGTTGTCAGCAAAAAAAAAAAAAAATGAATCTTAGTAGGCACATTACAATTTATGTATTTTTTGTTTGTTTAAACTCTTTAAAGTTGCTCACTGTGGCCAAGTTGCTCACTGTGGCCAAGTTACTCACTGTGGCCAAGGTGCTCACTGTGGCCAAGTTGCTCACTGTGGCCAAGTTGCTCACTGTGGCCAAGCTACTCACTGTGGCCAAGTTGCTCAATGAATAGAGTTAACACTGACCACAGGAAAACAAACGCCTGATATCGATTAGAGCAGTGGTCCCCAAACTTTTTTAATCACCGCGGACCGGTCAACGTTTGCTATTTTTACGGCGGCCCCCTGAGGGGCTGGGGGTGTTGATTATTTATACTTTGGATTGTTTTGATTTATAATTTAGTTCCCGCTGTGACTGCCTTCTTTGCCACATTCTCATGGCTCTACCTGAGGGCAACATGGCACCCAGAGTGACGCATAATGTGGGGACCACTGGGCTGGCCAAATTGTCGGCTGTATTAACCCGCAATTCATTAAAAAAAAATAAAAAATTATCCTGTGACGTCACAATTACTCATAAAAATTGTTTGGTGTCTTTGGGGTTTTTTTTTTTATATAGCATGGGGGCTAAATGCTCCTTGGACGTACGAGTTTTGGGGGAGTGGGGAGTGCCCCCCCCCCAAAAAAAAAAAAAAAAATAAAAAAA
>CAXITT010000133.1:1057959-1079214 GCA_964033795.1 Lymnaea stagnalis | reverse complement strand
CCACCTCCCCATCTCCTCTTGTAAACGCCCTGTAAATGTGTACCCATTTCCCTGACCGGATAAATAAATATATGTCGTGCATTTTTCCTGACCATGACCTTCATCTGCATTGCCCAATGTTATTTTTACGTCAGATGGCACTTGATCTACTTGATGACTTACCTCCAAATCTCCCCCCACCCCACCCCCTCACCCCGACGACTCACGTGATTATTCTGCTAATTGAAGGCCAGGGGCGCTACTTGAGCCATCCATCCACGGGCGGTGACCGAGGGCAAATTATGACGTCAGAGCTAAAACAGGGCGTCAACTGTTGGTGTGTTTATTTCTGGCGTGTGAACGGGAAATGACTCTTGTCTCCTCGTAACGTTGCGTCCCTTTGTCATGGCGGGGTCTAAATATAGAATGGGTTGTAGTATCACTTGATGTGGCTATCGGTTGTGGCAGCAGAGTTGTCAGGCCGCGTTGTGTCCTGGGGACAACCTTCTGTGACCAGGGGCGTTGTCATGGAGACAATCTTCTGTGACCAGGGGCGTTGTCATGGAGACAACCTTCTGTGACCAGGGGCGTTGTCATGGAGACAATGTTCTGTGACCAGGGGCGTTGTCATGGAGCCAATCTTCTGTGACCAGGGGCGTTGTCATGGAGACAACCTTCTGTGACCAGGGGCGTTGTCATGGAGACAATCTTCTGTGACCAGAGGCGTTGTCATGGAGACAATCTTCTGTGACCAGGGGCGTTGTCATAGAGACAATCTTCTGTGACCAGGGGCGTGCACTGTGTTGTCGTAAAGATAGCCTTCTGTGACCAGGGGCTTGCACTGTTTTGTCGTAAAGATAGCCTTCTGTGACCAGAGGCGTTGTCATGGAGACAACCTTCTACTGACGATGATGAGAGTGCACTGTTGTGTCGTGGAGACAAACTTTTGTGACCAGGGTTGTGCACTGTTGTGTCGTGGAGACAATCTTCTGGGACCAGGGATGTGCACTGTTGTGTCGTTGAGACAATCTTCTGGGACCAGGGACGTGCACTATTGTGTCGTGAAGATAATCTTCTGGGACCAGGGGTGTGCACTGTTGTGTCGTTGAGACAAATTTCTGTGACCAGGGGTGTGCACTGTTGTGTCTTGGAGACAACCTGCTGTGACCAGGGGTGTGCACTGTTGTGTCGTGGAGAAAACCTGCCGTGAACATGGGTGTGCACTGTTGTGTCGTGGAGACAACCTTCTGTGCCAGAAACTTGCTCTGTTTTGTCGTGGCGATAACCTACTGTGACCAAGGGTGTGCACTATTTTGTCCTGGAGACAACTTGCTGTCACCAGGGGTGTGCACTGTTGATTCGTGGAGAAACCTTCTGAGATCAAGGGCGTGCATTCTTGTGTCTTTGAGACAACCTTCTACTGACCAGGGGTGTGCACTGTTATGTCTTTGAGACAACCTTGTGTGACCAGGGGTGTGCACTGTTATGTCTTTGAGACAACCTACGTTGATCAGGGGCCATGCACTGTTGTGTTGTGGAGACAATCTTCTGTGATCAGGGTTGTACACTATTGTGTCGTGGAGACAAACTACTATGAGCAGGGGCCATGCACTGCTGTGTCGTGGAGACAACCTTCTTTAACCAGGGGTGTGCACTGTTGTGTCGTGGAGACAACCTTCTGTGATAAGGGGTGTGCACTGTTGTGTCGTTGAGACAACCTGCTGTAACGGGGGTGTGCACTGTTATGTGTGGAGACAACCTTCTGTGACCAGGGGTGTGCACTGTTGTGTCGTTGAGACAACCTTCACCTTCTACTGACCAGGGGCGTGCAATGTTTGTCGTGGAGACAACCTTCTACTGACCAGGGGCGTGCACTGTTGTGTCGTTGAGAAACCTTCTACTGACCAGGGGCGTGCTCTGCGACCATAGTTCGAAGAGAGACAGAGATATTAAATTAGTTTTTTTGTTCATGAATTTGTCCAATATTTCCTGTGGAGTCATCTTATTGATAACCACAATTAACGAGCGTCCTGCTAGGCCCACAAATTGAAAGGGGCTGGGGGGGGGGGCGGGCGGACAACCATGGCAATTTTCAGGGGCCCGAGTTAGATAGGGGCTCCCACTTTTTTCGAGTTTTTAAACCACAATTAACGAGCGTCCTGCTAGGCCCACAAATTGAAAGGGGCTGGGGGGGGGGGGCGGGCGGACAACCATGGCAATTTTCAGGGGCCCGAGTTAGATAGGGGCTCTCACTTTTTTCGAGTTTTTAAAATATACGCACATGTTTAGAACACGAAAGAGGTCCGAACTTTTCAGCTGCCTGGGGCTTAGAATTTTGTAGGTGTGGGCGTGGGCCTGAACATGCGATCCACCAGAGCTGGGGCCTTGCAATCAAGCAGAGCTGCAGTGGGCCTCGGCTATTTAAAGGGCCCACATTTGTAATGAGAAAAAACTATTTCAACTGTAAACTTGCAATGGTAGGGGGCTTGATATGGAAATGTGATACGGCGCCACCGACGTAATGTGACGGCACAGCAATCAGCCGAAGTTACTATCGTGGCATTACAAATACTCCTTGATGCAAATAGCTACTTTACATTCTAAAAACATCCATGAGTTATCCCAGCAAACATAGCTTATCTTTAACAAGCTAATATGGCCGCTATCCATGGCTTATCCCCACCTAACATGGCCGCCATCCATGGCTTATCCACACCTAACATGGCCGGCAGCATGGCTTATCTTCACCAAACATGGCTTTCACCCCAGGCTAATCTCTAAAAAAGAGGGACGCCAGCGGTGGCTGATTCCCACCAATCTAATACACCAGTCACCCATGGCTTACCCTTCCCCCCCCCCGCCCCCGCCCACCAAGTCAATACGTGGTCTCACTGTACTCACGGCCACCCATTCTTGTATTTTCCTTGGTCTGTGTGCAAAGTTTGTATTTGTATAAAACTTTCCCACCAATCTAACACACCCGTCCCCCATGGCTTACCCTTCCCCCCCCCCCCGCCCCCGCCCACCAAGTCAATACGTGGTCTCACTGTACTCACGGCCACCCATTCTTGTATTTTCCTTGGTCTGTGTGCAAAGTTTGTATTTGTATAAAACTGTTCAACCGTGACTCAATTATCCGCCTGAAGTTATCGGGGGCCTTGGAGTGGAACACCACGAAACTCATTCATGCAGTCAATACGTTTAACCTAATAGCCTACCCTTTGAGTACGAAAAGAACAGAAGATCTTTGTGCCGGTGAAATGGGGCTGGGTGCTGAAAGATGGGTGTAGGTGGTGAAAGATGAGGCTGGGTGGCTAAAGATTGGGCTGGGTGGCTACATATGGGACTGGCTGTTGGCAAAGGGGTCTGGATGGAGAAAGATGGGTCAGGGTGTTGAGAGATGGGGCAGGGTGTTGAGAGATGGGGCTGGGTGTTGAACGATGGGTTTTACGGTGAAAGATTGCGCTGGGTCATGTAAGGTGTGACTAGGTGGTGAAAGATGGGAGTGGATGGTGAAAGATGGGGCTCTACGGTGAAAGATGGGAGTGGATGGTGAAAGATGGGGCTCTACGGTGAAAGATGGGAGTGGATGGTGAAAGATGGGGCTCTATGGTGAAAGATGGGAGTGGATGGTGAAAGATGAGGCTATACGGTGAAAGATGGGAGTGGATGGTGAAAGATTAGGCTGGGTGATTAAAGATGGGTCTGGGTGGTGAAAGCTGGGTCTGGGGTTAAATAGGGAGTGGGAGTTGAAAAATTGGAATGGACGGTTAAATATGATGGTTGGTGGTGACGGATGGGGCTGATGGGAAAAATGTTGGTCTGGTTGTTGAAAGATGTGACAGGGTTTTAAAATATTGGGCTACACGTTGAAAGATGGGGCAAAGTAGTGACAGATGGGGCTAGTTGGCGAAATATGAGACAGGATTTTAAAAGACGGGGCTAGATGATGAAAGATGGGTCAGAGTGTTGAAAAATAGGGCTGTTTTTGAAACGTTAGGTGCATGTATGTTGAAAGATAGTTTTAGGTCGTGAAAAAAGGGGCTAGGTGGTGAAATAGCAAATGAGTGAGTCAAAGTATGGAAAAAAACTAAACAAAACCAAAGAACAAGACATCGAACGTGTCGGCGTTAGGCCTTCACCAGAGAGGAAACTACAGTAAAAACAGAATCAAATGAAAACAACATTTAACTGTAATGTAGTATCCGACAGGACAGCGAGAGGCATTCTATGGGTCAAAATCTGAGTCAATGTTTGTCTTGAAAGACATGTTTATGGAGTCGTAATAACTTCATTGATCTTAATGTACACAATTATAATAATTGCTTCTTAAGGAGAAAAAAAGCTTTTTTTTTGTGTGCGTGTTTTTTTTAGATGGGCGGGGGAGGGGGCGAGGGTACATTCTGACCCAGAAAGTCATTTTATCTCGATGCCTGGCTCCATGTAAATTTTCCAAAAGGTCATTGACATAAAAATTGATTAAAGTATGGTTAATACTTTCAGAGTCAAACGAGATTCATTTCAAATTTCTCACAATTTTTTTGTTAGCCCCCCCCCCGAAAATCCCCCCCCCCCTTTTTTTTTTTACCATTTTTTTTACCCGCCAAAAAACGACTTTTGTAACCGGTGTTTACACCGGTTGTTCACACTCTACTATCAACTCTAAAGAGCTATTCAAATGGAGACCAATGAACCCTTCAGCACCTCGTTGGGCAGTGGCGTGGTTCTTTTTTAGATGTTATTTTCTCGAGTGGTTTGTGCTGGGCTTTGGGGTGGGAGACGACGGGCGGGAGGTCAAACAACCTTAAGAAACGGTGGGGACTTGAGGCTCGATTGCACTCAGTGAACTTTCAGACTCCCTTCACTTAGGTTAGAGGCTAAAGGCTAGAGGCTAAAGGTTAGAGGTGTTTGGTGTGTCTTCTTTGTTCTTCAGCGGATTTTCCATATTGAAAAGATGCCGCAGGAAGAGCTGCACGTGACCTGGTGGGTACACGTGACTTAGTGTCATCACGGCTTACAGCAAGTTCTGCGCTCCATGGAATGCGCTCATCTGACAATAAAAGTTCTTTGGTGGCTCAATAATTTAAAGAAAAATAAGCAGGAACCTCAGGTCCCGTACAAATAATACGTCTTTTTAGAACAAGAAGTGACCTACTTTTATAACTTGACCTACCGATATCACGAGCTGGCACAGTAAATGTTGAATCGAATCTGTAATATTAACTTATATATAACATAAGTTTCTATTACTCTTGCCAACAAATGCTCTAGAATCTATTGTTTTAAAAATAATGTATCAAAAAAGAAATAATCAACTCATTCTATAGAGCTGGATATAATATTAACCTGAGAATGGGCATGACATGACACGTGCTTGAGAATGAACAGGACCTGACATTAACTTGATAGAGGACAGGACACGACATGTGCTTGAGAATGGACAGGCTATGATGAGAGCATGAGTTAGGACGGGACATCTACAAAGAGAGCTGGGTAGGGGCATAAAGGCTTTTATTAGGTGGGATTTTTCCAACTTTTACTTCTCCGTGACTGTAAAATTGGGTGGTAAGCCGTTACGAGTTGTGCTGACAAGATGTAGTGAGACGTCAACTCACTGTAACGTCTTGAATAGCGTGGAGTAAATCTCTGACATTGAAACAAGTAATACAACTCTCGAAACTTCAATTTAAATTTTTAAAAAATTGTCCAGGAGCGTGAAACCATGTCTACCCCGGGTCCACTGTTTGTGTACCGTTCATGTACTGGGCTGAGATGACGAAACGTCACGCGAATGCCAATTATTTTTCCATGGGTCACTGCGGTTAAGTAGAACTTGGGGTATAGATGCGTAAAGGAGACTCTAGACTTGTGTAACCCTAGTGAGGTTGATTGTTCTCCCGTCCACACAATAATCGGGCGATTTTGAAACACCCTTTGTTGTTATTGCTGTGGTCACGTTACTTGCCATGGGAAAACATCCCTCTTCCGTTTTAAATAATACTAATAAAAAAGATTTCAATAAACTCTGCGCCATTGCTCCTTTCCCGTCTCGTCTGCTGGCTTTCAATATCCCCATTGTGGCTGCGGCACCGATAATCTGGGATTGAAAGATACTCTCAACTCCTTTTGCGGGAAAAGATGACCACGCCCACTGTATTTATTCCGTTTACTAAAGAGCTCTAGTGCCCCCTGGCTCTGAACATTTTTTATTTGATCGCTAAAATATTCCATTTTTCTTTTCTTTTTTTTTTTTTTTTTGAATTTTTAAATTTCCCACCACTTATTTTTTTTTTTTTTTTTCGAACATCTTTATTACCTACTTACTCCGTAATATTTCTTTTCATGTTGCGTCTTTTATGCACGTTGCTTTTTTTGTTTTTCTTAGATAAAGTGAGGAAGAGGAAACCTTGGTTCACCGTTTTTAGAAGTGGTCCTTTTAAAACCACCCCATGGGAAGGGGTCCCCAGGCTACACTAAGCCTCGCGACTTCATAACTTGTACCTCGTGTGGGGTCCTCACAGTTTAGAGTTCAGTCTTACTTTTTTTTTTTTTTATTCCTGAATTGTAAGGACGCGTTATTACAATGTGTTTGCTCGCAGGGTAAATAGAAGGTCGAAAAGTGTGCACTATTTCTTCACAGGCTACCTTGACACCGATGGGGAACCGATAAGCATTATGGGATTGAATCCGTTAACACTGGTTGGGAACAGATAAGCATTATGGGCTTGACCTGTTAACACTAGCGAGGAACAGAATAGTATTATGGGCTTGAACTGTTAACACTGGTAGGGAACAGATTAGCATTATGGGCTTGACCTGTTAACACTGGCGGGGAACAGATTAGTATTATGGGCTTGAACTGTTAACACTGGTAGGGAACAGATTAGCATTATGGGCTTGAACTGTTAAAACTGGTAGGGAACAGATTAGCATTATGGGCTTGAACTGTTAACACTGGCGGGGAACAGATTAGCATTATTGGCTTTAACTGTTAACACTGGTAGGGAACAGATCAGCATTATGGGTTTGAACTGTTAACACTGGTAGGGAACAGATAAGCATTATGGGCTTGAACTGTTAACACTGGTAGGGAGCAGATCAGCATTATGGGCTTGAACCGTTAACACTGGTGGGGAACAGATTAGTATTATGAGCTTGAAGCAGCGGCTACCACATCTTTCTTTTTTTTAAAAATACGATATGCTATTTGTTGCTATCTTTCATGCTGTATATGTTATTTTATATATGTTTGCCGACCCTTGTTCAAGATTGGATATAATGCTAGAAAGACATTAATCTACATACCGGTTGGAGACCTTGGATGATGTAGTTCTGCTATAGACTTTTTTGGAAGGTGGGGGGTGGGGAGTTTTAGTAGGGAGCAATTTGTCGGGTGTCACTTTTTTGCGAGCCAAATTGTGTGGGGGGGCTTTTGTTGGGAGCCATATTGTGGGGGCCCTTTTGTTAGGAGCCATATTGTGGGAGGGGGTAAAGAGCCTTACTGTGAGGGCCCTTTTGTTGAGGGCCAAATTGTGGGGCACTTTTTTTGTGAGCCATATTGTGGTGGGGCGTATGTCGTGAGGCATTTTACTTGGGGCCCTTTGGTCGGGATTCATATTACTGGGGGCCCTTTTGTCGAGAGTCATATTATCAGGGGTCTTATTGACAGGGGCCCTTTTGTCGGGAGTTATATTACTGGGGGCCCTTTTGCCGGGAGTCATATTACTGAGGGGCCTTTTGTCGAGAGTCATATTATCAGGGGTCTTATTGACAAGGGCCTTTTGTCGGGAGTTATATTACTGGGGGCCCTTTTGACGGGAGTCATATTACTGAGGCCCTTTTGTCGGGAGTCATATTATCAGGGGTCTTATTGACAGGGGCCCTTTTGTCGGGAGTTATATTACTGGGGGCCCTTTGCCGGGAGTCATATTACTGGGGGCCCTTTTGTCGGGAGTTATATTACTGGGGGCCCTTTTGTCGGGAGTTATATTACTGGGGGTCCTTTTGTCGGGAGTCATATTATCAGGGGTATTATTGACAGGGGTCCTTTTGTCGGGAGTTATATTACTGGGGGCTCTTTTGTGGGGAGTCATATTATCAGGGGTATTATTGACGGTGGCCCTTTCGTTGGGAGTCATATTATCAGGGATCTTATTGACGGAGGCCCTTTTTTTAGCGTTATATTATCAAGGGTCTAATTGGCGGGGTCCCTTTGTCGAGAGTTATATTACAGGGTCCCTGTGTCGGGAGTCATATTTCAGGGATCTTATTGACGGGGGCCCTTTGTCGGGAGCCATATTATCAGGGATGTTATTGAAGGGGGCCCTTTTGTCGGGAGTCATATAATCAGGGGTCTTAAATACGGAGGCCCTTTTCACTAAGCCAATTTGCCCCGGGGAGTTTTGACGTGATGCGAATCATGGCAATTATTTATGGGATATAATTCAAATTGTTTATTATTCTTTTATCTGAATAAACTAGTTGCAAAAAATACCTAAAAACTAAAATTGCAAATCCGATACAACTAATACATAATATATTTTCCATCTCATTGAGATGTTATTATTCATTGACAAGCACACGCGAAGACACACACACACACACACACACACAAGCGCCACGTTGAAGTATTTGAACAAAGAAAGTCGAGAAAATTATTTCTGCGAATTCACTTATGATTTGTGGTTAGTTTACAACAAATCCAAGCGATACTTTTGAACAGGTATCCACGATTAAGAGAAACTTTCTTCAAAAGTGCAAACAAACTTGTCAATAGCAAAGAAACTGATTGCTTTGTCTCATCTGTGAAAAGGGGATTAACCCTCGTTAGCATGAGCTTGTTTTAAGTTGTGTTTCCTTGATTCGCTGAGCCTCAACGAGTCGAGGTGGTCCTAGAGCACGTACCGAGGTGCACAAACATTTTTGGTCAATATGGTGACTGGTGCGGAGAATTGCGACACAAAATGGGGTTTTTGTGGTGCTGGAGTGGGAACGACTTTGTTTTTGTCTTGTGGGAAGGAGTCGGTGAACATTTTGGGATCTTATGGCTGCGGGTCACAACTTTAAAAAAAAAAAAATATTAGGGGTTAGCAATACAAATAATGTCCACAATCTCCTCAATTTTCTAGCTAAACTATCTGCTATAAATGCTAACTTGTAGAAACTTCAAGAGAGGGCCATGACTTATTATTTGTAGACTTATTAATAACAATGATACATGAAACTAAACTGAAAAAAAAAATAATTTGCAAATGTAGGTGAGAGTAAGCTTGAACATCTCGTTAAGATTGGAGTCTGCAACCTTACGATCCGGGCCATTTCAAAAATATGTAGTGACTTTTTCTTCACCGTATTCAGAAACCACACTTTATTCACTGTCTGCAGCTCTGACTAACACACATTCTGTTGCTGGTTTGAGATTACTCTCTTAAAACCCCGGCTAGTACATTGTCAACGAGCTCTATCTGCTGAGCTGAGCCATATAACATTGTCTTCACGTAGGACTCTCCCAGCGCCCTGGCCTCCCGTGAAACATCGAGTGATCGGGCATTCGGTCAACAGGTGCGCTTGAGTTTCTGGGACCATTCTACAATGCCGGCAGCTTGGGGGGGGGGGGCCTTTTATGGTCTAGCCTATTGAAATATGTGTTGATGGGACAGTGATCGGTACGCATCTGTCACTAGACTCGGTTGTCTACGACCTAACCACCACCAAGGGTCTTCTCTACTAGAAGACGGCTTGTTAGTGAAAAAAAATCCTGTCTTTCGTGCTGTCTGCATGTAGATTTTTGTGCAAAAATGGTCTGCCCACCAGTTTTTTTACGGCTAGGTATGATACCGGTACAGTATGCAGCCCTGACGAGATCAAGGGAACCCAAAAGGGTCGTGTGAGGTGATTTTTTCTGTCCCAAGAACTCCAAACAACATTTCGCCTTAAATTGCTTGCAAGGGATCCGCTGGCTCAGTCTTAAGCCTTCCCTCAACATCGATGTGTTGGTTCATCAGATAAAAAGTTCATATTTCGCTCGCGCATCATGTTTTGCTGTCTACGTCACAGCCTCGATCCGACTCCCACTGCGTCATTGTCCGGACCACTCTGGGAGAGGAAAGTATCCATTCAGACAATGCAATGGCGCTTAAAGGGTGGTTGGCTGGCAGGTTCTCAGTGAAGAGTGTTAGTGATGAGTGCATCAGGATTGCACCACGTTTAAAGCTATCTCATATCCTAGCCAGGAACCTGAAACACAATGGTACGAACTAGTGCCCAAACTAGTCTATTGTGCGGGCTATAGGATTAGATGTTTACGACAGGTTCATAGAGTCTTTAAAATAATGCAAATGACACTCTCAGAGTTTTTAAACCACTCCTACATCAGTGTCAGTTTAATACAAACTAGGAGCCTGAATGATCAATAAATGGGCCCTCAAAATATATCAGAAGGAGACAACCACGAATGTGATACATTTCATCATACACATTGACAGTCTGGAGTCATAGACACCGTTGGAGTCGGTTGATTCCATTACCAAACAGCCTTAAATACAATTTAAAACGCTAGTCATATAATCACTTGATGCTCCTTCATAGTTTAATGATTTTAAAAATTATTGACAGAAGTATTTTAATAACACACAGGTTGCATGAAGAACTGTTTTTAAAAAAATGGAAAAATTCCAAAGACATTGAAAGAAATGGATTGAGGAGAGAAACCCACCTTGTTCTAACATTATATTTGACATGGAATCGTGCTAACATGACATGTGTCATGGTATCGAGCTAACATAACATTTGACATGGTATCGAGCTAAAATTATTTCTGTCATGGTATCAAGGGAACATGACATTTTACATGACATCGAGCTAACATGACATTTGACATGGTATCGAGCTAACATTATATATATCATGGTATCGAGGTAACATGACATTTGACATGGTATCGAGCTAACATGACATTTGGCATGGTATCGAGCTAACATGACATTTGATATGGTCTCGGGGTTACATTCATTTAGGACAACATGACCAAATGGATCCGTTACAATCTTGTCATAAAGAAGAATCGTAGCTCCATATCCCTGTAGAATTATCAGAATTGTTTAGTCTATCTCTTGAGAATGATCCTAATTGTAACATCCCATCTCTAGAGAATAATACTAATTGTAACATCGCATCTCTACAGAATGATCCTAATTGTAACATCGCATCTCTACAGAATGATCCTAATTGTAACATACTATATCTAGAGAATGATCCTAATTGTAACATCCCATCTCTACAGAATGATCCTAATTGTAACATCCCATCTCTACATAATGATCCTAATTGTAACATCCCATCACTAGAGAATAATCCTAATTGTAACATCCCGTCTCTAGAGAATGATCCTAATTGTACCATCTCTAGAGAATGATCCTAATTGTAACATTCCATCTCTTGAGAATGATCCTAATTGTAACATCCCATCTCTAGAGAATGATCCTAATTGTAACATTCCATCTCTAGAGAATGATCCTAATTGTAACATCCCATCTCTAGAGAATGATCGTAATTGTAACATCCCATCTCTAGAGAATGATCCTAATTGTAACATCCTATCTCCAGAGAATGATCCTAATTGTAACATCCCATCTCTAGAGAATGATCCTAATTGTAACATTCCATCTCTAGAGAATGATCCTAATTGTAACATCCCATCTCTAGAGAATGATCCTAATTGTAACATCCTATCTCTAGAGAATGGTCCTAATTGTAACATCCCATCTCTAGAGAATGATCCTTATTGTAACATCCCATCTCTAGAGAATGATTCTAATTCTAACATCCTATCTCTAGAGAATGATCCTAATTGTAACATCCCATCTCTAGAGAATGATCCTAATTGTAACATCCAATCTCTAGAGAATGATCCTAACTGTAACATGCCATCTCTAAAGAATGATCCTAATTGAAACATGCTATCTCAAGAGAACTATCGGAATTTTATAGTTCTATCAGGAACCCTTGAGAATTACCAGAGCCAGGCAGTAAATGGCTGTCAGTATCAAATCAGAGTCATTCACAATTTACCTGGGAAGTTACGCTGTAAGGAGGATGTGTCTTCTTACAGCTACATCGGAAAGGAAGGGGTGGGTGTGGCACCACTGTTTAGTTGTAAACACCTGCATTTACAGGTGAACATTTCAAGAAACTAAAAATAGTCAACACGTCATGATTCAGTAAAACCTTGATGAAATGTAATTGGTGAGTAGCCGAATTCGTACAACTAAAACTATAGAACAACTAAAACTGTAGTACAACTTAAACTGTAGTACAGCTAAAACTATTGTATAACTAAACCTATAGTACAACTAAAACTATAGTACAACTTAAACTATAGTACAACTACAATTAAAACCATAGTACATCTAAAACTATAGTAAAATACTAAAATTATTGAACAACTAAAACTATAGCATTACTAAAACTATTGTACAACTAAAACTATAGTGCTGCTAAAACTATAGTACAACTAGAACTGTAGTACAACTTAAACTGCAGTACAACTAAAACTGTAGTACAGCTTAAACTATAGTACAACTAAAACTATAGTACAACGAAAATTGTAGTAAAGCTAAAACTATAGTACAACTAAAACTATAGTACAACTAAAACTATAGTACAACTAAAACAGTAGTACAACTAAAACTATAGTACAACTAAAACTGTATTACAACTAAAACTATAGTACAACTAAAACTATAGTACAGCTAAAACTGTATTACAACTAAAACAACAGTGCAGCTAACACTATAGTACAACTAAAAATGTAGTACAACTTAAACTGTAGTACAGCTTAAACTGTAGTACAACTAAAACTATAGCACAACGAAAACAGTAGCACAGCTAAAACTATAGTACAACTAAAACTATAAGTACAACCAAAATTATAGTAGAACTAAAACTGTTGTACAACTAAAACTATAGTGCAACTAAAACTGTAGTACAACAAAAATGATAGTACAACTTAAACTATAGTACAACTAAAACTAGAGTACAACTAATACCTAATGTGAAATACATTTACACGTAGTTTAAAAATTTGGTATTTAACAACAAAGAAATAAAAACAATAAAATAATGTCCATTTATATCGGTCTGAGATGGCACAACATTTTTTAATTAATATAAACCAAATAATAATTTCTGGGCATTTTGTTAAAAAATTGAGTGGGGATCATTAAATCTCTAAATTGTTTCTCCCCGATGCAGGCGATATATATATTTTTTTAAATTATTAAATTGTGTTTCGCGAGACTTGAACAATATCATCGATCCTAGTTAGCTGTCATTTGATATGGCTGGAGAACCCCTGACCATTGCCATCGGCATGCGTCTGAATTTTATTGATGTCATTTTAACTCAACACCAGGACAAGTGAAGCGACAGGTGTCATGCTTACTTCCCATGACTTCATGGCCGCATACTTACACGAAAGCTCTCTTTTGAAAAATATATGGACCAACAAAGGATGACTATGGATGGCTAATACGAACAAACCAAGAACTGTTATAGTCTATATCAGGATCCCGGTAAGATTAGTAACAGGAATAAAAAAGTGCAGGCTGCGCTTGACGGGACACAGAAAGTATGCCAAATGATGGAGTAGTGAAGACGGTGCACCATAAAAACCACAAAATGAAAAAAGGCTCAAAGGCAGACCTAGGCTTAGATGTATGGATGATGCGGAAAAAGATCTACAGCAGCTGGGAATGCAAGCATGGAAAATAGAAGCAATCGTTAGGTCTGACTGGAAAGAAGTGGTGAGGCAGAACGAAGCCTTATATGGGTTGTAGCGCCACAGAGATGGATGGAACGTCTGAGTGGAGGGATGTGGTGAGGCAAACCAAAGCCCCACATGAGCTGTAGCCCCACAGGAATTGATGTAAAGCAATTCGTACTTGTTTCCCGTTCAAACTAGATCCATAATTTAGAGCTTGCAAATTATTGAAAACTCAGAGCTTTACTGAGTCCAACAAAAAAAAAAAATGAACGTGCCGGCATGACGCCTTCTTCTGCGAACCAACGACAGTAGTTACAATATAAAATATTATAAACAACTGCAATGAATAGAACGGAAAGAGGAATATTGTTTCCATTCTATCAGACAGCTTCCAATTTTATTAAACAGCTTTTTTTTCTGGTGGTAACAATTTTGAAAAAAACAACCCATCGTCATTGGTTATCATCATTGGCACTACAGCCTATGGGGTTCTGGCCTGCCCCACCATGACTCAATGGCACTACAGCCTATAGAGCTCTGGCCTGCCCCACCATGATTCAATGGCACTACAGCTTAAATAGGGCTCTGGCCTGCCCCACCATGATTCAATGGCACTACAGCCTAAGTAGGGCTCTGGCCTGCCCCACCATGATTCAATGGCACTACAGCTTAAATAGGGCTCTGGCCTGCCCCACCATGATTCAATGGCACTACAGCTTAAATAGGGCTCTGGCCTGCCCCACCATGATTCAATGGCACTACAGCTTAAATAGGGCTCTGGCCTGCCCCACCATGATTCAATGGCACTACAGCTTAAATAGGGCTCTGGCCTGCCCCACCATGATTCAATGGCACTACAGCTTAAATAGGGCTCTGGCCTGCCCCACCATGATTCAATGGCACTACAGCTTAAATAGGGCTCTGGCCTGCCCCACCATGATTCAATGGCACTACAGCTTAAATAGGGCTCTGGCCTGCCCCACCATGATTCAATGGCACTACAGCTTAAATAGGGCTCTGGCCTGCCCCACCATGATTCAATGGCACTACAGCTTAAATAGGGCTCTGGCCTGCCCCACCATGATTCAATGGCACTACAGCTTAAATAGGGCTCTGGCCTGCCCCACCATGATTCAATGGCACTACAGCTTAAATAGGGCTCTGGCCTGCCCCACCATGATTCAATGGCACTACAGCTTAAATAGGGCTCTGGCCTGCCCCACCATGATTCAATGGCACTACAGCTTAAATAGGGCTCTGGCCTGCCCCACCATGATTCAATGGCACTACAGCTTAAATAGGGCTCTGGCCTGCCCCACCATGATTCAATGGCACTACAGCTTAAATAGGGCTCTGGCCTGCCCCACCATGATTCAATGGCACTACAGCTTAAATAGGGCTCTGGCCTGCCACACCATGATCGAAGGGCACTACAGCTTAAATAGGGCTCTGGCCTGCCCCACCATGAATCAATGGCACTACAGCTTAAATAGGGCTCTGGCCTGCCCCACCATGATTCAATGGCACTACAGCCTAAATAGGGCTCTGGCCTGCCCCACCATGATTCAATGGCACTACAGCCTAAATAGGGCTCTGGCCTGCCCCACCATGATTCAATGGCACTACAGCCTAAGTAGGGCTCTGGCCTGCCCCACCATGATTCAATGGCACTACAGCTTAAATAGGGCTCTGGCCTGCCCCACCATGATTCAATGGCACTACAGCCTAAATAGGGCTCTGGCCTGCCCCACCATGATTCAATGGCACTACAGCTTAAATAGGGCTCTGGCCTGCCCCACCATGATTCAATGGCACTACAGCTTAAATAGGGCTCTGGCCTGCCCCACCATGATTCAATGGCACTACAGCTTAAATAGGGCTC
Source organism: Lymnaea stagnalis (assembly GCA_964033795.1). Taxonomy (NCBI): domain Eukaryota; kingdom Metazoa; phylum Mollusca; class Gastropoda; family Lymnaeidae; genus Lymnaea; species Lymnaea stagnalis. The sequence goes on along the minus strand of CAXITT010000133.1, from coordinate 1,063,591 downwards.
TGGCCTGCCCCACCATGATTCAATGGCACTACAGCTTAAATAGGGCTCTGGCCTGCCCCACCATGATTCAATGGCACTACAGCTTAAATAGGGCTCTGGCCTGCCCCACCATGATTCAATGGCACTACAGCTTAAATAGGGCTCTGGCCTGCCCCACCATGATTCAATGGCACTACAGCTTAAATAGGGCTCTGGCCTGCCCCACCATGATTCAATGGCACTACAGCTTAAATAGGGCTCTGGCCTGCCCCACCATGATTCAATGGCACTACAGCTTAAATAGGGCTCTGGCCTGCCCCACCATGATTCAATGGCACTACAGCTTAAATAGGGCTCTGGCCTGCCCCACCATGATTCAATGGCACTACAGCTTAAATAGGGCTCTGGCCTGCCCCACCATGATTCAATGGCACTACAGCTTAAATAGGGCTCTGGCCTGCCCCACCATGATTCAATGGCACTACAGCTTAAATAGGGCTCTGGCCTGCCCCACCATGATTCAATGGCACTACAGCTTAAATAGGGCTCTGGCCTGCCCCACCATGATTCAATGGCACTACAGCTTAAATAGGGCTCTGGCCTGCCCCACCATGATTCAATGGCACTACAGCTTAAATAGGGCTCTGGCCTGCCCCACCATGATTCAATGGCACTACAGCTTAAATAGGGCTCTGGCCTGCCCCACCATGATTCAATGGCACTACAGCTTAAATAGGGCTCTGGCCTGCCCCACCATGATTCAATGGCACTACAGCTTAAGTAGGGCTCTGGCCTGCCCCACCATGATTCAATGGCACTACAGCCTAAGTAGGGCTCTGGCCTGCCCCACCATGATTCAATGGCACTACAGCCTAAGTAGGGCTCTGGCCTGCCCCACCATGATTAAATGGCACTACAGCCTAAGTAGGGCTCTGGCCTGCCCCACCATGATTCAATGGCACTACAGCCTAAGTAGGGCTCTGGCCTGCCCCACCATGATTCAATGGCACTACAGCCTAAGTAGGGCGCTGGCCTGCCCCACCATGAATCAATGGCACTACAGCCTAAGTAGGGCTCTGGACTGGCTCACCATGATTCAATGGCACTACAGCCTAAGTAGTGCTCTGGCCTGCCACACCATGATTCAATGGCACTACAGCCTAAGTAGGGCTCTGGCCTGCCCCACCATGATTCAATGGCACTACAGCCTAAGTAGGGCTCTGGCCTGCCCCACCATGATTCAATGGCACTACAGCCTAAGTAGGGCTCTGGCCTGCCCCACCATGATTCAATGGCACTACAGCCTAAGTAGGGCTCTGGCCTGCCCCACCATGATTCAATGGCACTACAGCCTAAGTAGGGTTCTGGCCTGCCCCACCATGATTCAATGGCACTAAAGCCTAAGTAGGGTTCTGGCCTGCCCCACCATGATTCAATGGCACTACAGCCTAAGTAGGGTTCTGGCCTGCCCCAGCCAAATTCTTCTATTCGAACTTTGTAATTTCTGTCACCCGTATCCACCATTTGCTGTTGTAGTTTTGTCACCACATCAGAAGTCGTCGACCGTCATACCTGCTGCCACGTTGCTTCCGACTGCTCATCACACCTTCATGTTTTCATTCGTCATATCTGTCATTGACGTTACTTTGTAATGATGTTTCAATGAATATTTTTTTTTTTTTTAATATGCCGGTTTACAAAACCTGATTTTATTTTCTTGTTTTGCGATTTCGAATGTTCCACATGATTTATATTTTTGGTGTAGCACAAAACAGTGCCATAAACGTGATGATTTTACTGGTTTTGTGTGAGGATGGGTGGATGTCTGAATGCATTTGGATCACCTTCTCAAATGCGGCAAATGTGTTGGATTGGCAATTCGGCCGCAGCAAAACGATTTGCGCAATTTCTTTGAGGTGCTCCATGGAGATCAACACGACGACCTCTCGATGATGTGCCGGGTATTCCCGTTTTTGATGGAGGTTTGGTAATCCAAAACAAAGATGTTTTCGTTTTTGTTAGTTCTTTGCTTTTTTTTATTCTTTTATTTTTCATAAGGCGGCTGGGAAGAAATGCGTCAGTAACAAATGGTAATTGACCTTTGATGCAAGTAAATTTTTTTTTATAGATACGCGTTTTCTCCCCTTTCTACACCTATGGCATAGTCTTGTGCAAGATTAATGTGGTTTGCCATTCCTGTTGCGAAAGCTCGGCGAGTCTCTTCATCCTTCAGCACATCTTTCAGTCTGCATCTTCTGCGTGTCACAAGTGGTTTGTGTATTCCCCAACATGCCATCCGTTTGGAACGAAAACGTTAGATCCCAGTTAAGGCGTCATGTCGATGATATCCCACATTCGCTCGAGATCTAGAGTCACGTGTGCGTGGCGATGCTCAGCCTTTTGAAAAGAAAACAAGTGTCCCAGGGAATTATTACGTCACACAGACTCCATGACAATATTACGTCACACAGGCTCCATGGCAATATTACGTCACACAGACTCCATGACAATATTACGTCACACAGGCTCCATGACAATATTACGTCACACAGACTCCATGACAATATTACGTCACACAGACTCCATGACAATATTACGTCACACAGGCTACATGGCAATATTACGTCACACAGGCTCCAAGGCAATATTACGTCACACAGGCTCCATGGCAATATTACGTCACACAGACTCCATGACAATATTACGTCACACACGCTCCAAGGCAATATTACGTCACACAGACTCCATGGCAATATTACGTCACACAGACTCCATGAAAATATTACGTCACACAGGCCCCAAGGCAATATTACGTCACACAGGCTCCATGGCAATATTACGTCACACAGACTCCATGAAAATATTATGTCACACAGGCTTTAAGACAATATTACGTCACACAGGCTCAATGACAATATTACATCACGCAGGCTCCAAGACAATATAACGTCAAATTAGCTTTATGATAACATGACGTACCGTTTGTTTTCTTTCCAACAAGTAGTATAAGAGCTGGTCTACCAGTGTCAGTTGTGTTCGGGAGGAGGGTGCGACAGCTGGGCGCCAGTAACTACATGGCCCTTTGTTCGGCAAGATGTTTTCAGATATATTGAACAGCCTTCACCTTGCCAAGAAGCACACTATAAGACCAGAATTGGTTCTCGCAATAATTATTGGAGCATTTAACACATGGCAAAAGACCGGTGCTTAAAGCGGGGAGGAGGGGGGGGGGTTGCGGGGCGATTTATCAGAAATAATGTGGTTTTCACGGGTTATTTGATTTCCTGTTTACTTTGTTGTCATAAATACCTTCTGAAAATTATTTAAAGAGTCGGCATTAGGTGAAAATAAGAGAGTGTAAGTCTGATAGATATATCATTCAGCTCTGTATTATTATTTTTTTAAATTTCCTTCGATAACCATGACAATTACAAAAACCCAGCCTCGATATGTAATTGCGCTCAGGGCTAGTCAAATATTACAATAAAAATACACAGGTCGGAAACTAAACTAGTGAACAATTATGACGTGTCTCATGATTATGTCTTAGGGCCAGTAAGACCCATTATGATTATAACGCGTCTAATCATTATGTGTTAGAGCCAGTAAGGTCCATTATGACTTTGACGTGGCTCAACATTATGTGTTAAGTCCAATGAGACCCTTCATGATTTTGACGAATCTTAATATCCAATCCCATTGGCTGGGTTACGTAACGTCAACTTAGTCGCAAAATTCAAAGTCTCCAAGCCCCCCCCCCCCTCTCCTGTCATGTGTCATGTGTCGATTCAATATAAAATGCAGAAATGGGACTTGGCAATTTTAACATTTCAGAAATAATTACCTGAGTACGCAATTCTGTTTCATATTTTAATACATTTCAGTTGGTAGTGTTTGGGTGGTTTGGGGGGGGGGGGGGCTTATTGGACGTCAATCAAGTTTAATATTTTTTAGTCAATTTTGTTTTATTATTTTTTTTATGACTGAATCCGATGACTGGAAATGAAAAGCGAGCAGAAAATGATTTCCATTTTATAAGTCTCTAGTGGAATTTCTGTAGTTCATTTTTTTTTTTCAAGTTCACTCCAGGTTGAGTGACAGTTTCTATGAATTATTGTGACAAATGCTCAACTCGTTTACTAAGCCACTTTATTAATGTGAAGGTTTTTTGATTGTATAAATGTCCATGCGCAGAAAAGCGTTCTTTTACCCCCAAAATGTTTCAATAATTGACAGAGGTACCAGGTAAAGTCTACTGACTGAAGCTATTTCCAAGTGATCTGCCCTTAGGTAATCCCCGCAGAAGTATTTGCTTTCATTATCCCTGGACTACAGTTGTAACACTTCAGACAACTCTGTCAACCACTCTTTGCACACGAAGTAAGGCATTTTTAGCTCATTTACTTGAGTTTAGACCAGGGATCGCCAAGAATTAAAACTGCCTCCGGTGCTAATGTCAAAATAATTTTTTAAATGTTATAGTTGAGTGTCATGAATTCACTAAGATAAGCTACTTTTGACCAATACCAATGACCCAATCCAGTACAACGTATTCTATGTGAACCACCACTTCCTTTTGAGTTAATCCAAAATATTGAAAAACGTATATGAAAAAGTTAACAAATCACGCTCAGCATTTATTTTCCTGGCATCCGTCCGATGGTGTGGAATTCGTAGGGCCTGGGATTATTCTTCTAATAGGATAATAGGGTGGACCCCAACAGCAAATTGCCTCTCACCCCGCCGCTGGATAGCCCAAAGGAATATCATGTACATTATACAGCTTGGCACCTGTGGCGTCGCAGGAGTTGTCGGAATGTTTCATTGTGCCAATGTTATCCGCCTACGGGACACCATCTCCGGGTTAGAATTCAGAGTTTCCTTCTCTTAGATGATTGGACATCCAAGGTTAATGACGTGTTTGCTTGACTGGACTTCGGTGAGGATTGAACTCCAGACCATCAACTTGATTGTTTACTCAGTTTAGACCACTCGGCCACCCAGCACCCAACAGCATTTTTAAACATGTCAACGGTTTTATTGAATATTTGTATCTACCGATGTCACCCTGACACCCCCCCCCCCCCCCCCCCAATTTAAAAACCCCTCAACTTGATTGTTTACTCAGTTTAGACCCCTCGGCCACCCAGCACCCAACAGCATTTTTAAACATGTCAACGGTTTTATTGAATATTTGTATCTACCGATGTCACCCTGACACCCCCCCCCCCGTCCCCCAATTTAAAAACCCCTTCAGTAAGTCAAGTAAGTTAGCTGCCTTAAGATATTTCGGTAACCTGCGAAATCTGGGAATTTTCCTCAATGGACCTCTCCGTGTTCAAGCGCATACCCTTCAGACTTGACATATTGCTACTCAAGACTTAACATATGTATGTGTGAGTCAATAAGCTGGTGAAAGGCACCCGTTGACAAGGCCATGTGCGCACACAACTACACACTTCTTAGAACACCCCCATATCATGTTCAATGTCAAGGCCACGCGGCGTGATCAACCTCCACGCCAACCACCCCACCCCCTTCACTTCAAGTAATCTGTCCCTGGCTGCCCATCGGTGTATACACTGTGCCGTATGGTGTTGGTTTAAAAGACAAGCCCCCCCCCCCCCCCCCCCCCCAACAAGGTTTTTAGAAT
>CAXITT010000133.1:1025998-1047306 GCA_964033795.1 Lymnaea stagnalis | reverse complement strand
CCCCCCCCCCCCCCCATAACTACTTTACAAAAAAAGTACAGTATTCTCGCTTGATATTTTTTAAGCCATCGATTCTCAAACATTTCAAGTCAAACACCTCCTTTGTGTCATAAAATCCCCCCAATAAATATCAAAATAAATACTTTTCTGATTGAATCCCCCCTCAACCCCACCCCCCACCCCCCCCCCCAAAAAAAGAGCTAAAAATAAATACCTTTCGGATCGAACACCCTTCCCCCACACCCAAAAAAACAATACCCATTTATACTCTTCTGACTGAACGCCCTGCTATCATTTGATTACAGTACGCGGAGATGGAGCAAATGTGCGATAGTATCTGATAGTTCTGTTAAAGCAATACGCCACCTTTGCAGAACCGATTGACCTCAGATTTAAGGAAACAACAACGGAATTCTAAGGGTCTTGTAGATGATATCTTTAAGAGGTGTGCATTCGTGTTCTCGCTTCTCTCTCTCTCTCTCTCTCTCTCTCTCTTTCTGTCTCTCTCTCTGTCTCTCTCTCTCTCTGTCTCTGTCTCTCTCTCTGTCTCCCACTCTCTGTCTCTCTCTCTCTGTATCCCACTCTCTGTCTCTCTCTGTCTCTCTCTCTGTCTCTCTCTGTCTCTCTCTCCCTGTCTCTCTCTGTCTCTCTCTCTGTCTCTCTCTGTCCCTCTATCTATCTCTCTCAGTCTCAGTCTCTCTATCTCTCTCTCTGTCTCTCTCTGTCCCTCTCTCTGTCCCTCTCTATTTCTCTATCTCTCTCTGTCTCTCTCTCTCTCTCTCTGTCTCTCTCTCTGTCTCTCTGTCTCGCTCTGTCTCTCTGTCTCTCTCTCCTTTGCTCTCTCTCTGTCTCTCTCTCCGTCTCTCTCTCTCTCTCCGACTCTCTCTCTCTCTCTAAAATATGTTTGTATCCTTTATGATTTAATGAGCACTTACATATACATGTGTGCACCAGCTGAGTTACTCATAGATTGAGCATTTCATCGAATGTTTTGATCAGCCTATGATAATAATTGAATTTTATCGATTCACTTTCGTACGATCTTAGATATTTATCGATTTGTAACATTGATATTAAACCTGGTTCTCATGTCTCACCAATACATAACATTAGAACCGCTCTAAATCTTCCATTTGATTTTACTTCTTCTTTTTTTTTTTCTTAAAAAACACTGCTAACATTTTCTTTTTTTTAAATAAATCCTTCGAGTTGATATTTTAGACAAGGTCAGCAGACGGCAGACGTTGCAACAGACGACTGCTTTGAGACCAGGCCAGGCCTGTAATAGCCTGACACGGTAGATATCAGTGGGGCCGATAACGTCATACCTAAAAGTTTATTTTAATTTTTTTAATTTTTTTTTTTGAAAACCCCGACAAAAAGCGTAAAGTAAATGTTGATCAAACGTTGAGTGTGCACGCAAGTCTGCTCGTTCGTCTGCACGCCTGGTGCACTGCTGTCACGTCAAAGGGCGGCGGGAGGGGGTGGGGGTTTGGGGTGTGGGGGTGGACGGGGGCTGAGATACAAGAACGTTTCATTCATATGGGGGGGGGGGGGGGTGATTGTAGAGGGTTTGGATTGTGGGAAAAGGAGTGTGGGGTATCAGGACTAATTTTCCTTCTAAGCTGTGCCCATATGTGTCCACACACGACCTGTCAATGTTACATACATTAAAACACATACTGAACGCGAACATGAAGTTTAAAATTATTGTTCTCTTATTTTTTAATGAATTGATTTCCAAAAGATCCCCCCACCCCGCCCACTTTTTCCCCCCATTTCATTTACTGTGTGAGTCAATGGTTTGTCCCACGTCCGCTGAATTTCGTATCGAATCACATTGAATTAAAAATGAAGCTAAAATTAAAAGATAATGAAGAGAAGCAGTGGCTTTGAGAACCACTGAAATAATGTTTTTTTTTTTCTTTTATTGTTGATGGGACTGAATTTAAATAAGAGGAGCCCTGGGGAAAACAGAATTAGGGAACATTGAAGAGTTGTAGAAGATCAGCAGAAGTAAAATGGGAAACAAAATTAAGGAAAATTGTAGAGTTGTAGAGGAGTACTAGAAGTAAAATGTGATACAAAATTAGGGGACATTTTAGAGTTGTAGATGAGCAGTAGAAGTAGAGTTGTAGAGGAGCAGTAGAAGTAGATTTGTAGAGGAGCAGTAGAAGTATAGTTGTAGAGGAGCAGTAGAAGAGGAATGGGAAAAGGTTTATCGTCGACCTTTGTAATATGTTTCGTAAAATCATGAAGTGAAGAATAATGGGGAGAAAAAAACTTTGTTAGAACTTATCCAAAGAAATCAGTGAGGTAGATGTATATTCTAGTCCCTTTCAATTAAGTCATTCATATCAGGAATACATTGTCTCAGCGTCTATTTTTAAACACACATTGCTCCAGGCCCCGACACCACCCTCATTGCCTGACCACAAAAGTATATATATATATATATATATATATATATATATATATATATATTATATATATATATATATATATATATATATATATATATATATATTATCTATATATGTACAAAGTTATATCAGTAAAATGACTGTTCAGATTTAATTCCACTAGGTTCATTGCAATTGATCGAGGGAATGCAATGAAATCCTTAACAATATATTTTTTAATGAAAACTGGGTGGCTACCTAACATAAAAACTAGGTGACTCCCTGAACGGGAAATTTGCACTTCAAAAATTGTGTTTATTTTTTTTTTCTTTTAAAGGAACGAAGTGTATAAAGTACTATTGACTTTAAAGCTCTGATGTGACATCTCGTCCGTGGCGTCGGTTGTCACGTGATCTCAAGACGCGATCCTCTAGTTAATGATTCATTCAGAGAGTTTTACCTCGTAGCCCGTGTGAGAAAGTTGTACCTCGTAGTCTGTGTGAGAGAGTCAACTGAATTAATCAGTCATTTCAAGTGGATCTTCTTTCAGTATGATCCTTTCCTACCTATCTTAATATCTTTCTTGAGATCTGATTTTCTTGACATCTGATTTTCTTGACATCTGATTTTTTGACATTTGACTTTCTTGAGATCAGTCTTTCTTGATATCTGTCTTTCTTGATATCTGTCTTTCTTGAGATCTGTCTTTCTTGAGATCAGTCTTTCTTGATATCTGTCTTTCTTGATATCTGTCTTTCTTGAGATCTGTCTTTCTTGAGATCTGTCTTTCTTGAGATCTGTCTTTCTTGAGATCTTTCTTTCTTGAGATCAGAATTTTTTGAGATATGTGACTATGTACTGGTTTATAATCACCAGAAATGAAGTTGATGCTCATGACTATAGACTAGCATATAATCACCAGATAATAGAGTTGATATTCATGACTATGGACTGGTATATAATCACCAGATATAGAATTGCTATTTATGACTATGCACTTAATTCAATTGCAGCTTTAAATCGAACTGAAAAAAATATTTTTTAAGAATTTACATTTTTAGCCTAAATCACGTTTTCAAATAGATTTCAAATGTATCCCACAACCACCAACAGCATGCCACACCCTCCAACATAATGCCACACCCTTAAACATCATGCCACATCTTCCAACATCATACCACACATTCCAGCATCACACCACACCCTCTGACTCCATGCCACACCCTCCAACATCTCGCCACACCCTCAAACATCATGCCACACCCTCCTACATCATGCCAAACCCTCCAAAATCATGCCACAACCTCCACCATCTCGCCACACCCTCCAACATCTCGTCACACCCTCCAACATCTCGCCACACCCTCCAACTCGATGCACCACCATCCAACATCTCGCCACACCCTCCAACTCGATGCACCACCCTCCAACATCTTGTCACACCCTCCACATCTCGCCACATCCTCCAACATCTCGCCACACTCTCCAACATCTCGCTACACCCTCAAACTCGATGCACCACCCTCTCACCCTCCACCATCTCGCCACACCCTCCAACATCCCGCCACACCCTCCAACATCTCGCCACCCCCTCCAACTTGATGCCACACTCTCCAACATCTCGCCACACCCTCCAACTCGATGCACCACCATCCAACATCTCGCCACACTCTCAAAGATCTCGCCATACCCTCAAACGCGATGCACCACCCTCCAACATCTCGCCACACTCTCCAACTCGATGCACCACCTCGAACATCTCGCCTCACCCTCCAAGTCAATGCACCACCCTCCAACATCTCGCCACATCCTCCAACATCCTGCCACACCCTCCAACATCCCGCCACACCCTCCAACATCTCGCCACACTCTCCAACATCTCGTCACACCCTCCAACTCGATGCACCGACCTCAAAAATCTTGCCACACCCTCCAACTCGATTCCACACTCTCCAACATCTCGCCACACCCTCCAACACGATGCACCACCCTCCAACATCTCGCCACACTCTCCAACATCTCGCCACACCCTCCAACTCGATGCACCACTCTCCAACATCTCGCCAAATCCTCCAACTCGATGCACCACCCTCCAACATCTTGCCACACCCTCCAACTCGATGCCACACTCTCCAACATCTCGCCACACCCTCCAACTCGATGCACCACCCTCCAACATCTCGCCACACTCTCCAACATCTCGCCACACCCTCCAACTCGATGCACCACCCTCCAACATCTCGCCACACCCTTCAACATCTCGCCACACCCTCCAACATCATGCCACACCCTCCAACACCATGCCACAACCTCCCACTCGATGCCACACTCTCCAACATCTCGCCACACCCTCCAACATCATGTCCGTATGGTTTTTTTTTATAGTGACTATTTGTGAACTCAAAAATTGTTTTAAAAAGTAACGAGACGTGAGGCTGGTATGTCTATAAATAGATTGACAAGACCAGTGGCAGGTCACTTTAATTAATCATCGGAGGAGGAAGAGGTTGTGAGGGCGGGAAGGTGGATCTGACGCCACATGATGATACAAATGAAGCCTTTTCTTCTTGTGTTTTTTCTATAACATTATTTTTTTAAATGCTTAACCATATCAATCGAAATAATGATTTAAGTAAATATCGCATCAAAAAGGAAAGAACAAAATCAAGAACATTAAGAACTGAAAAATGTTCTGTCCATGGTGAGCTTGGTCGGCAGACCTGAATATCACAGTCTCGCGCCCCACGCTAACCCCCACCAAAGACATTTTACAGATGGGCATTACAGGCATCAAACCCCTCATTACCGTAAAAGTCTGTATTTCTTTGACACAAAGAGTCAGTCGCGCATCGCCTCAACTCTCACCACGAATCTGGTATCGCATTCAATAGGATCTGACTTGTCTCTCCTTTGTTTTCCACAACACCTCAACAAGGATCTCACGATGCGGAGACTCGCCAAGAAGTTGGTGGAGGATTGTCATAGTTTTGACTGGTGGACCGGTGTGGGGTTTCATGGGATTGATGGTCCCGTGCTCTACCGGTGTAGTATCAGCTTTCCTACCGAGTTTATCTCCCACACCATACTGAACAGTATGCTCGGATTAACCCGGTGTGCCGTTTTGGGGCCGACATCGGATATCACTATCACCGGAAATTGTTTTCATCAATCAAGTGAGCGACTAAAAAGGAGATCTCCCTCTCTCTCTCTCTCTCTCTTTTTCCACGACAGTGTATTTCATTCATTCTCCAAACTATTTGATATTTAATATGGGCCATCTTGTTCTCACCATTTCTTATATCTGTGATTTTTAAGACTGAGACTCTAGGGTAGGGTGACCGAACGTCCCATGACAACGGGATTGTCTCGGGACGCCTAAATGTCACGTTTCTAAAATCAAACACCATTTCGCTCACTAGATGAGAAGGGGGTTAAACAATGGCTGGGACAACAGCCAAATATCCTCAATTTAAATCCTAGACTAGAGAAATTGTATTTGTTGTGTTGTATTATGTTGTAAAATATGTATCAATAAATAAGTAGTCAATGCAAAATTATCGTTTTCTTTATGGTATGTCTCAGAGTTTAAATTAAATTACAAAAGTGATGGTAAATTTAAAAAGATTTCCAGGTCTCAAAATAGTTTAAATGTACCTTATTTCAATAAACAGTTTCCGGCGGAGGCCCCCGGACCCCGCTTTAGCTGGAGGGTCCCCCCCCCCAACCCTCCTTGGGCGTGTCCCTTTTTTCCAGTTCATGACTTTTTCACCTTACTTTAGGGAAAAACACTTTGTGTGGGTATGTAAACAATAAGAAATCGAACATGTTAGCTTTATAGAACTTCTTTAGACTTAGAATAAATTAATATTAAAAAATAAAGAAACCAAAGCCTAAAATTACAAGCTAATGGGGAGATATCCATATCACATTTGAATTAAACACATTTTTTGTCTCTATTAAATGGAAACGTACAAATTATAAGCCTTCTATTTCTCATACACAAGCTGTTGTTTAGCCTTGCTTCAATTTGGACGGGGAATGACTAGTAGTCTTGTAGATTGTTTCATTAAAACAGGACATGAAGACACTACGAGCAGTGTGACCAAACATAACTTGATCAGTTAGTTTGATATGCCCCCGAAAGATAAAATTAGAATTATCACCACAATCCAGTTCTCAGTCATATGAAGACTTTTCAGCATTATACATTTGATCGAGTCTTTGCTATATGTACGTACTGTAAGTACGTGTTTACGTACTGTAAGTACGTGTTGGTTGATTCAGAGGTTATTTTAATGTAAACATTGTCATTAACAATGTTATCGTTGTTATCACTGTTATCATTGGTATCAATGTTATCATTGGTATCATTGTTATCAATGTTATTTATCATTGTTATCAATGTTATCATTGTTATAACTACATTATGCACACATGAATTGTCGTTATGCTTTGTTCTTTCCTTTGATATGACCTTGTGCTACGAACTGAGCTGCTTCTTTCAATCAACCCACCAATGAATGTTCCCAAAGCTTATATGACCATCGCCCTTCAAAGTCGCCTTAATGCCAGTCATCAAGCACCAGATGTTAAACAGAGAGCCCTTAAGAACAACACAATGACCCGTTGACAATACGAGCGGCAAATCCACAGGTGGTCAGAGCAACTGGGCCGGACCTGGTTAAGAGAGCTCTTCAGTCGTGTGTGAGAAATAAAAGACATCAATAGTTCAGTCATGAACCGGATAATGCTATGCCCGTATTAGCAGACAATAGGGGTCAGGGTTCAATGGTCATGCTACACCTGGATTTGAAAATGGTTGTGAAAGCCAGTTGGGGCGACCAAAGCACGTTGTTCATCACGTCCGTTACTTTTATGAGTGAGAAAAACAAGGTTTTATTACCGGGCGTGTCATTAGGGTGGATCAATGGGAGGACCAATGGGGGGGACCAATGGGACCAAGGTGGGGGGACTTCTCACCGTACTTATCAATTGATTGAAAGTGGCGAGGCATTGTTAGGACTTTGCCGTTCAGACGTATAGGGGGCTTTCTCTCTTTGAACGTTTGGATATTAGAGCCCCTTAAACAGAATCGAATGTGTACATCATATGGAAACTCACATTAACATGCTTTGCCTTAGGTAACCACTAGATCACTCCGCTCATCCGATAATGGCAAACTCTTAAATACCACCTGTTTACCTTGAGACGTACAGAAGGCGCACTTTCGCATTTGCTGGCCCAACGATTTCGAACACACTTCCTGTCACTCTCAGAAACAGCCAGACACTGGAGTCTTTCAAAACCGATTTGAAAACACATCTATTTCGCAAACACCTGCTGGGGTGATGTTTGTTTTCTACCATCTTTTCCAGCTAGTTATTATCTCCTAGACGTATATTCGCCTGTGTTGTTCATGGTTGCAAGGGATGAAAGACTTTGGGTTTGCTCGGATGTAGTTTTTGTAATGTTGCGTTTTGTATTTCAGTATGGTAAAATATGGATTTTTTAAAATTTCTATTTTAATATGATTGACTTTGTACCGCGCTTCGAGCCTTTGGGGATGAAACATGATTTTCAAATAAACTTTATTATTATAATTATTAAATGTTAGGGCTAGGTTTGTACAGGTCTCATTTGAACTTTTTGGAAATCTTAACTCTCTCACGCACATTAAAAATGATTTAGTTTGACATGTATTTTAACGTAACTATTCTCTAAAAATCTGATTCCACCTGCAACATTGCTCGAGGAAACACACAACACGAAACTTGCTTGTAACTTTTTAAAATACATTTTTGATGGACATGATATCTATACTTTTAACAATGTCTCCTTGTTCTTCTTATGCATTTTTTTCACCGTCTGGGGCATAGGCCGTCTACAAAAACTTTCCACTGATCACAGTTCTGTGCTTTCCTTTCCAATTGCTTCCAGGTGTATCCCATACTTTGCGTGTCTGCCTCCAGCTCACGTCTCCATGTATTCTTAGGCCTTCCTCTCTTTCTTTTTCCGTGTGAGTTTCATATTAGGCATTGTCTGGTGGTGCTCTCTGGGGGTTTTCTAAGCGTATGCCCTATCCACCTCCATCTTATCTTTATGATATCTTCATCAATGTGCACCTGGTAATGTCCTTTCCAGAAGATGTTTGTTGGTGATAGTATTTGGCCATTTGATAATCAGGATTTTTCTAAGGCATGTGTTTATCTATGTCTGCACTTTCTGCGCAATTCTCGCTGTTGTTTTCAACGACAGGGAACAAAAACAACAATGTCACTTTGTGCCAATTTAAGATGAGCAACTGCGAAGATATGAACCAACACCTACCCCTGTCAACGTCAAACAAGCTTAACTGCAGTACAACTATTCCCCCCCCCCCCATAAATAAAACGCAAGATAATTATTTTTTGTCTTCTATTGGAAACGAATAAGAAATCATGTAATACATACACAAACTAAAAGAAGTTCGTGGGTAATAACAAAAACTATCGGATACCTAGAGCAGTAAATTATTCTCTATCAGTTACCCCCACCGTCCAGTCTCCTGCCTGTCTTTAAAACTGAATCCCGAAATGGCTCTCACAGGGGTGACCAATCTCCCAGACATTCTAGCTGTTGTCTCTATTTCGTCTATGAGGGGTAAAGCACAAGTTTTGATATTTATCTTCCTCGTCTGCTGCTCGGCGTGACACGCTAAAGATCACCTCGTCTGCTGCTCGGCGTGACATGCTAAAGATCATCTCGTCTAGTACTTGGCGTGTCACGCTAAAGATCACCTTATCTAGTTCTTGGCTTGTCACGCTAAAGATCACCTCGTCTAGTACTTGGCGTTTCACGCTAAAGATCACCTCGTCTAGTACTTGGCGTGTCACGCTAAAGATCACCTCGTCTAGTACTTGGCTTGTCAGGCTAAAGATCACCTCGTCTAGTACTTAGCTTGTCACGCTAAAGATCATCTCGTCAAGTATTTGGCTTGTAACGCTAAAGATCACCTCATCTAGTACTTGGCGTGTCACGCTAAAGATCATATCGTCTAGTACTTGGCTTGTCACGCTAAAGATCATCTCGTCAAGTAATTGGCGTGTCACGCTAAAGATCATCTCGTCAAGTACTTGGCGTGTCACGCTAAAGATCATCTCGTCTAGTACTTGGCGTGTCACGCTAAAGATCATCTCGTCTAGTACTTGGCGTGTCACGCTAAAGATCATCTCGTCTAGTACTTGGCGTGTCACGCTAAAGATCATCTCGTCTAGTACTTGGCGTGTCACGCTAAAGATCATCTCGTCTAGTACTTGGCGCGTCACGCTAAAGATCATCTCGTCTAGTACTTGGCGTGTCACGCTAAATATCATCTCGTCTAGTACTTGGCGTGTCACGCTAAAGATCCATTCGTCTAGTACTTGGCTTGTTACGCTAAATATCCCCTCGTCTAGTACTTAGCTTGTCACGCTAAAGATCATCTCGTCTAGTACTTGGCGTGTCATGCTAAAGATCACCTCGTCTAGTACTTGGCACGTCACGCTAAAGATCACCTCGTCTAGTACTTAGCTTGTCACGCTAAAGATCACCTCGTCTAGTACTTAGCTTGTCACGCTAAAGTTCACCTCGTCTCGTACTTGGCTTGTCACGCTAAAGATCACCTCGTCTAGAACTTGGCGCGTCACGCTAAAGATCACCTCGTCTAGTACTTGGCGCGTCACGCTAAAGATCACCTCGTCTAGTACTTGGCGCGTCACGCTAAAGATCACCTCGTCTAGTACTTGGCGTGTCACGCTAAAGATCACCTCGTCTAGTACTTGGCTTGTCACGCTAAAGATCATCTCGTCTAGTACTTGGCGTGTCACGCTAAAGATCACCTCGTCTAGTACTTGGCGTGTTACGCTAAAGATCACCTCGTCTAGTACTTGGCTTGTCACGCTAAAGATCATCTCGTCTAGTACTTGGCGCTTCACGCTAAAGATCACCTCGTCTAGTACTTGGCGCGTCACGCTAAAGATCACCTCGTCTAGTACTTGGCGTATCACGCTAAAGATCATCTCGTCTAGTACTTGGCGTGTCACGCTAAAGATCATCTCGTCTAGTACTTGGCGTGTCACGCTAAAGATCATCTCGTCTAGTACTTGGCGTGTCACGCTAAACATCCACTCGTCTAGTACTTGGCTTGTTACGCTAAATATCCCCTCGTCTAGTACTTGGCTTGTCACGCTAAAGATCACCTCGTCTAGTACTTGGCGTGTCACGCTAAAGATCATCTCGTCTAGTACTTGGCATGTCACACTAAAGATCATCTCGTCAAGTACTTGGCTTGTCACGCTAAAGATCATCTCGTCTAGTACTTGGCATGTCACGCCAAAGATCATCTCGTTTAGTACTTGGCGTTTTACGCTAAAGATCATCTCGTCTAGTACTTGGCGTGTCACGCTAAAGATCCCCTCGTCTAGTACTTGGCTTGTCATGCTAAATATCATCTCGTCTAGTACTTGGCTGGTCACGCTAAAGATCATCTCGTCTAGTACTTGGTGTGTCACGCTAAAGATCACCTCGTCTAGTACTTGGCGTGTCACGCTAAAGATCACCTCGTCTAGTACTTGGCTTGTCACGCTAAAGATCATCTCGTCTAGTACTTGGCGTGTCACGCTAAAGATCACCTCGTCTAGTACTTGGCGTGTCACGCTAAAGATCACCTCGTCTAGTACTTGGCTTGTCACGCTAAAGATCATCTCGTCTAGTACTTGGCGCGTCACGCTAAAGATCACCTCGTCTAGTACTTGGCGTATCACGCTAAAGATTATCTCGTCTAGTACTTGGCGTGTCACGCTAAAGATCATCTCGTCTAGTACTTGGCGTGTCACGCTAAAGATCATCTCGTCTAGTACTTGGTGTGTCACGCTAAATATCACCTCGTCTAGTACTTGGCGTGTCACGCTAAAGATCACCTCGTCTAGTACTTGGCGCGTCACGATAAAGATCATCTCGTCTAGTACTTGGTGTGTCACGCTAAAGATCACCTCGTCTAGTACTTGGCTTGTCACGCTAAAGATCACCTGGTCTAGTATTTGGCTTGTCACGCTAAAGATCACCTCGTCTAGTACTTGGCTGAAGTGATGTGTGTGTTTTCTTAGGGTCTTCTTAACTCCAGTTATGTGTGGGCTGTATTAGGGTCTTGTTGACTCCAGTGAGGTTAATTATTGCTACATTGATAAATACGGCCCGAAAACCTGACACAAAATTAGACCACTGTTTAGGAAAATACGGCTCAGCTTCAGGACAGTTTGGAAAAAAATTTGAACTTTAAAGATAAATCAAAGTGTAGAAACAATTTTACATATATTTCTGAAATAGAAATATCAAAAAAATGATAACTGTCCATGTAAGGGGTGTATGTGCCCCAGCCCACCTACCCTTTTCTGTATAGCGGCCAATGGTCCAAGCTTTATTTGGCGTGTTATTTAATCCTTAATAGATGTACCAAATATAAAATATTTGATGTACATGTAGATTACACAATTACATGTAAGAAATATAAAATGTTTGATGTACATATAGATTACACAAATACATGTACCAAATATCAAATGTTTTTGTACACGTAGATTACACAAATAGATGTACCAAATATCGATTTCTCCATAGAGGACGTTTGCTATTATGGTATATCTTTAACTAATAGATGTACTCTCGATAATATTAGTACTTATAATATGTACTCTTCATATTAAGTATCCACTAGATGTATTCCTTATATCCACGGCTGATTACTCTCCATCTGTTTTACTACATCAACTCTGCTTAAAGTGAGTCCACGTGTGCACGGTACTATCAAGGCACATCGCTTCCGTGATATAGTACCACTAGTGCACGGCACTTCTATTCCGTGATATAGTACCACTAGCGCACGGCACATCCCTTCCGTGATATAGTACCACTAGTGCACGGCACTTCTATTCCGTGATATAGTACCACTAGCGCACGGCACATCCCTTCCGTGATATAGTACCACTAGTGCACGGCACATCTCTTCCGTGATATAGTACCACTAGAGCACGGCACATCTCTTCCGTGATATAGTACCACTAGAGCACGGCACATCTCTTCCGTGTTATAGTAGTACTAGTGCATGGCACTACTAGTGCACGGCACATCTCTTCCGTGATATAGTACCACTAGAGCACGGCACATCTCCTCTAGGACATAGAGCCACCTGTACTCGGTGCTGGAAATGGTACATCTCTTGTACCACCTGTGCACGGCGTATAAATGGCACACCTCGTCTGCTTCCCACCTGACAGTCACGTGTCACTTATCACACCCGTGTCACATTAAAAAATGGTGAAACCCTATTTGCCAAGTAAACCCAGGCACGACTCCAGGACAGCCACTTTCCACCTACCCCATCCCAGCCTTGACCCACCTACCACAGCCAAGCCACGACCTGCCTACCCCACACATTTCTCACCATGAAATCATTTTCTCGCGAACTTTGACCTCCATGAATACGTTCTGAGGTTTTATTTCGACCTGACACTCGTCCATTCATTGTTATTGTATTGGCCATCAGCTCTTTCATCCCTTGTTATTGTATTGGCCATAAGCTCGTTCATTCTTTGTTATTGCATTGACCGTAAGCTCGTTCATTCATTGTTATAGTATTGGCCGTAAGCTCTTTCATTCATTTTTATTTTATTGGCGTAAGGTCTTTCATTCATTGTGTGTTTCTTTGCCATAAACTATTTCACTAATTGTTATTGTGCTAGTCGTAAGCTCTTTAATTCATTGTTATTCTATTGGCCGTAAGCTCTTTAATTCATTGTTATTGTATTGGCCGCAAGCTCTTTAATTCATTGTTATGGTATTGGCCGTAAGCTCTTTAATTCATTGTTGTTGTATTGGCAGTAAGCTCTTTAAGTCATTGTTATTGTATTGGCCGTAAGCTCTTTAATTCATTGTTATTGTATTGGCCGTAAGCTCTTTAATTCATTGTTATTGTGTTGGTCGTAAGCTCTTTAATTCATTGTTATTGTGTTGGCCGTAAGCTCTTTAATTCATTGTTATTGTATTTGCCGTAAGCTCTTTAATTCATTTTTATTGTGTTGGCCGTAAGCTCTTTAATTCATTGTTATTGTATTGGCTGTAAGCTCTTTAATTCATTGTTATTGTATTGGCCGTAAGCTATTTAATTCATTGTTATTGTGTTGGCCGTAAGCTCTTTAATTCATTGTTATTGTATTGGCCGTAAGCTCTTTAATTCATTGTTATTGTGTTGGCCGTAAGCTCTTTAATTCATTGTTATTGTATTGGCTGTAAGCTCTTTAATTCATTGTTATTGTATTGGCCGTAAGCTCTTTAATTCATTGTTATTGTGTTGGCCGTAAGCTCTTTAATTCATTGTTATTGTGTTGGCCGTATGCTCTTTAATTCATTGTTATTGTATTGGCCGTAAGCTGTTTAATTCATTGTTATTGTGTTGGCCGTAAGCTCTTTAATTCATTGTTATTGTATTGGCCGTAAGTTCTTTAATTCATTGCTATTGTATTGGCCGTAAGCTCTTTAATTCATTGTTATTGTATTGGCCGTAAGTTCTTTAATTCATTGTTTTTGTATTGGCCGTAAGCTCTTTAATTCAATTGTTATTGTATTGGCCGTAAGCTCTTTAATTCATTGTTATTGTATTGGCCGTAAGCTCTTTAATTCATTGTTATTGTATTGGCCGTAAGCTCTTTAATTCATTGTTATTGTATTGGCCGTAAGCTCTTTAAGTCATTGTTATTGTATTGGCCGTAAGCTCTTTAATTCATTTTATTGTATTGGCCGCAAGCTCTTTAATTCATTGTTATTGTATTGGCCATAAACTATTTCATTCATTATTATTGTACTAGCCGTAAGCTCTTTAATTCATTGTTATTGTATTAACTGGAACCTCTTTTAACCAATGTTATTATAACATATCTCTCGCTCTTTCTCGCTTTCTCTCTCTCTCTCTCTCTGTCTCCCCCACGCTCTCACTCTTTCTCTCTCTCTCTCTGTCTCCCCCACGCTCTCACTCTTTCTCTCTCTCTCTCTGTCTCCCCCACGCTCTCACTCTTTCTCACTCTCTTTAAATTCTATATATATAGAATGCCTATAGGCATTATATACAATTCCTTAAGTTTGTAGGCAAAGTACGAAATATTTGATTTTCGTGATTATGTTACAAACTTTGCCAAGGCCTTTTATACATTGCCAGGTATTATACGTAATGACAGAAGAGCGTAATGAAAACGGTTTTTTTGGTAAAACACATTTGAAATCGAAAGAAGAACTATGAAATAAGTAAAGGACGTTCTTTAAAACCCGGAGAGCAAAGGTAGCATCGAGCTACGTGTAGCAGCAAGTAAGGCAAGCAAAGATGGCATTGAGCTACGTGTTGCAGCAAGTAAGGCAAGCAAAGGTAGCATTGAGCTACGTGTTGCAGCAAGTAAGGCAAGCAAAGGTAGCATCGAGCTACGTGTTGCAGCAAGTAAGGCAAGCAAAGATGGCATTGAGCTACGTGTTGCAGCAAGTAAGGCAAGCAAAGGTAGCATCGAGCTACGTGTTGCAGCAAGTAAGGCAAGCAAAGGTAGCATCGAGCTACGTGTTGCAGCAAGTAAGGCAAGCAAAGGTAGCATTGAGCTACGTGTTGCAGCAAGTAAGGCAAGCAAAGGTAGCATTGAGCTACGTGTTGCAGCAAGTAAGGCAAGCAAAGGTAGCATTGAGCTACGTGTTGCAGCAAGTAAGGCAAGCAAAGGTAGCATCGAGCTACGTGTTGCAGCAAGTAAGGCAAGCAAAGGTAGCATCGAGCTACGTGTTGCAGCAAGTAAGGCAAGCAAAGGTAGCATCGAGCTACGTGTTGCAGCAAGTAAGGCAAGCAAAGGTGGCATTGAGCTACGTGTTGCAGCAAGTAAGGCTTGAGTGGCATTTTCAATTGTAATTAATTTTCTTCTTCATAAAAGACACCATGTTTTGGCATTTGGTCTAGCACATACACCTCAGGAATTTTTGACCGCTTCCCGTTTACTGACAGAAAGCAGCAGACCGGAGAGGTATTTCATGGGCGGAGAAATCTTCAACTCTCAATAAGTTCGTTGGACATACAGCGAACTGTGATCTCGCATACAGTTGTTTCAAGATACCTTGTGCAGTTCAAAATCGGTAAAAGCCGTCTTCTGTCACTGTCATAACAACTGCCAACGGATTGCGCGAATCTACGCTTTCCTTGTCCATCTCAGGAATAGGAACTCGCACAGTGGCTCCGAAAGAGTTTAGTTTCATTTTTTTGACCTGGATTTCAAAGTTCGATTTAGATTCTTTTCTAGCTAAATTCTACAGCTCTCTTCATCTTGACATACAGTCTGCACAAAATACCAACACCAAAGCCTTCTATTTTCTCGTCTCCGTCGTCTTAAGCAGCATGCCCACGGATAACATGAACATTACGGTGACAGTTTCGGCATGTATGGGAACCGCTGCTTTCTTTTAAACAGACACAACAAACAGCAGAAGTGGAAGGATCTTCGGTAACCATGACGTCACAATCAGTTTGATTTTGTCCATTATTGGTTGCATTCTCTTCAGTATTCTGTGTAGTAGACTCTGTATCTTGGCTTCAGTATTATGTGTAGTAGACTCTGTATCTTGGCTTCAGTATTCTGTGTAGTAGACTCTGTATCTTGGCTTCAGTATTCTGTGCAGTAGACTCTGTATCTTGTCTTCAGTATTCTGTGTAGTAGACTCCGTTTCTTGTCTTCAGTATTCTGTGTAGTAGACTCTGTATCTTGTCTTCAGTATTCTGTGTAGTCAGCTCTGTATCTTGTTTTCAGTATTCTGTGTAGTCAGCTCTGTATCTTGTCTTCAGTATTCTGTGTAGTCAGCTCTGTATCTTGCATCTGACGATTTGCTTCTTCCCGATGTGATGTTTGTACGCTTTCTATTATTTTGTCAAGTTCTGCCTGTCTGAATTTCTTGCCTTAACGTCCAAGAGGAGGGCACCGCGCAGCAAAGAATCAAACATGAATGGCGGGGTATTCTCTTTCTTCTCTTCTCTCTTCAATGCTTCATTTCTTTATTTTCTTATCTCTTCAATCTTTCATCTCTTTATTTTCTTACCTCTTCAATCTTTCATCTCTTTCTTTTCTTATCTCTTCAATGTTTCATCTCTTTTCAATAACTTTTTTGCTCCTGCATCTCTTTCTCTTTAATTTTTAAAACAATCTTTATATTCATCACCAATTGGACTCTTCTCACCTGACAGTCCCTGTTTCCTTCTGACTGTACCCCAACACTAACCACCTGACCATCACTGTTTCCTTCTGATACCAAACGACAAAATCCACTTTTTTTTTGTAATCATAAAAATAACAAAAAATATTTAAATTGGACTAACATCTTTTTGTGTCTTCTTTCCATCAGATTCCGGAAATGCTTGAAACTCTCTAACTCGCCACTGGCCCACCTGATTGGTCAAATCTTTTTCAACGTGGTCGGCCCGCAATGTTTCAAATTCAACAAGGAGACCACCTGCCTGCAGCGGTTCTGGTGGGGGGGCTGCCGGGAGTGGGGAGAAAGTAAAGTGGCCTATGTGAAGAGGCAAAGACGGTTCAAATAGATCAGTTCATCCTCGGAGAATCAACTACACACTATATACAGTTTTAGTTCCTATTACTCTTGCTAGTTTCAACGTGTTGACCTAATATTTAGAGCTTTTTTAAAGAGATTTATTCCATTGACGACAGATATTGCTTAACTTATAACGTTTATATTTCTTCAAAATGTTATTTTACGGCCAAATCCCCCCCCCCCCCCCCCCTTTTTTTTTCCATTGACGACAGATATTGCTTAACTTATAACGTTTATATTTCTTCAAAATGTTATTTTACGGCCAAACCCCCCCCCCCCCAATGTTTGTTATTACATGAAATATTTCTCAATGCTAGACATGAACAACATGATGGCATGACGTCACACTCCAATCTTGTGACGCAGTTGGCTGTCAATAAAATGTAATGTTTTATGTCTTGATTGGATTGTGTTACTTTCTGTTTGATTGTAAATCAAAATACTTACAGGTAAATTACAGGATAAATGTAGAGATGGATTTTACATTTTCAGACAGAGATTGTGATGGAACGAGTTAATTAATACAATTTAAAATTTAAACAATTTGAAACAATGTGATTCCCCCCCCTCCAACCTTTTTTTTTTTAAACCCCGAAAAATATTTGATGGCACCTTGACTTTGTTACAGTTACTTACAGTTTAAAGGTGGAAGCGATCATTCTAAACTTGTTCCAATGGATTATTCAATGATGAACATGTAATCGTGTGTCCTAAAGGTGTACACAAGTGTAGAGCTTGTCAAAAATGGACATTTGTCATTAATGTTGGCAACGCACTAACTTATACACTGACTTCACAACAATTTTGATTGATAACGAAGTACATTGATCAAGAAATAGATGCATAAACAAACGCTGAACTACGTTCAGAACAACACAAACGAGCCTTTAACTTAAAAGTGGACGTAGGGATTTACACAATTTAGAAATCACTACTCGTGCATACGAGCCTTCTTAAGACGTCTGAATCCTGCTAGGGACTTCTCAAAAGTTTAACATAAGAATGCTAAATAGAACAGTACCTTGGTGTGTTATTGTAGTTTTAGTCCATCTTTTGCAATCTATAATTACAATCATTTAGTCTAAAGTTGTCTAAAACGAACGCATATTTTTTTTAAAATAAAACATAACACATTTCTCATTTCCTGAACATGTTTCTAGATCTGACACTGACAGAATGGAAGATCTAGGATGTGAGTGAACTATTCAAACATTAATTTTTTACCTTAAATTTTGAACATTGCTTTTTAAGTTTTCCTACAAATGATGTATTGCTTTCTAGCTAAAATTATTATTGTAGACGAAGACGCTCTTTTAATAGTAGAAAATAAATCACAATTTCGGAATGAAGTTTTGAAAAAATCTGTTGATATTTAAAGCCAAGTCTAACTCAAGCCTGAATAAGTTCTGACTTCAAACTCGACCAAGGATCGTCGCTGATGGATTAGAGATTCTTACTGTCCACCTCTATCAACTCTATACTACAGTGGAACTAACATGTTGGATGGACACGAGTATTGAGTCAAAATCTGAATTTTCCGGGAAGAAACCCATTTCTTCCCCATGCGCATGCTGTCAAACTATATCAGAAATGCTAGTGAAATATTCTTACTAGCTGAACAAATCTTAACTAAAAATATGAAAAGTTCTGAATCTCTATCGGGCCAAATACTTGTCAACAATAGCCTCAAGTTTCAATGGGCTGAATGTAGATGGTAAGTAATATAAATGTATTAGCATGTTTGGATTTATGAAATTTAACAACAAATAAATATGTAGTTTGTTAACAACAGATATTTCACAAATGTTCAAACAAGCTTCAGTTGTATTAAAACGTAAAGATTAGACACGAGAATAAGCTATAAGACTACCAAATTGAACAATTATTTAATAGAATGGGAATAAGATGTGTCACTACCAAATTGAATAATTATTCAAAGCAAGAGACTAAGCTATGTCACTACCAAATTGAAAAATTATTTAATAGCAAGACACTGAACTATGTCATTACCAAATGGTACAATTGTTTAATAGCAAAACACTAAGCTATGTCACTATCAAATTTAACAATTATTTAATAGCAAGAGACTAAGCTATGTCACTACCAAATTGAACAATTATTTAATAAAATGGGAATAAGATGTGTCACTACCAAATTGAACAATTATTCAATAGCAAGAAACTAAGTAAGCTATGTCACTACCAAAGTGAACAATTATTTAATAGGAAGAGACTAAACTATGTCACTATCACATTGAACAATTATTTAATAGCAAGAGACAAAGCTATGTCACTACCAAATTGAACAATTATTTAATAGCAAGAGACAAAGCTATGTCACTACCAAATTGAACAATTATTTAATAGGAAGAGACAAAGCTATGGGGCCAACAGAGATACTTAGATACGTGACTACCAAACTGAACAACTATTTAAAACCTAATGACTAAACGATCTGATCGTAAAAATGGACAATGTCATACAAATTATACATAAACCATTTTTTAAATTCTATAATAGGAAAGTGATTGGAGAATACAAAATATGGAAAGACTCCGAGGCTTATAATTAATTTTTTTTTAAATATTTATTTTTTTTAAAAGTTGGATTACTTTTACCTTATTGGAAAACAGGTCGAAATGAAATCTGTTATGTAGGAGAGAGAACTTACTATATTTTTTTTATATTTTTCTTAGTTTTTTCCCCTGTTGTATTGTAGTGAAAAGAAAGTCATTTTGATTTTTTTCTTAAAATTAGCAGCTTCTTATTCTAAAGACAGAGACATACTTCCAACACAGATTTCAAGGGGAAAAAAAAAAGAAAAATTTCTAAAATTTTAAGTTTGAAATATTTTTTTTCCGAATTTTTAGTCACGTTTCTCGCTCTTGGGGAACCAACAATCATTGCTCATTGCATGAATGAGCTGGACGACTGCTGGCTCCATACGTCCATGTGCCAAGAACAATTATGTGCTGGAGATTGTGGTGAGACTGTAATGTAACGTTTACATTTGAATTTCGACCGCATGCGGAGGTGCCATCCAACATCAGAAGACTGGACAGTGAAAGGTGGAGGGGGGGGGGGACAGAAAATGTTTTGGGGACCTTTATTTCTCCCTTCCACATGGCAAGGAGGTGAGCAGTGGGTTCCTACTTCCTCATGGCAAGGAGGTGAGCAGTGGGTTCCTACTTCCTCATGGCAAGGAGGTGAGCAGTGGGTTCCTACTTCCTCATGGCAAGGAGGTGAGCAGTGGGTTCCTACTTCCTCATGGCAAGGAGGTGAGCAGTGGGTTCCTACTTCCTCATGGCAAGGAGGTGAGCAGTGGGTTCCTACTTCCTCATGGCAAGGAGGTGAGCAGTGGGTTCCTACTTCCTCATGGCAAGGAGGTGAGCAGTGGGTTCCTACTTCCTCATGACAAGGAGGTGAGCAGTGGGTTCCTACTTCCTCATGGCCAGGAGGTGAGCAGTGGGTTCCTACTTCCTCATGGCCAGGAGGTGAGCAGTGGGTTCCTACTTCCTCATGGCAAGGAGGTGAGCAGTGGGTTCCTATAGGGAGCTGCTCGTTGGTGCCGGTGGACACCACTGCGAACCTATGGCCCGAGCCGCCTTTGTGCAGGTTTGCAAGTATGGCCGCTAGTGTACCGACACCTGCTAGTGTACCAAAACCTACTAGTGTACCGACACCTGCTAATGTACCGAAACCTACTAGTGTACCGACACCTGCTAGTGTACCGAAACCTACTAGTGTACCGACACCTGCTAGTGTACCGAAACCTACTAGTGTACCGACACCTGCTAATGTACCGAAACCTACTAGTGCACCGACACCTGCTAATGTACCGAAACCTACTAGTGAACCGACACCTGCTAATGTACCGAAACCTACTAGTGTACCGACATCTGCTAATGTACCGAAACCTACTAGTGTACCGACACCTGCTAGTGTACCGACACCTGCTAGTGTACCGACACCTGCTAATGTACCGAAACCTACTAGTGAACCGACACCTGCTAATGTACCGAAACCTACTAGTGTACCGACATCTGCTAATGTACCGAAACCTACTAGTCTACCGACACCTGCTCATGTAACGACACTTGCTATGTACCCACACGTGCTAATGTACCCACACGTGCTAATGTACCCACACCTGCTAATGTACCCACACCTGCTAATGTACCCACACCTGCTAATGTACCCACACCTGCTAATGTACCCACACCTGCTAATGTACCCACACCTGCTAATGTACCCACACCTGCTAATGTACCCACAC